>JAUTXW010001925.1:0-2500 GCA_030620095.1 Kuschelorhynchus macadamiae | reverse complement strand
ATTTAAATAAAATATATTTGTTCTACCAGTTTCAATAATGCACCCTCATCTTTACACACACAGACCCGCATGCTCGATCCACTCTACTAAAAAATTCTGGGACTATGTTTAAAATTATAGGGTTCTGATTTGGCGAGTAAATAAATTGTGGAATGTAAAAAGGTTTTAATAATAACCATAATTTTAGAATAAAATTTTGTTAACAAAATTTTCATTTTTTTAACAAATAGTTTATTTAGAATCGAAACAACGTTTCTTATACTCTGTATATTAAAATTACTTATAAATATTTATTATACATTAATATTCTCATTAGATCGCAATAAAATAAAAACATGAACACAATTCTTAATATGTTAGAAAATAGTAAATATAAATATATAGGGATATATCATTCAAAAATAGCAGATCTTAGGGAATTTAACAAAGGTATAGCAACTCTGTGTTGATGCATAATAAAAATGGTATTTCAGTATATTAAAAAAAATTATAAATAGTACACTAAATGTCACAAACGTGGGTATAATGCTTAGGGAGTGCTCCGATAAATAATATTCTAATGCCAATTATTGGTAAAATCGTTTTAAAATTAATTTTAAATAATTACATTTTGAAAAACTAGAAGTCAATACTTACCAGTAATAGCTGCAAAATATTGATAACATCGCCTTCCAAATATGTCACTTAAAAACATACTTTGGTTTTAAATACCATTCTTAACTTAAAAAAAAACGACCACCTTCGACTTAAAACTTCTAAAACCCACTCATTAGGTTGAACATTTCTGGATTTATCACCTATAGGAATTTTTAATTATTTGCTATGCCTGATAAAATGTTTGATTGGTCATTATAAACTAATCTGCACTGCAGTTTGATGTGAATAGGAATTATTCATGTTCAGGTGTTTTGATAGTGTATCCTTAAGAGGGTCAGCCTACCTGTATGGTTTAACGTTTTTTCAATAGCGTCCAGAGTTTTTTGAAAAAATGTCTAATTAGCAATTATCAAATTACCTACTTTCTTGCTGGACATAGACATTAATTTGTTACGTAATTAGCTAGGTATAATACGCCCATGCTAACTCCGTAGGTTACCAAAAGGATAATTTTCCTTTGGTAACTCAAGGATATGTTGTTTCGAGACACTGCTGGTTTTATCCAATCAGCAAGTAGTTATGCAATATCTTTTTTAGCGAACTCTAGTAAAAAATGAATTAATAAACAAATTAGACTTTTTTCTAAAAAATCAGGCTTATACCATTAAAGGTAACAGGAGGTCCGTTTTAAGCCTCATGTCATGTATAATTAATATTATTTATTTGTAATATTTTTGACCATCAACAAATGCACCTAAGCAGTTTTTTGATAGACGATCTAAATTATTAGTTTTTACATTTCATTGTTCATCTACACTGTATGTATCCAACAATCGTTTACTTTAAGCTTTTGATTTTTACTTTTGCACTAGAAAGGCGCTTTATTATGGTAAAAAGTACAACATTAGACGTGTGAATAAATATAACAAAAATGCGTTATTTAAAGAGGCAATATAAAATATCGCATATCGCTACGATATATAAAATAATTTTTTTTCACCGTGTATATCTTGTTATTAATTATATGTGGTGTATTGTAAGTATCTACCCCTGGCAAAGAAGATTAAAGAGAAATTTTTATAATTAATCGTAGTCGTGTGTTTATATATTAAAGAAGAAATGATTATGCGGAATGGAAAAAGCACGAAATGTTAGAAGTTTCTATTAAAAATTTAAGATCTTCAGAACTTTATTTTTGAGAGCTTGATATACAGCTGGAAAATTAAATATAAATTTTATAATAGTTACAGTTGTATAAAATAATGGATGCTTTCCAAGCCTTACTTTTCGCTTTTTTTATACATTTAACCACTCAGTCTATTGACTGAATTAAAAAATCTTTCACTTTCTTCGATAAAAGAAAATACTAAAAACAAGAAAAGTTCCACATAAATTTTTACCGAAGTAAAATTAGGCAAATCGGAACACTTAAGTTTGATTTTTTCCGTTATCACCTGTTTTGTTCGAAAAAAATTGCACAGTTTCTGAATCGTTTTTGTTCACTGCCGATTATACCGGATAATGATAGTACAATTTCTCGTTAATCATTTCAATGCATATGATTTACGTAATTTCGAATATAATTTTTACTAATCAGAGGAAGTGATGAATTTTAATACTGATTTCAATTCAATATGTTATATTTATGAAGGTTTCTTAAAAAACTCCAAAATCTCTCCCAATACAAAACGCGGAACTTTCCTCATTATGAATTATTTTTATTGGGAAGAGTGAAGTGTCGTCGAGAGTTCCGTATATAGTCACAGTATAAGGTAATTCGGGAGAGATGCCCTACTCATGGTGAAAATTGAAACAGAGACTCAAAATATTCTTTTTTTATTCTGAAAAAATACGTACCAGATTGAACATAATCTAAACTAACATAAACTGTGAAATCAAACAT
>JAUTXW010001923.1:0-38099 GCA_030620095.1 Kuschelorhynchus macadamiae | reverse complement strand
CTTTTCTACTATACTCGCTTTCAAATTGGAAAACGTGCTATAATGGTTAATTCGAAATTGTTGCATCAAATTTTGAAAATTTACATTGAAAAACTCTCTTCCTCTATCCGTTTGCAAGTTTTTTGGTGGAGTTTTTGCACTGATTAATATTTTTTTCATTGCCGCTGTTACGTCTTTTCCAGATTTAGATTTTAACGGTTCGGCCCAAACATACTTAGAAAATACATTTATGGTAATCAAGATATATTTAAATCCCTTATTAAATTTGGCATAGGGTAACATTTCAACCAAATCAGCTTGAAAAAGATCATTTAACCCTTTCACTACCACCCTTCTGCGTTTGTAGTTTTTTCTAGCAGGTTTATGTAATTCATTAACGACTTGCTGTTTAACGGTTGTCATGACAACAAACTTGTTTATTCAATTTTAAGGAAGTTCACTTTCTATGTTTTGTAATAATTCGAAATATAACTTTTATATGTTTTTTCCCATTCATTCAATTTATCAATTTGTATTGTATAACTTTTTTCATTTAAAATTTTACTAATTTTAGTAATCTCCTTTTCTAACGCATTAAAGGATTTTTTTATCTCTCCAGTTAAGAAAGTAGTTGATCTACTATCACTATTTTTTAATTCCTCCTCTGTTTTATTTAATTCTTGTTCTAATTTCTTAATTACACTGGACATTATATTTTCCAAGGAAATATATTGTTGATTTTCTTCCAAAGTGAGTTGGTCAATTGTTCTACTGTTAAGAATGCTATTTTGATTTCTTTTTTTTCATCATCTAACCTTTTTATAAAAGTTCTTAATTGTTTAATTTTTTCCTTGTGTTTTTCAATTATTACTTCTCTTATATTTGTTTCCATTATTTTATTAATTTTGTTGATATCATCACTTAATTTTTTGTCTTCCTTTTTAACATGTTCATTTAAAAATTGCAAATCTTTACTTATTTGATTTAGCGTTAGCAACTGTTTATTAACGTTTTCAATTGAGGTATAACATACTTTAATCTGGTTTTCATACTTTAAAAAATTTTCATCAAAAACCTTAAGCTTTTTAGCAAAGATTTCATTATTTGTTTCATTTTCACCTAATCTCCTTTTTAAATTATTAATGTCACTTATTCTCTCTTGATTTTGTTTTGAAATATGGCGTCCAAATTTATCAACTGTCATGTTGAGCTTTCATTAAACAATAAATATGATTATATTTGATAGCTGTTATTTATAGTATTACTTTATCTTCTCTTAATTCTTCAATAATAGAGATAATCTCGTTACTATGAGCATTATTTCCCGCATCACTTGATGAAATTAATAAACGTAGCCTATCAACAATTTCGTTTACATTATTCCAGTATACATAGTCTGTATTTGATCTGTTTGTTTTCAAAATTAATCCCTTTCCTGTAGATTTGGCTCTAGTTGTTCTAAACGGAGGTTGTGGTTTGTTAAATGCTGTAACTAATCTTGGCAAGGTTTTTGTCTTTGTAATCCCCTTTCTTTGTAAATATGGTCCTATTATTGTAACATATTTGTGTGATGTATTTCCTTGAACTTGTTCATTTGAATCAAAATTCCTACGATATACATTTGTTTTAGCTAGAATGTTCATGTAATTATCTAAATCTTCCTTCTTATAACCTATCGGTTCTTTTTTGAAAAGCAATTCGTATAAACCTGGCGTGCCTGTGTACGTTATTCCTCCCACTTTAATGTCCTTTCCAATAATTTCTACCGGTATCTGTGTTAAACCAAAAGAAAACTTATCCGTTTCGAGGTCATGAACTATTCCGTAATAATGGTCAAATTTATGTTGTGTATCTTTCACACCCTCATCAATATATGATCTGGGTAATTCATGAAAATCTGCTAAGTAATCTTTATATGATGGTGTACCAACATAGGTTTGAATTGTTTTTCTAGTTTGTTCCAATATGTCTGACAAGTTTAAATTTGTTGTTGTGTCACTAGAAGGATCTGAAGTTTCTGCTATAACAGTTGATGACAATGGTTGTACTACAGGAGAGGAAGAAGTGATACTACTGTCATTTAAAAATGTTGGTAGTTCTGTAGGGAGTAACGGAGTTTTTCCTGTTTTCTGAATATTTTTCGTCGGAGTTGATGTTTTATAAAGCTTTGTAGGTGTTTTGAATTCTTCATACTTTGAAACTCTTTCTTCTTTTAAATCGAATGGTTCGGATTTACCAATACTTGAAATTAGCTGTTTAAGTGGTTGTGTTATTGGTCTATAAGTTTGTTCTAATTCGGACTGAGCAGTAGAAGTAGCTAATTTCAAGCTTTGATATTTCTGCTTCACGGCTTGTCTCGATTTTATTAATTCTCGAGCTAAACGTTTATCCATGCTGTACAAGTTTTAAATGAAATAAAACTGCAAATTTTTTACTTTTATAAATATATAAAGGAATCGAATTTACTCCTATATCTGCCGTGATTTACTTCACAATCTTTGTCAATTACAAGAAAGCCATATGGATCCATCCAACAGTTAGCACAAATATTTTTAAACTGATCAAATGTCATATCCAATATACAGTGGTCATTATATATATGTTTTAAACTCAAACAGTCCTGTTTAAATAAAATTAATAAGTTTGCATTTTCTCGAATTAGACGTTTAAGGATTGAGGAATATCCTTGAAAAATAAAAAAACAATCGGTGTTTCTATGCCTTCCATGCGTGAAATAGTCCCTAATAATAGATTGATTATGACAAGGAATATCATCAAAAATGATAACGGAATTTGGCTTTATCTCATGAGGTGAAATAATGTTCTCATCGCTATCATATTCAAAGTATCCAATTTCTTTCATAGGCTTTAACAACTTCCTTAAATATTCATATTTTGGTTGATCTAATGACTTTGAATAAACATAGACATTTTCAAACCTAATTCCATTAGGATGCTCGAGCAGTGTAAGCATAACGTTGGTTTTACCGCTACCACTGCAACCAACTATAAGCCCTCTTTTTGAACCACCGCAAAATAAGTCACCATGTTTTCTCAACTGTTTACTTAAAATTTTTTCGTCATGATTATTTACTGGTAATGAGAATTTTTGTTTTTCAATCCTCATTCTTAATCACACTAGTAAATATTTTTAGCTGTAAAAGTATTTATACCAGAAAAATGTCAATGTGTTTTTAGTATAAAAAGAACTTCAATGACTGTGGGTCGTCATAAGTTGAAAAAAACTATTAAAAGACGTAATAGAAAAGGCTCTGGTTTAGTAAATAAATTAATTAGTAAATTACCTTTCGAAGTTCATATACCAGGATATAATTATTGTGGTCCCGGCACCAACTTGGAAAAAAGATTAACTAGAGGTGACGTTGGTGTAAATCCATTGGATTCCGCTTGCAAAGAACATGATATATCTTACTCTCAGACTGAAGATTTATCAAAAAGACACATATCTGACCAAATATTAGAAAAAAAAGCCTGGGATAGGGTAAAAGCTAAAGATTCTTCTATTGGTGAAAAAATTGCAGCTTTAAGTGTTGCAGGAATAATGAAGGGTAAAAGAAAGTTCGGTTTGGGATTAAAAAATACAAAAGGGGGTAAACTTAAATTGAGAAAAAAACGTATCATTCGAACACCCAAAAAAATTGGAGGATTTCTACCTCTTTTGTTTCCCATTCTTGGCGCCCTGGGTGCACTAGGTGGAGGCGCGGCAGGAATTGCTAAGGCAGTAAATGATGCTAAAGCAGCTAAACAGCAACTAGAAGAAATACATAGACATAATATTGCAATGGAAAATGCTTCTAAAGAAGGTAAAGGATTATATATTAGACCATATAAAGGAAAGGGACTATTTATTAGACCTTATAAAGGAGGATCCGTCAAAATGAAAGCAATCAGACAAAAAAAAAACTCAAAATAAGTTTTCCAAAAAGAGCACTTACGAACAATGATATTATTAAATATGTAAAGCTGTTAAAAATAACTGGCTTTAGAGGTGTTTTTATGCTCGATGAACTTCCAAAAAAAATTAATCTGAAAGAATGTGGTATTGTAAATTTGGATAAAAAACAAAATAAAGGATCTCATTGGACTGCTTATATTAAAAATAACAAAAATGTAATATATTTTGATAGTTATGGAAATTTAAAACCACCTTTAGAACTTCTCAAATATTTTAATTCGAATGGCAAAGTGGATGTATTTTATACTTATGAAAATAAACAAAAATTTAATTCATATAACTGTGGTCAACTATCCCTAAAATTTTTGCAAAAAAATATATAAACTCATTATTTATTGTAATATCTCATTCATAAATAAACTGCAATGTCTACCACAATTGCCATATCAGGAAACAGTTCTGTTTTGTCTGCTGATTTTAATCCGCCCATATATTTAGAGGATGAAAAACAATATTACCTGGGTTTAGCTGATTTTGAAACGTTTATGACTATCCCCAATATAAAAGAAGGATATAATAAATTTTATATAGATAATAAAGTAATTGTTATTCCCGACGGAACTTATGACATTACAGATATAGAAACATACATAAGAGAAAGTATAGAAGATTTATTTCCGAATGAAAAAATTTTTTTTCTTTTAAAAGCAAATGTTAATACTCTAAAAACTTTTTTAATGTGTAGTAGAATAATTGATTTTACCAAGGAAGATTCGATAGGAAAAATGTTGGGTTTTAATAGCAGGATACTAGAAGCTATGAAAGAGGAAGAATCAGATAATGTTGCAAAAATAACTAAGGTGAATGCTATTTGTATTGACTGTAATATTTGTGTCGGTTCTTACAATAATGGTAAACCTGTTCATATTATTCACCAGTTTTATCCAACTGTAGCTCCAGGGTATAAAATAGTTGAATCTCCTTTGCCCATTTTGTATTTTCCAGTTAGCGTCAAAGCAATTAACAATATAACAGTTAAAATAGTTGATCAAGACGGAGAACTTATCAGTTTTAGAGGAGAAACTATAACAGTAAGGTTGCATTTACAAACAAGTGAAATATAAAATGGTTGTTAGATATAATAGAGCCCTTGGGATGAGACTTGCCCCTACCACTATCAACAAAGTAAAAACTTATAAAAAGAAAAAGCCTAAACAACAGTTCAGTATCAAATCCAACACCAACAAGTTAAGACGAGATAATCGTAAATTTCTCACATCCTTGGGTTTCACTGTTTTAAAATAATGAACATATTAAACGTAAACGAAAAGCTTTATGTAGACAATTCCATCGTCAGTTCTGAGCTTCACACATATCAACCATATATTTCTTCAAAATTCGATTACAATGATGAAATAAGGATCCCAATTCAAGAACTCGATGCTTACACTCTACCATCAGATAGTTTACTTTATATCGAAGGAAAATTAACTAATACAGAAGGTAAATATAAGAAAGAATTGCTATTTATTAACAATGGTATAGCCTTTTTGTTCAGAGAAATCCGCTATGAACTAAACGGAATTACTATAGATTCAATAAGAAATGTTGGATTAGCATCAACCTTAAAAAGCTACCTTTCTCACAATACCAACGAAAGTTTAAAACTGGAAAATGCAGGTTGGTTTCCACATCGGAAAGAAGGTGATACAATTTTAGTTGATAATGATGGAAAATTCTCCGTATCCATACCACTAAAAATGCTTTTAGGATTTTTTGAAGATTACAGAAAAATTATTATGAATATGAAACAGGAATTGGTTCTTATTAGATCAACTGATGATTTAGATGGTGTTATTTTCAAAGAAGATCCGGCACACCTTGTTACTGCTCCTGACACTCCATTGGTTACTTTCGATAAAATTTATTGGAAAGTTCCTCACATTTTAGTTGATATGCCACAACAACTTGCTCTATCAAAAATATTAGAATCAAATAAAGATATATTGATAGGATTCAGGAGTTGGGAACTTGTTGAATATTCTTCTCTAACCGAAACAACCCGTCACACATGGCCGGTAAAAACAACTAGTAAACTAGAAGCTCCTCGTCATGTTGTGATTGGCTTTCAAGAAAACAGAAAAGGGAAAATTGTTAAAGATATGAGTAAATTTGACAATATTACCTTGTCAAATATTAGAGTATATTTAAATTCTGAAAGATATCCTTATCACGATTTGTACTTAAATTTCGAAGAAAACAAATTTTCTGCTTTATACGAAATGTTTGCCAACTTTAGACAGTCTTACTATGGTGTTCCAAATGAACCCATTTTTAATCCTGAACAATTCAAAAACATTAGTCCTATTACACATATTGATTGCTCCCATCAAAAAGAAACAATTCAAACGGGATCCGTAGTAATGAGAATTGAATTTGAGACACACAATGCAATTAAAAAAGATACTTCTGCTTATTGTCTTATTTTACATGACAAATTATTTAGCTACAACCCTCTTACTAAAATTGTGAAACAATTATAAACTTTATCCCCACTATTTTCATATTTCGATTTAATTTAAAGAAATTTTCAAAAGCTTTTAGTTTTAGTCATGACATCAAAACTACAACTACAAATTGAAAAATTTATTTTTAAAATTAATCAACTGAAAGAAGAAATTGCAAATTATTCAAGTAAAAAAAGTCTCATTAAAAAATTTGCTGCTTTGAAAATATGAGATTGGTTATAGATATTCAAGGATTCAAGGATGAAAAAAATAAATTTATACCGAAAGAGCTTGCAGCTTTTGATGGTTATGAAATGACTCATTACATTTTTAAAAGGCCTTTTCCAATGGAGTTTCTTTCACCTGATTGTCACAAGCAGGCGGTATGGTTAACGAAAAATTATCATTGTATACATTGGAATAATGGATTTACTCCATTACATCATTTCCCAAAAATAATTGAAACACTTACGAAGAAAGCAGATTTTGTTTTTGTAAAAGGAAGCGAAAAAAAGGATTTTATACAGAAATATTCTAAAAAGCCTGTGATTGAAATAGATGAACAACCAGCGCTAAAGCTAATGGAACCAAAATGCTTCTATCATTCAAAATCACCTTGTATGTGTGCTTTGACAAATGTGTTATTTTTATATGACAATTGTTTTATGAATGAATAAAAATATAAAAAACTTAATTACCTTTTTATTTTGCATTAACCAACCATGATTGAATACAATTAATATGATACCTTAAATCTAATTTTCTAAATTCATTTAAAAGTTCATACTCATTTTTATATTTTAAATAATCATTACAAAATTTAGCGGCTAATTTACATTGTTCCATTCGATCTATATTATTAACATATGCTGACAAATCTTGTGCTTCTGCGTCTTCTTCGCCTACAATTGATAAATATTGGAAGTATGCAGCAGATATAATAAACTCTTCATACATTTCAGTAACCATTTGCTCCATTGTAAATATTATTAAATTTATTCTTCCTTTTCAATTTCTTGAAGAATAGTATCCTCGTCAATAAATTGCTTCAAGTCTTTTAAATAGTAACCAAAGCCAATATCTTTTAGATCTTGAATAAGTTGAAAAAAATTTAATGTTTCAATGTATTTGTTGCAACAGAGGGCAGCCTTTACGAATTCCTCAGATTGATTACAATAAAAGTCTATCCACTCCGGACCACTTGCCATACAATATGAGAAATAGGTTTTTGAAAGATTACTAAATTTCTCCTCTAATAATTTAACTGCAATCAGCAACTCAGCCATTTCATTTATTTAACATAATATTTTAAATATGTAGGGGGACGTCTCTTGCGAATAGGATTAACTTTCTTTGATAATACCTGTTTTTTATCTTCGTATAATTGAAACCTCTTTTGGGTTGCAATAATAGCAGGTATAAATTGGCAATCTTCTCCTATAAATTCTATTAGGTGGCTTAATTCTCCTACAAAGTATGATTTCCCAAATGTATTGAAAAACGTAGTAAGGCTTATAATTCCTTCTAAATAATCATCACAACAGTCAATTGCTTCCAAATAATCTCGTTTCAGTGGATAAAACAGCTTGGTGTATTCATCTTTCGAAATCACTTCAAAGAAATTGAGATATTTAACTTTTAACTGTCTGATAGTTGTAGTTAATTTTTCGCGATTACACATAATTCACTTATTACTTGACACATTTTTTCTTTTTGTTTTATACAAAATTGGTGGAAAAATTCAAAAATAACTTTTTACGCAACTCGAGCACAGCTTAGTAAATGTGCCTCGGCATACTAAAATGATCATGATGCACCTATTTATAAGACTTAAGAATGCAAAATCAAATGTGGGAGAACAAAGAGAAAAAATTAAAAATATGATGCGAATGAGAATAAAAGGGGAGGAAGTTAAGAATGAGGGACATGAGAGAGAGGAAGAGGAGGAGGAGGAGGCGCTCCCATATTATAACTACTGACGTACCAGTACGGCAGCCGTTCCTCACTCTGGGATTCCCAGCGCCGTCCTGCGTAAAAGCGCGCGTATATTTTGGCTCGTCCGGAATGGGTTAAATTAATCAACATATAGAATAAAGATGTAAAATTTCTGAAAAAGTTGTCCACTCCATAATGTTACCCCCGCGGCATTAAATCTGTATATTTGTCGGCCTACGTAAATAATAAAATATTGCCTTAGTGTTAAAGCACCTCAACCTATTTTGTTACTAAATATATTAATTCAATAATGTAACAAAAATATATCAGAAAACACACAAACTAGTCATTACATTTCAATAAATGATAAAAGAGAAGTCAATAATCTTGATAAATTCAGTAAATTCCATAATTACACGACACGAATATCTCTACAGATATTCATATATCAGTAAACAGATATTCATATATCAGTAAACAGATAATTCATATATCAGTAAAAAATTCTCCGAGGGTGTCTCTAATTCCCAAAATCTTATTAAAATTCCACATAAATCTCAGTATATCCAGAAAAATCGCATAAATAGATACTTACTGGGATTTAAAAACCATGTAAATTTTTTTTCGAATGATCCAACTTCACGATAATTTTATAATACAGTCAGTACATTTTACAACACTAATTCAAATAGCCTAATACATTTATTTTTTTCAACATATTTTTAGCACATTACTGGCTTAATTAATGACTATTTCTTTGATGCCCCACTTTCGCAGTCCTAAAGTCAGGTGATCAAGTATGACGTATACGGCTTATTCTAGGCTGCGGGACGGGAACTTTACCAACTTAAACACAATTCAGATTAGTACAATAGACCCCCTTTACTGATTTAGCTTAAATGGGTACCCCGTTTACCTTGTTAACTGGGAAAAAAATTAGTCTGTGAGTGAATTAGTCTTAATCAATTATTTTTCTCGACTAACCAATATAAGCAAAAGATTATTCTAAACTAATAATAAAATAAGTGACGAGATTCGGTTCTTATGTACGCAACAACTTTATAGAGTCGAACGACCTAGTTGGCGTGGCTCGTTGATGACACAGGCATCAAGCAAGCCGACGTGAATTTTCACATAGAGGCGGTACCGGCGTATCGATATTTATTTTATCTCGCTAAGTATAAAAAACTAACCATCGAGCACTGAAAAGCCATTGATACGCATTTTTTCTTGCCCAGGGGGGGGTGGAAGAGTGATCACCCCCCCTCGGATCCTCCCTTGATCGCAACCAAGACAAAAATGGATGAAATGAGAAACGGGAACTTTAGGATATCTTTGGATTGAGTTCCAAGACACGCAGGAATAGTGGGAAACAAAAAAGCGGATAAATTGGTCAATTTGGAAAGATTTCTCAAAACTATTTCGAATATTAAAATGGATTACAGAGAATTTATCCCTCCAGATAAACAACGTTTCTTCGAGAAGTGGAAAGAGATATGGAAACAGGTCTGCCTCACCAAGGGAAGACTATCGGAGAAATTGCACAAACACCGTATATCAAATCCTGGTTTACACTATCAAAACACCTGCAAAGGAAGGAAATTGTGCCAACTCATATCCATAGAGTCGGCTTCACTACCTCATATCCTTTTCGATTGTCCCCTACATCTTCAGGACTCGTCTCTCTTTTACAATTCCCTACAACGGGATATAGAAACTGGTCCAATTAAACCGTCTTGCCTAGCTAATATTGTAGCTGAGAGCATCTGCAATTTCTTGAGAATATGTGGATTAAAAGTTCGACAATATACAGGGTGTTAACTAATGTCGTGGACCTATTTCAGGCAGTGATAGTACTCGACAAAATAGGGAAAAAATGCCAATATATACATGGTCAAAAACGCACCATTTTCGTTATACAGGGTGTCAATGTTTCAATTTTTTCTCGTTTTTTGCATTTTTTTTCCAGATCCTTCTGAGACAGTTAGTTCAAATTTAGAACATGTATTATTTTTAAGAACCTCTACGATAAAATATCAAATTCATGGATGGTAGTATACAGCGTGTTACATTTTTTTGCACCACCTACAAGTTTATCTTGCAGACCTTTATTTTTGGAGCACCCTGTACTTACATAAATTCTTTAAATTTATAAAACATACAATGTGTCGGTTCTATTGGATTTCTGTCTGAAAAGTGCTAGTAAAATAGAAATTTTTGAGAAAAACTAAGTTTTTTTTTTAAATAAAAAAGTAGGCGTTTGGTCAGAAAAATGGTTACGGTGCCGAAAAGTACTCAAAAAGATACACAAAATGGGCGGGTTAGGAAGGGTCTTGGAATATATACAGGGGTTGCAATTACGAGGTGAAGTTTGCACAAAAAAAATTGTGTTTTTCCTTAACTTTTAAACTGCTTAAATTTTTTAAATACGGTTTTTAAAATTTGATGTAACTTTCAGAGGAGTAATTTATTTTGAAAAAATATGACAGCTCTCAAAAATAATAATTTTTTTCCTGTAACTTCTGAACTACATAAAATTTGTATATATGGGTTTCACAGTTCCATGTAACATTTACGGGCGTCACTTATTTAAAAAAAATTTTGACATTTGTCAAAAAAAAAATTATATTTGAAATTTCATTTTCAAATATGGTAGGTACGTTTTATTGAGGTAATTAAAAAAAATTGACATGACAAAAAAAATTATTTTTCTCATAACTTCTGAACTGCTTAAAATTTTTAGATACGGGTTTCACAGTTTCTTTTAATGTCATAGTTTATTTTAGAGAAATATTTTCGCAGCTGTCCAAAATAACGTCTAGTATTCCGAACTTTTAACTAGCTAAATTTTTTTTAAATGAGGTTTTTACAGATAAATGTAGAGCATATATATCCGTAACCAGATTTATCGGACTAGCGAACGTTTGTTAATCAAAAATAGCGTCAAGGTTATGATAATAGTAAAACAGGATTGAAAATAAGTGCGTAGGGCTAGACACCTAAGGCCACCCACACGACTAATACACGCACCCAGAGTCAACAAGGACAACCTGACATATTACTTGTTGATCCTAAAAAAGTTCTGTTACCTCCATTACCAAGGAGGCTATATAGAAAACCAAAACTTAGTTCTTTAAGCTAATATTATTATTTACCTACTTTATCTTATTGATTTTTTATGGTATTGTTTCTTTCCACTATTCTAACTTTCCGCTTAAGTGATTGTCTTTCATTCAATTGTTTAACGATGTTTAATATTATGCTACGAGTCGGTATTGGTCTATCTGGAAACCGTCTATGATATTCGTTACGAGCTATCGATGCATTTTTACCATGTAAATAAAATAATTCTATCATGTCGAGTTTCTCTTCTTCCGAATAACCCATCGTCAAACGCACTAGATATTAAAAATGCTCGTAAATAGATACTTCTGACCGGTAAACGTCAAAAGGGCGTCGTTCACTGCAATTGTCTTGACCATGGCTCACTATGTTTTAGGGCAAATTACCTTACCATTTCTTTGATGTTTAAACGCTTATATAACCAAAACTAATTGACAGAATATATGAAAAGTATGTATATTTGAAATTAGAAAAAAAAAGATCTTCAAGAATATGATTTAATATACAGGGTGTTTCGTTTAAAAAACTGACAACCTGTCGAAATTTGACATTTCCAATAATATTTTCGCACTAATGATATAATATTCTAAATCTTTATAAAAAACCCAACAACTTTTGTATTTACGACATATCCGTATCTATTCAAATGAACTCTCTAGTTGGGTGGAAAAATATACGGAAAAATTACGGCGCCGGAAAGTACTCAAAAAGATACACAAAATGGACGGTTGAGGAAGGGTCTTGGAATTTATACAGGGGTTACTAGGTGAAGTTTGCGCAAAAAACTGTTTTTTTCCTTAACTTTTAAACTGCTTAAATTTTTTAAATATGTTAAGTTCTTTGGAAACACAGAAGTAGAATACTGCGAAAACCTTGTAGAAGAACTACTTGAAAACTACTGCGAAATGTCGCATGTCCCTTAAAATACACTATTTGCACTCTCCTTAAATTTTTTTCCCGAAAATTTGGATTCAATTAATGTTGAGCAAGGAGAAGTATATACTAACAATGGAGCAACGCTACCAATGCAGAGAGGATCAAGCAATGGTGGAGATCATTGTTGGTTTCTTATTAATTAAATTATCAGGTGTTCTGTTACATTCTATTATATCATTACTTAGATAAATATCGATAATGTTTTACACATCTAATACTGATCTGCATACGTTTTAACAGTCTGCATAAACCAGTTGCCCCATTACTCAGTAATTAACACGAGTTACGCGTATCGGAGAAAATTAAGAATTATCGCATTGGTGCCAAGACCTTGCCTTGCGAAATTAATTTCTTATGAACTTTTTTAGGGTCACACTAACAATGCATTTAACTAGTCATAATGTGTTGTCAGTTCTTTTAATTATATATTTCTTTAATTATTTGACGTATCTCACAACGTTATTTTTTGTTGTGGAGCGTTCATATTCATGTATTTTAGACAAGGTTGCACTTTGAAAGTTTAATTTTGTTCATAATATTTTAATTGTCTTTGGAAATTAGTATGCTGATATATAATGCGGGGTTTTTAAAGTTTGTCCATTAATTTAAAATATGAATAAATTAACTATTTTGTTCGTTTCACGATCACTACGTATCTTTAACTCTTAAAATAATACAACAGCTTGTTTGGACGAAGGGTTCATTATAATTTTAAATCACTTGCCGAAGTTTTGACACTCTTAGTGTCATCGTCAGGGCTAAAAAGAAACAAAAAACACATCAGCTATTGTACACAAATATAAATGACAAATGCATGCAAAAAAACAAATAGTTGGTATTGAAATAAATATACATGAATATACTCTATAAGTAAAATAAATAGAAATAAACAAATACATATAAAAGAATTGTTTATATCACACAGATTTTAAAATTTAATGTACATAGATATATACAGTTTATACCAAAACAAATAGAATAAGATAAAAAATAAAAGAATTACTTATGTAACATAGATTTAAAATTTCTACGAATACAAGCAGAGAGCAATGTAACCTAGTTCGATTTGTTTTGATTTTGTTTTTTTCTCGAAGAACGAGAATTTTTTCAGATAAGCATTAAAACAACCTACATGTATCTTATCGCAGCTAGCAATTGGTACTGTCACGACGATGCATGCAAGGACTATGCTGGGCGGCCGTAAAACGCCACGCTTCGTAGAACGTGTGTCTTAAAAATCTGTTATTAATTCAAATTAGGGAAAATTAGATATTATCTTGGGCGAATGTGTCATTTATATTTGCGTACAAAAGCTGATGTGCTCTTTGTAGCTTTTTAGCCCTGATGATGAAACGGAGAGTGTCGAAAAGTCGGCAATTGATTTAAATTAATAAACAACCTTTCTTTCAAGCTGTTGTGTTATTTTAAGAGATGAATAAATTAACTGTTCTGCAGGTTTTAACGCACGTAAGCCGTGAAAGGGTGATTTTTTCAGATTGCAAAAATGTTATTTGTCCGCCATCTTGAATTAGTACCACACTTTTACTAGTTCATCTCTAGACTACAATTTGTTATGCCACAAAATTTGAAATCAGATCATTAGATAGTTTTTTAGGCTGAATTTTTAAATATTTTACTAAGCCGCCATTTTGTTTCGCCATCTTGGATTCATACCAAAATTTTACCCGTTGATTCTTACATAATACTTGATTTTTGTGCATAATTTGAGATAAATTGGATAAGCATTTTCTTAGTAATAATTTTTTTCACATTTTACTAGGCCGCTGTTTTGTTTTGCCATATTGGATTTTTACCAAAATGTTATCAGGTCATCCCCATATGACCCTTAATTTTTGACCAAAATTTGAAGTCAATGGGGTAAGCAGATTTTAGCTATGCCGCTTACAGACAAACCGACAGACAGACCGTTTTTCGTCATCTAGGAACCCTGAATCGTAAAGATCGGAAAAATAATGAATGAATGAACTAAAACATGAATTTTAGTTTCTATATGGTCCATAAATACCTCAGCTAAAATTGAATTTAAAGGGATTCCCATTATCAAACCATCCTTACTTATATACATAGTCTGGTTAAATTAAAAATAATTTTGTTCCAAACAGGTCAACGAGACCTCTAAGATATCCTGTTTATAAATTGGATTAACATTTACTCGGGAATAAATTTTCAACATCAAAGGATATCAGTTTGGTGTTACTTTGCTTTTACTTATTAATTGATTATTATATATTTATATTGTATTTAGGTTTAAAATAAAAATAGTTTATTGAAATGTTTATTAACCTATTGGGAAGAACTACTGCTGGGGCTTAAATATAGGACACAACTGCTCTAATTGGCATATCATGTTTATGTAACTTAATGAAAGGGTTTAACTTAGGGGGTGGAAGATTCTATAATGATATTTGATATTTCTCTTGTTCTGTAAATATGCTAAGATTTTTAACTACATTTTTTACTAGTTTTTGGAAAAGATTAAATCTACAGAAGCTTGAAGTTAATCAGATAAGTAGCTTTTGAGCTACACCGTACACAGGTAGATTGAAAGACCGACTGAAATGGTAGAATAGGTCTTTTTGGATCTGGTGCCCTAAAACGCAAAAATCTGCAAAAATCTCGGAGGATGCTATTCGTCTGACGAGGGAAGTAAAAGTTGTCATCTAATGTATTTTTACAGCTATCATTTCGAAAAATTAATAAAAATACCTTAAATTTTTACAAAATTGTTGAAATCCACACCCTCTTTAAAATACTTGCGCAACATTCTCCGTTACGCAATAGGTTGCAACGTGTATGCGTTTTTGGTACAATAGTTTGACATTTATTTCTTGCTCGTTAGCTATTTTGTGTGTTTTCTATTGTACATTTTATATATCTTAAAATGGCATCATCTATAATTAATAATAAAGGCTTTTCGCGAGAGTTTATACAAATCTGTTATGATTTGCCTTAATCATGGGCGATTAAGTAATTTGCAGTTAAAATTGTTATATAAATGGGTTAAGATTACTCTTAATATTAGGCCCATAGCTGCTGACATATTATATGTCAACGGCAGTGTTGCCAAAACCGTTTGTTTACTAGTAATAGAATGATGTTGAAATAGTAATAGATTTGTAAAAAATAGTAAATATAAAACTAGTGGAACTCGACACTTTTGAAGGAAACCAAATTCACTAACTAAAAAAGAGTCATCACTTTACTTTTGACCAAAATAATGCTATTCGAATTTACTTATAATGCGCGGGCTGGTCCCGACACTAAAAAAAAAGTCGTTCCTTTCATTCTATCTTCTTTTATTTTTATAAAATATAGAGATCTGTCTAGACTAAGATAATACTTAATAGGTTTGCTGATAAAGATTACAGAGCTGTTAAAATATTAACAGGTTTATTAGAAATATAGTAGAACGATAACCCTTGTCAACAGCAAGAAGAAAAGAAGTCTGTCATTATAACTTTACAGTATCGCCGACAAAGAGGACAGATATTTTCTTCTGTTATTATATTTATGAATAGTACCAAAGATGAAATTACATATTTTCTGCTATTTGAGCTCATTTCAAGCCAAGTCGAGTGATGAAACTCACTAGTATTATTTTATTAATTCGAATCTAATAAATCGATAGAGGGGTTAAGATCTACCGCTCATCTAAAGCATGACCTGCTACCTGACTTCGTTAAGGTCCTACTCGAAAAAAATTATATCTCAGGAGTGGTGCCGCCGATCGTCGCCAAGATTTTTTTAAAATGCTTTTGGCAAATTACTGTTGACAGGTGATTTATGACAACATTGTTAGACGACATGTGTTTAATTAGCGATTGCAAAGACATAAATAATGTCTACATGGAGAAAAAAGTCCTGACGTCGCATATATCATGGACTGTGATATGATCTATGATATCATTAAAAGGGGTTGTAATGGGAAAATTGGTTTACTACTTAATTAGGTATTATACATAATTAATAGCATAATTAAAAAAAAACAGTCAGACCAGTGGCGGCTATTCAGGTAAAGTAGGTGAAGTGCTACTTCACCAAGAAAAATAAACGAGCAAACATCTAACTATATTTATTATATATCTCTTAAAATTTTAGTTTTTAATTCATTTATTCACCTAATTGGTAAAAAATAAACTGTACATCTCGAATAAATATTTTACACGACCATTGACGGCATGTCTTTTTAAAACTTTCAATCGAACTTTATTATAACAACTATAACAGTGGCGCAAACAGCTTTGACTTTGCTGGAGGTGCTATGTTTAGTTTACAATTTTCCTACTATGTTGCCATGACAACGAGTACGCGATGACGTCGAGCCCAGCTCCATACAACGCTCTCGGTGAATTGTAGGCGCAGTACACTACACCCACGTGTCCTTCAGTTTGCGGTGGTTGTTTACTTTTATTTTCACGGATTTCGCTGCAACTGGTGAGTTTGCAGTTAACTTGACTGTTTTGTGTTATATTTATTTATGGTGTTGTTACAACTTCAAATTCGAAGTTAGTAAATGTGATTGTTCAAAACTGAAATAAATTAAAAGACGTCTTTGAATTTATTACAAACTGTGACAAATCTGATGAAAAATCAATCCGCCTTGCGAAAGGATTTTTAGGTGAGATGAACGATTGAATTCACGTTTCTGGCATTAGTGTTTAATGACATTTTCTCAATCACTGACATACTATTTAACGTTCTTCAAAAAAAATCGTTTGACATTCATTTGTGCATATCCAATATAAAACGCTGTCCTGAGGCACTCTGTAAATTTTAATACCATGTTTGATAAAGCAAATTCTATTACAGAAATAAATCATTACAAACGTGAGCTTGCTAAGCTTTCACCTGAAGAAATTAGAGCTAAGTATAGAACCCTTTTTTATGAAATATTGGACCATATTTTAATGGAAATGACACTACGATTTCAAGACTGTGAAAAACTCACATTTTCATGTTTGGCAGGTTCTGCTAAATTTTCCGAATATAGTTTAAATTTTCCGACTGGCCCGTTTGAAAATTTGTTACAGTTATATGGGAAAATATTTTTAAAAAGTCACAACTTAAAAATGAGCTTTGTCTTATTTTTGCCAATGAGAGTAATTGGAATACATCGCTGCAAGAGCAAGTGAAAAAAATTAATAAAAATAAATATATTTTTACCGAAGCATATAAATTGTTTTTCCTTATTTTGACAATACCGTCGACAAGTGCTTCAGTGGAAAGAAGTTTTTCTTGCTTCAAATGTGTAAAAACTTATTTAAGAAATACAATATCTCAAGAAAGACTAACTTCTCTTGGCAATATTTCAATTCAAAAGGAATTTCTGGAGGAGATTAGAGCAACTCATCCATTTTATGAGGATGTTATAAATAAATTTGCTGCTATGAAGGATAGGAGAATTGATTTAGTATACAAAATTTAGGTAAGTTTCTTGCTTCATTTGCACTTCACTTACTTTTTCACCCGCGAACGGCCACTGAGTCAGACCTGAGTTTAATGGAACAGACGCAGTCAGCAATGGCTCGCAGTTCATCGTCAATGTTAAAAATAACTCTTAACTGTCATTAGTCAAAACTGTCTTTTTTGGGCAGGAACTGTTGATGCCATAAACAGGGCAGTTAAAATATTGACTGACGCACCGTTCCTAAAATATAGTTTTTTTTATCATTAGGGCCTTAACGAAGGATACGTCCTAGGTGAGCGATAGGTCTTAACCCCTTCTATCTAAAATATTTGCGAAAAAATGTAAGATGGCATTCCAGGATGGGAATAAAATCGGTAAATTTCCTTTACCCGGAATTTCCCTCGTTATCATTTTTTCCATTTGTTAGGAATAGTGAAGAGTGACCCAATTTAGTTCAGTACATAGTCACAGTATATAAGTGTTAAATATTCTGCCATTTCAAACATTTTTATTGGGTGCCATTTTAGTTCCATCATATTGGATTTCTACCAATATTTTACCAGTTTCTTTCTATCTATACCATAAATTCAATAAGTTTTTATATTGATGCATACCGCCATTTTGTTACGTCATGTTGAATTCGTATCACTTTATCCCATTTTCACATTTAATTTTTCTGCAAAATTTAAAGTTAATTGATCAAGGTTTTTACATTGTTTTTTAAAAATTTCGTTTAACCGCCATCTTAACTTCGTACCACGACTTTACCACTTTATCTCTATATCACACTTAATTCTTACACAAAAATTGAAATTAATTCAATAGGCAGTATTTTCCGGCTGACTATTAAAAGATTTTATTAGGCCGCTATTTTGTTGTGTGCAAAATTTGAGGTAAATTGGATAATTAGTTCTTTTTATAGTCAAAAGCAGTGTTATCGTGCGGGTCATACGATTTATCAACGACAAATTTTTGAGTTTGTTTTTCTTTTATTACGTGTAATCATATCCTCCGCATAAAATCCAGAAGATGAATTAGATAGACCTATGATATTTTCATATGAAAAAAGAGTAAACATATAAATACCAGCAGTTGCAAAAATCTTTGAGCGATGTCACTTCAAAGTCAGATTGACAAGTCAGTGACAAAATGAGTAATAGAAAACAATTTTCGAGTTTTTTGCATCCACAAGCGAAAAAAATGGTATTAAATCTAATAAAATATTACGAAAATGAAAATTCACCGGCCAATATCCAGAAGACAGTAGCAAAAGCTCTGGGAATTGGTATAAGGACTGTGCAGAAAATTGTGCATGAAAAAAGCATAATTTGCTACCGAAGAAGATTAAGAAATGTACACGAAAAATGTCAAAGACAGAAGATTTAAGTGACAATGTAAAAATGGATGTTCGTAATGCAATTTACGATTTATACACATCAAAAACTAATATAACCCTTCAAGTTTTAAAAAAAGCCTTAAAAAATCGAGGCATATTGGAAATTGAACTAAAATCGTTGTCAAAATTAATAAAAATGTTGGGTTTTCGATATAAAAAGGACTGTAATCGAAGATTTTTATGCGAGTTGCCACATATAGTAAGTCAGCGTATCCAGTTTTTAAAGAAATACATGGAAAATGTTAATTGAAAATTTAGAAAAATGTTATTTTTAGACGAGACTTGGATATTTTCTAATGGAAGTGGTTCGAAATCTTGGCGGGACGAGTCTGTAAAAAGTTTCAAGAGAAAAAACGGATGTGGGACGGGAAAACGGTTCATCATTTTGCATGCAGGTTGTTCAACAGGATTTTTCCCAGGTGCAAGTTTACTGTTTTCTTCAACATCCAAAAGTATGGACTACCATGATAATATGAACTGTAAACTGTTTGAAAAGTGGTTAAAAGAACAACTTATTCCAAATTTAGATGCTCCATTTTTAATCATTCTGGGCAATGCAAAATCTATTAAAAAACCAACAATATATGCCGTAAATGAAATATTACGGGCAAATAGACATGAGGTTTTACGACTGCCGCCATACCATTGTCAGTTTAACGCAATAGAATTAATATGGGCTGGGGCAAAATCATATTACGAAAAACACGTGAACGATGGTCTTACATCAGATGAAATGTAAATTGTTTAGCAAGATTCGTTAAATTATATTGCGCCGGAGTACTGGAACAAATCTGTGTAACATACGGAGAAATTAATATGGGATTGGTGGAATCGAGAACGAGTTCAGATGTCGAAATAGCACCAATGATCATTGCGCCATTTCAGGATGACTCAGAAGATGAGGACTTTTTAAATGATAATGATATTTTTTAGTCTATAATATTAAAAAGTTTCTGCAGGGTTATATTAGTCTTTGACGTGTGTAAATCATAAATTGCATTATGAATATCAATTTTTGCATTGTAACTTTAGTGTTTTGCCTTTGGATTTTTTCGTGTACATTTCTTAATCTTCTTCGGAAGTAAAATATGTTTTTTTTCATGCACAAGTTTCTGTACAGGGTGTCCCAAATTCGAAGGTGACCATTGGGATCTTGGAAACCGTAAGAGATACGATACGGTGCTCAATAAAATGCCGTTTGGAAATTGAAAAAAATTCCGACTAATTTCGGAGATAACCGAAAAAAACCGAAAGTTCAAATTTTTTTATTTATTTTCTGCTGACTTTATTTAAAGAGATATTGCAAAACAAATTGCACTTTTTCATTGCCACTTTTTTAGTTTTTTAAAGTGGCGTTATTACTTTTTTGATTTGACGTTTCGGTTTTTCGGATCCATCATCAAGTTCATTTTTTTAAATACGGACCTGGATTTTTTATTTCAAATTTCGAAAGAGCTCGAAATTCTAAGCACAACAATATATCACACATATTATTTCAATAAATTATAAGGCTTTAAAATTAATAAAAACAAAATTTAATGTTAAAAAACGTTAGGTGGCTATGAAACAAAAAAAAAAAACATCTGATTATTATTTTGAGTTACGTTACTATGATGATTTACAGTGACATTTTCTTTTATCGTTTTTATTATTTATTGTGCGTTATAACTAATAAAAAATGTTTACCAAATTAGAAAAACGTGATATGCTACGAATTTATTACAAATTAAATCGAAACTCTAGACTTTCAAGTCAAGAATATTTTATTCAATATCCCGAGCGAAGACAGCCTCATGAAAATTATTTTGCTAAACTTGATACCAACTTGTTACAATTTGGAAGCTTTAACAAACCTAGAAATAAATATGGTCGTAGAGTTGATGAAAATGAAGAGGAAAACATCATTAATACGGTAAAATAATAAAGTTTTAATTTAAATTCATATCTTATACTTTTTTTTCATTTAAGGTCAATAATGCTCCTAGGGGGTCAACTAGGTTTTACGAAAATGAGTTGCAAATACCTAGAATGCGAATATGGCGCACATTACAAGCCAATAAGTATCGACCATACAAAATTCACCTTAGTCAAAAACTTAGACCAGGTGACGATATCCGACGAATGGATTTTTGTAACTGGCTTCAAAATAAATGTGAGGAAGATAACAATTTTTTATCTAAGGTAATTTGGACTGACGAGTGTAATTTTACAACCTATGGAATCTTTAACCGACATAATGAGCATTATTGGTCGGTAGATAACCCTCATCAACATCAGGAAGTAAGAGCACAAGGAAGAGTATCTTTCAATGTATGGGTCGGGATGTGGCGCAATAAAATTCTAGGTCCAATAATATATGAAGGTACCCTAACGTCAAATAGATATCGCGAATTAATATTAGAAAACGTTGTTGAACTGCTCGAAAACGAGCCACTAAATATTTTGCGACAGTTGTGGTGGCAGCAGGATGGTGCACCACCGCATAATGGACGTGAAGTTGCACAATTTTTAGATGCCTTGTTTCCAAATAAATGGATCGGAAATACTGGACCTGTGCGATGGCCTGCGAGAAGTCCTGATCTTAATCCGTTGGATTACTTCTTATGGGGGTTTCTACAAAATCGTTTATATCGCAATATACCCGATAACATTAACCAACTTCAAGAAAATTTAATTAGGGAGGTTAGAGCCATTCCTGCTAGAACCATACAACGGGCGGTATTAAAAATTCGTAGACTTGCAGCAAAATGCATTGAAGCACAGGGTTTTCAGTTTGAATACCTTTTATAATATGTAATTATTTTTGTATACTTTAGTTTTAAAAATTCGATAAGTTTGTTTATTTATGTTGTCACTTCTGATATACCTAGCTTTAGTTTTTTCTAAATAAAGGTTACAAACAATTTTTGTGTTGTTCTATTAAACGGTTGCTACAACGTTGGCGCGTTATAGCTGTGTGTTACAGTTAAAAAAAAAACATTACAATGAGTATTATATTAGTAAAGGTCAGTATAAATCTCCATGGTAACTTAAAATAATAATTTCATGGATTTACTATTGTTTCATAGCCACCTTAACGTATTTTAAATATAAATTATGTTTATACCAATTTTAGAGTATCATAATTGATTAAAATAATATGTGCGATATATTGTTGTGCTTAGAATTTCGAGCTCTTTCGAAATTTGAAATAAAAAATCCAGGTCCGTATTTAAAAAAATGAACTTGATGATGGATCCGAGAAACCGAAACGTCAAATCAAAAAAGTAATAACGCCACTTTAAAAAACTAAAAAAGTGGCAATGAAAAAGTGCAATTTGTTTTGTAATATCTCTTTAAATAAAGTCAGCAGAAAATAAATAAAAAAATTTGAACTTTCGGTTTTTTTCGGTTATCTCCGAAATTAGTGGGAATTTTTTCAATTTCCAAACGGCATTTTATTGAGCACCAAAATACGCAACTTTGCCATAATTTAAACTTTTTCGTATCTCTTACGGTTTCCAAGATCCCAATGGTCACCTTCGAATTTGGGACACCCCGTACATTCCTTATACCGTTTGTCAGAGCTTTTGCCACTGGCTCCTGGATATTGGCCAGTGAAGTTTAATTTAAAAAATTTTTTATTAGATTTGACACGATTTTTTTGCTTATTTTTTTAGTTTATTTGTCATTTTGTAGGCAGTACATAAATAATTATAGAATACTTGTTCCAATTTTAAAGCGTGTTTAAAATAAGTAAATTTTTTTATTAATCATAAGACAAAATTTGACATACAAAAATCAGTAAAATCGCTTTACCAGAAACCCCGAGTTTCTAACGAAAATATTTATATATATGTATAAATATATATTTATATAAATATATATTTATATATATATATATATATATATATATATATATATATATATATATATAGCCTGTATTTTTCGCATGCATGGTCCTTAACTCTAGACTGAAATTTGAAGAAATCGGATAAGTAGTTTTTTAGCTATGTCGCGAACAGACAGACTGACGGACAGCCATACCTACAGACAGACGGAATTGAGAAAACATGTTTTCCGGCATCTAGAGACCCTTAAACGTAAAGATCTGAAAAAATCTCAAGCGGGAAGTAGTAACTAATTATCTTGTGTTTTTAACAAAAGTGTATATTTTTGCAAAGGGGTGACCCGCATTTAAATAAATGACACTGTATAAGTGGTTAAATTTTTTTGGTCAAGCGAGGCTCATAATTTTTGATGATGAATTTGTGATTGATAAAAAAATCTCACTTTCATTAAGTGGCTGCACAAACAGAACATATCCTGATTGTTCCACTGATTCGAACCGCCTTCCGACTTTATTAAGGCGCTTGCCATTTTGTGTATTTTTGTTTGTGCCAACCAAAAATTTTTAACCAAATACATATTTAGCGAATTTTCTTATTTAGTCCCTCGGCATTTAATATATAAAATAATATTAAGTGGCTATCGCATTCGACTATAGTAATAATTTTTTTAACATTGTTCCGCCATATTGGATTTTTACCAAAATATTATCAGGTCATCCCCATATGACCCTTAATTTTTCATTAAAATTTTAAGTCAACTTGGTAAGTAATTCTTAAGCTATTCCGCGAACAGACAGAGAGACGGACCGACGGAATTGAGAAAACATATTTTTTGGAATCTAGGGACGCTAAAACGTTGAAGATATGTAAAACTTGAGAGGGTGATTTTTTCACGATTACATAAAATTGTCGCCATTTTGTTCGGCCATCTTCAATTAGTACCACAATTTTACTAGTTGATCCCTATACCACAATTAGTTATGGCACACAATTTGAAATCAATTCATTAAGTAGTTTTTTCAGGCTGAATTTTTATGTCACTAGGCCGCCATTTTGTTTCGCTATATTGGATTCTTACCAAAATGTTCCCTGGTAATCCCAAAGTGGCCCCCTTAATTTTTGACCAAAATTTGTAATCTATCGGGTAAGCAGTTTTTTAGCTATGCCGCGAACAGGCAGACCGACAGACAAACCAACGGAATTGAGTAAACATGTTTTTGGCACCTAGGACCCTGAAATGTGAAGATCTCACAAAATTCATTATATTGTCTTTCAGGTTTTGTAAATTTATTACTTAAGTTGGTGTCATATATACGATAGGTCTTAAAAAACTAAAATATGAAAGAGTAATTTAATTTGGTCTCAGTTAAGTTAAATATTCCCAAATTAAAAGTACTTCTAAGCACTAAAATTATCACTATTCAGATGCCATGTTCTCGAAAACTTAAATTTGGAGACAAGAATTATTGTGAACACAAATATTATTTAAATGTTAAGGGAAATGCAATAATTCACGGGTGTTCCATTTAAAATAACAATATAGCCACTAGTTTTGAGCAGAATTGGCAACACCGCATCTGTGAAAATATGTTTAGTTTCAGAAAATATAGTTAGCTACACAAGCAAGTCGTTTGGAATCAGTGAACAAAAAAAAACTATTTTTATCAAAACAATCGACTTTTTGAGTTGCTTTTTTTTTGTTCATTATTTTGTTGCCGATAAGACGTTGTTTTCTCAGTGTACAAACTAAGAGACTATCGACAAAATATAGAGGTGCGAACAACAAAGAAGCCGCAAAAGCTGGCTCCTTTTTTCGGTATTATGCTCTGTGGTTAGGTTTTAAAGAAATAAATTTTTATTAAAACAGAATATCATTAACCTCCAATGGCCCATTTTATAAAAGTAGTAGGTGATATGCCCTAAAATATTGACGATAGCACACAAAGGATTATTACATATATACTTATCCAAAGCATTTTTTAATTTCGTTCTTTTCTTTGGTATCAATAAATTTTGGCACGTTTAACTTTTCACTTTTAATTTAAAGATCTGAAAAAATCTCGGAAGTTGATTTTTTCCGATTACAATACTTGCCTTTTACGAGGGAAGTAAAAAAGCTTGGCGCCATTAGGGGCTTAATGAAATGATGTAGCAGGACATAATAATAATAATAATAAATAAAAATAAAAAATAAATTCTATAGAAACCTTCATACTGGTTACATAGATTATAAAAAAGCCTTTGATTCGATACCCCGCAGTTGGCTAACCAGAGTACTAGAATAATATAAACTCTTTAAAATCACAGAAACGTTTACCCTGGACATCAACATGGAATTTGGTATAAGTAAACGCAAGCTACTTCATATCAGCAAGGGACATTGGAAAGACCACCCTACGGGGGAAACAATCAACAATGAAACTATAGATAACATGCTCAAAGAAGAAACGTATAGATTCCTTGGCTTCCATCAAAGCACCAAAATTAACCACACTCATATCAAATCAGAGCTCAAGACGGAATTTAAAACCAGATTCACAAAGCTACTAAAAACAAAACTGAATTCCAGAAATCTAACGAAAGCTATTAACATCTTCGCCATACCTATTCTTACCTATTCGTTTGGTATCATTAAATGGTCACACACAGACATAGAAAACATTCACGTTCTCATACGCTCTGAATTCACTAAACACAGGAAGTTACATCCTAACGCATGCAAGGAAAGACTCACCATCGAGAGAAAAGAAGGAGGAAGGAGAATTATAGATATACAATCGCTAAATAAAAAACAAATTTACGAAAATTCTTCCACAACCAACAAACTAACCTCCACAAGGCAATAGTGAAGGCAGACAAGAATTTTACACCGCTCGACCTGTCTCAAACGAGCCACGCAGCAGACGCACACAGTCACATCCAATCACGACTAGAAAAGATGAACACCTGGTCTGAAAAAACACTTCACGAAAGACACAGATACCACATAAAGCAAGACCATGTACATAAAAAGCTTTCATATACGTGGTTACAAGAAGGGCAGCTGTTCCCTGAAACAGAAGGCTTTCTGCTTGCCATCCAGGACAAAGTCATAGCAACCAGAAACTACCAAAAGCACATCATCAAGGACACAACCATTGAAGACGAGAGGTGTAGGAGATGTCACCAGCAGTTAGAAACGATCGATCATATAACGAATGGATGTAGAATAATGGCCGGAACTGAATACACCGCGAGACACAACTCAGCAGCGAATGTCGTTCATCAAGCATTAGCCACAACATACAAACTAACGGAGAACACAGACCCTTACTACCATTATACACCAACATCTATACTTGAAAACGAAGACTACAAGCTCTACTGGAACATTGACATCCACACAGATAAAATTATCCCCGCAAATAGACCCGATATCACCTTTCAATCCAAAAAAAGAGAAAATCACTTATTTAATTGACATGGCTGTCCCCAACGACGAGAACATCCAAGCGAAATACAGTGAGAAGATCGCCAAATACACCGACTTGGCAATGGAAGTAAAAAGGCTGTGGAAACAGGAAAGAGTCATCATTGTTCCTCTCGTCATATCAGTAACAGGTCTCACCCCAACAACGTTTACACCGCATTTGGCTCAATTAGGACTTAATACAGACATTCACAGGAACATCCAGGAATCGGTCATTTTGAAAACATTTAGCATAGTTAGATCATTTCTTAATACACAATAGTTGTTTTTTTTCCATTTCCTTTTTTTATTGTTATTTCTTGTACTGGTACTTGGTATAATCCCGTCAGTATAAAATACAACCACAGGAATACTGTGAGACAACAAGTCATAATAATAATAATAATAATAATCTTTTATTGTCTAACAGAAGAATATCCATTTATAAGACAATACGACAATAATAATATTTTTGATCAAAAATAAATAAACTAAAACTATGATGCAAATAGCATTCCACAATTTGAGATTTTAAAAAATACAATGTTTTAGAAGAGCAATGGATCTTAGCTCCCTCTGTCGATCTGTCAAAAAACGTTTGCGAAAAGATGTAAGATGGCGCCGTAGGGAACAAAAAAAAAATCAAAATTTGGAGACATCAATGCTCGATTAAAAAACAGACCTTATAGTTTTTAGCTATTAGGACCTACATAAAGGCGTCTCACTACCTGACCTTGCAGTTGGGTGCTGACTCATGTATTCTCTTAACACTACATGATATTGAAATATGAGCCATTACAAAACTCTTGCAGTCACGAACTCCCCGGCCATAAACAGATCTTCGAAACAATAATTCACGAAAATCTTGTGTTCGGGATGTGTCATTTCAATGCATAACAAGCCAGTGCGTTCACCGCCTCGCTTGCCGCGCCTTTCCTCAGTAAATTATTCGTAAATTAACGCTCTATTATTATAAAGTTACGCACCAAAACGGTTTATTCAACGTGTAGAACCAATTTTTATAATTGCTTATTACATTCTCTAAGCTATAATTTCAGCCTAAATAATGAAACAAACCCAATCTGAAAGGCAATTAATTTTCTAAATTGCTCTTATTTTTATTGGTTTTCGTGCAAACGTGATATTAAAAAAAAAACTCGGAACTAATAACACGGATTATGATACATTACAATCACTTAAAGAACAGGGACCGTTTATCAAACCGAAAATATTGAAATTTGGAAAATATTGAATATAGGTATTCAACGGGTGTATATTGATGACTTTCACTTAAATTTTTCTACGATACTGTACCCTAATTCTGCAAAAGAGAGCCATAAACGGTATGACCGCAGTTCCTAATCCCTACTAGATCATTTGAAAATATTCCCTATTGAGGGAGGGAAATGGGGATAAATGTAGAGTGACCATATGTCAGATCTGAACAGTGAATGTGTTTCAGTGTTCAAATCTCATGGAGTAAAGATCCCTGAAGATGCCTCGTGCAATCGAAGGCGAAACGTCGGATGGTAATTCCAATTTGACACGGTCTAATCCCAAGAACTTACACTTAATTTAATTTTAATTGTTTGTTTACTTTGTTCATTGTATCTTTTTGAGTTTTATTAGTGTGATTTACGTGAAGAAAATCTTTACAAGGTGCAAGTAGTTTTCGTTGGGAGTTGCACTTCCCGCTGACCTAAAAATCCGACGAAAAAGTTGAGAAAAACTGAAAGAAAACACACATTTTTAATTTCTGACGAAAGTTTCCCGCTTTGATTTGACGTTAACCTCTAAACTTCTTCTAATCTAGTAAAGTGACAGCAATATCGATCATTTATCAGTGACTGTTCCGTCACGAGTTTACAATCATACCGCCTTCGACATCTCAAGCCTTGTCGCACAAATCGACAACACTGGTAGAGGCTGAAAAAGGGAAGCTGAAATAAAAATGTTTGGCCTTTTAAAAAACTTTTGACATAAACTTTAATTTACAAGGATGCAGCGTGCTTTTAAGTGTTGTAAGAACAAAGATTTTCTGAATTTTTGCTGCATTAACTGTAATTCTGTATTCCACCCTAGTTGTATGGAACGCTCGTCAGAAATCATGAAACTGGGAGGACATAGGATTTTTTGCTCCTCTGATTGGCAATTAGTTTTTAATGAAGATATAGATACAAAGAAGGCACTTAATGAAGAAATTCATAAACTACAGGAAGAACTAAAAGAAAAGAGAGATACATACACAGGCTGCAGCGAAATAGCAAGGCATTCGAGAATGAGGTTCTAGAGGCTGAAACAAAGTTTTCTACCGTTATTGATGGACTGAACAAGAATATTATGTCCTTAACTAATGAAGTTCAGGTTCTTAAAAGTAAAGAAATAGAATTTTTAGCCTCTATGCAATCTGAATAAAAATATATTAGTAACCATATATGCTTTGGAACATGATAATGCAATTTACACAGAGGGTGTCAATAAACTAAAGAAAATGCAAGCAGAGGCAGAAGAAAAGTATACTCATCGTGCTATGTCGAATGTTGCTTATCCTGAACCAGTACCCAGTGAAAAAATAAGACAGCTGCTAATCTTGGGAGCTGAGTCTGCAAGAGGGAGTGTTATTTTATTTAAAAGAGGATTAAATGGCCAATTTGATACCAACTGTCAAATTAATTTAAAATTACTTTTTTCAGATACTGTTAATGAAAACGAAAAAATAATGTAGTACATTTGATAGGGAAGACTATGTCATTTTGTTTACGTCCAGCTATAATGCTCAACGAGGAATAAAAATAACTGAGGATGAACTTAATAAGCTCTTGGTATGTACATCAAAAAGTAATTTAATTATTGTCGGCTGCAGCTATCATACAAACAGACCAGTTCTTAATAAGTTAATACATAGACAAAATGAGTTTATAAGTTCATTTTTGTCCCACAAAAATGCTGTCTATGTACCACTTATTAGTACTAACAGAGAAGGCAGAATAAATGTTCATGCTAAAAGAGAATTAATAACATGTTTTGTTGCAACTAAATAAGGCAACTGTAATCGTCGGATGCGTCTATATACCACCAAATACTAGCACCCAGTCATATGTGAACTTTATAAGTCATTTAGAGAGCTTACGCGGCAAGCATAAAAACGCCAAGGTTATGATTTTGGATGACTTCAATATGCCAACCTTGAGCTGGCGAAGTGATGCAGGTACTCTTGTTCCAAACGATCTATCATCACCCGTGGCCGATTGCTTGGTAACGGGAATGTTTATCAATGAACTGCAACAGGTCAACGATTTGCCTAACGAGTTTAACCGATATCTGGATCTGGTATTCTGCGACGAATTTTCGGATATAACAGTAAATTTAGCTCAGATACCTCTTATTAAGACAGTACCACATCATATCCCAATTGAAGTCCAATTCTCCCTGTTAACTATGCCTGTCTTAGAGAATGATAGTGAGGTTGTCTATAATTTTAGTAAAGCAAAATACCAAGATCTTAACAATTACTTTTCTGAGGTCAACTGGAAATGCTTGGAGGCCCGTGTCGACGTTGACAGTATGGTTGACCAATTTTATAGAATTTTACTTGGGGGAATTGATAGATTTGTTCCTAGAAGATGTAATAAGAGGAATAAATATCCTGCATGGTATACAGAGGAGACTAGACGAACTTTGAAAAAGAAAAATAAGGCGTATCAAAAATACAAGTCTTCAAGAAGTCCAGAAGACTACGCACACTACTCTGGACTTCGGAAAGAGTCAAAGTATTTGATTGAGCTAAGCTACCTCCTCTACGTGTCCAATACTGAGTTGATGGTTCCTAAAAATATTAAATATTTCTGGTCTTTTGTAAAGTCTATAAAAAAAGATCACGGGATCCCCAAAATAATGGAATTCAACAACGAGACAAAAAGAACACCACAAGAAATAGCCGATGCTTTTGCACATCATTTTGAATCCTGCTATAACGACTACTCGGATCGGCCAATAGGTGTTCGGTCTTCCCCGGAGGCTGCTGTGCTCGTTGATCACCATTTTACATCTCAAGAAGTTTTTAAGAGGTTGAGTGCCCTGGATGTGACTAAAAGCACTGGTGGGATGGAATACCGCCAGAATTTTTGAAGAGTTGCTGCACATCATTGGCTACTCCTTTGAGCGTGGTTTTTCAGGCCTCATTCGATCAGGGAAAATTTCCAACCCTGTGGAAGCATTCTTGGGTGGTTCCCATTTTTAAGTCTGGGTCGAAAAAGGAAATTCAGAATTATCGTGGAATTTCATTGTTACCAACCATGTCCAAGATTTTCGAATCCATCATAACAGAAGAACATTTGAGACTTTTAAGCATCGACGAAGGAAGATCTACCCCCACCAACCTGGGTGTCTTTCAGGAATACTTAGTAACGAACATCGAGGGAGGTTCACAAGTGGATGCGGTCTATACCGATCTTGCAAAAGCGTTTGATCGGGTATGCCCTGAACTACTTATAGCAAAGCTTTCTGCTATGGGCGTAACTGGATCATATATTCAGTGGATAGACTCATACCTCAGGAACCGCAAACAGTGTGTAAGACTTGGCAGGGTAGCATCCCGGGAGGTAAACGTGACGTCGGGAGTGCCCCAGGGATCCCTTTAGGGTCAGTATTGTTTTTACTGTTTATAAATGACATTGCATCTGTCTTTGAGAAGTGTGAGTATCTTTTATATGCCGACGACGTAAAGTTGTTTTACGCTGTGAGAAGCTTTGAGTACTGTGTGGCTGTCCAGAATTACCTCAATAATTTAGCTAAATGGTGTGACTTAAATTTCTTACAAATTAATGTGTCTAAGTGTAAGATTATGCGTTTTTACAAGTGTAAATGTCCATTTCTAATGAAATATGGATATTCCATTAGAAATACTGTCTTGGAATCTGTACATAGTTTTAACGATTTGGGTGTTACTTTTAATAGGGATCTTAGCTTTAACAAACAAATTGACACAATTTTAATGAAAGCTTCTAGAATGTTAGGTTTTGTTCGTCGCACATGTTTCAGGATCTGTGATGTTAGGGTCATTAAATCATTGTATAATTGTGTGGTGCGAAGTATTTTAGAGTACAACAGTGTTATTTGGTGTCCTAGTTACAACCGTCACATACAGCGATTGAAAATGCTACAAAATAAATATGTTAAGTTTCTTTTGTTTAAGTTAAGATTTCGGTACAAGGACCTAACTTATGCAACACGCATTCAACTTGCTGGAATTGAAAGCCTACAGAAACGAAGGCATACTTATTTCTAAAAGTAGAAAGAACACGTGGATCCGTAGAGTCACAAAGATTAAGGATGTACCAGAAGCTGTGAACGATATGAAAGGGGAGATAGGCAGGGCACATAGCGAGACTACAATATGGAAGGTGTTCAAACAATGTGCTAAAATGGAGACCGGATTTAGATTGATCAAGAGGACGACCTCCGAATGCTGAACCGACGATATTAAGAACCGCGGGATTAGCAGCCCAAAACCGAGAAAACTGAAGGAGCATGAAGGAGGCCGACAGAAAAGAACTATCAAGAACTATCGACAAGAATTTGTACATCATATTTAATTTTCAAGTTGAAAAATTGCCTCACTGTCAGCAATTTTCTAAGAAAAAAAATCGGAAAAATATCATTTAAGTTTGACAAGGTAAGTTATTATTTAATGATCTCAGGAAATAATCTTGCTAATAATACCTCATGCATCTAATTTTTTCTATGGAAAAAATAGAATACTCGTTTCTAATAAATTGGTTTAACAAATAGCAAGTAAAAAAATCCTTGTATTTCACTTTCAGCAGAAAACCTTTATATTTACTGCGTCCAACAAACCAAATTCAAATTTGATATTTAAGTGATATTTTGATAGTTCATGCTTTTTGATGGCTAAAAAGAAAACTACAAGAGTCTCAAAAAACGATACTGCAGCGCTGTTAACTACCCATACTGATCTTCAGTTTTCCAGTGGAGTTAGCTTGCAGAAACATGAATGTATTTATTTAGATTAGATTACAGAACAATTTTACATTGTTACATTTCTTATAATTAATAGTTATAAAAATATATTTTTTAAATATCAGCACCTAGATGTTGAAACATCTGTATTTGTTGAGTTCATATTAACCTAAATTATATAATTAAAAAGTATTTATATTTTTTATCACACAATATTCCTAAACTAAATGTACATGAAATTTAAAACATATAAGACTAGCAGAAGAAAAAAATCAAATAAACAATTTTTTAAATTGGCAATAATTGTTGTATATTACATTTTTACAGAGAATTTTAAACCGATTTTGATTTTTACACTCTCTTACATCACCCGGTAGTAAGTTATATGCTTTTGGTCCAATATAATTTATGTATCTTAAGTTGAGGTTATTGTGACTTATGGGTAGTTGCATTTGTCTGTCATGTCTGGTTCGTGTGTCATAGCTATGATTTACTATATTTTGCAAATTTGGATGGATGTGGAAATATGAGCAAATTACTAATAGGTATATTGATCTAATGTTAAGAATATCTTTATTAAAAAGTAATTGTGTTGGAAATAATATATTTTTTTTAAACATAATTTTTAGTATGTACTTTCCATATTCCATATCTTAAGATCGATTCAACAAATACCTTATAGATTGTGATTAAGATTTTTTTATTTAAAAATTCTCTTAATAAATAAAATTTATGAATGAGTTTACGAATTCTGTTTGAAAGATAAAGGATGTGAGGTTGCCATTTAAGAAATTTATCAATAATAATACCTAGGTATTTTGTTGAAGATGTCTCCATAATATAGTCATTACCAATGTTAATGCTGGTATATAATGGTCTGTTTGTACTAGTGAGGGAGAAAGCACTATAATTGTTTTTTTTTAAGTTCAGAGTTAATTTATAGGTTTGAAGCCAGTTCTTTATTGTAGTAAGACTATTAACTGTTTTGAACATTTAGAAGTTCCTTCGTGAGGCACAGTGTCAAACGCCTTTGCAAGATCTAGAAATATACCTAAACATTTTTTGCTTGAATTCAGATTATTAACCACTTCTGTTATTAATCTATGCATAGCGTCCTCTGTACTGCTCCCCTCAAGAAACCCAAACTGATTTTTTGACAAAATATCATTAATTTTGAAAAATTCAATTAGTCTATTTTTTACACATTTTTCAAAGAGTTTGGCAAAATTAGTAATTAAACTTACTGGTCGATAGTTATGGATAGAAGTTTTAGAACCCGATTTATGAATGAGTGTAATTATTGAGGTTTTAAATACAGAAGGAACAATTCCACTTTCAAATATTAAGTTTATTATGTGTAAGAGGGGGCTGATAATTTCTGGATGTATCTGCTTTATAGTTTTTGCTCTTATACCATCATATCCCGGTGTGCTGTTATTTTTTAATGTAGCAACAAATGATATTAATTCATTCCTTGTCACAGGCTTCAAGTATATAGAATTAACCATAGGTGGGTTTAAATGATGTTCTATTTGTGGCAGGGGTATAGCTTTTCCATTTCATTCCAATATTTATATAATATTCATTGCAGAAATTAGTCATTTCAAAAGAATCAGTGAAATTCACACCATCATTATTTTTTACATTTATTAAATTAGAAATATTTTTACTGCTTTCATAGGTGGCATCCTTAATTATTTCATAGAGTTTTTTCATGTTATTTGTATTATCTTCTATTCGATTCTTATAGTAATTATTTTTTTGCTTATGTATTAATTTATTTAAAATATTGCGATATTCATTGTAATCCTTTTCCAGTTGTGTACTATAATTATTAAAAAGTTTCCTTTTCATCTTATCTTTTCCTAGAGGAGCCTGTGACTCGTCGAAGACGTAGATCAGAGGTAACGGGGTACGACGATCCCGGGGTCCCCAGTCATACTCTCACTCACATACACAGACTCACACACTCACCTACTCACACACTCACCTACTCACCCACCCACCTACACACACACACCCACCTACACACACACACACACACAAACTAACATACACACACACTCACACACACACACACACATACACACACATCCACACACACACACACACACACACACACACACACACACACTCACACACATATATACACACACAACCTGGCAGAAGGTCTAAAATGCAAAACTCTTCATGCAATGTCTAATCACCGTATGGCCTCGGATATTGCATTGCCACTCCTCGACTTAGGCAGAGGGTTGAGTGACGCTACGAGACATTCTCCAAAACGAACTGATGGTGAAGCGAATGGCGCCCTCAGCCGGAATACTACCATTCCTAAACAAAACAAAATATTTCTAATAATTTGCCTCCACTACCCTCTACTGGATCCAAACGATTCAGGCTAGAGTCTTCGGACTCCAACGAAGGCAACCCCTTCCATACTACAAGGTATGATAAGTATTTTTTAATAAAACCAATTGAAGAAAATAATCTTAAAGATTTATCACCATTTAGATTATTCAACTTTTTCCAATCAAAGTTTCCAATTTCTGTTAAGAAACTAAGAGATGGCTCTCTCCTTGTCGAGGTTCTGAACAAAAACCAACCAGATTATGTAACCAATTTGAATAAGATTTGTGGAATTAGAGTTAGTGTCTCTCCTCATGAAAGGCTAAACTTCATCAAAGGCCTCATAAGCTGTTGGGATCTGAACAACTCTGATGAATCAGAGATACTTGAAAATCTCAAAGCAATTAATGTAACCGAAGTCAAAAGGATGAACAAGAAATTAAATGGACAAGTTACTCCATCCTCCACTTACATTTTGACTTTTAGCTACCAGCTGAAATTTCAGTAGGTTTAAATCGACTCAAGGTACGACCATATATCCCGAATCCACAATCCGTTTTAAATGCCAGAAATTTGGTCATATTTCCATACTTGCCCAAATGATGCTAAATGCCCTTCATGCGGTAAATCCTCACATGGAGAAGACCCATGCTCCCCCTCCTGTATGCGTGAACTGTAGTGGCTCTCATTCCCCAAGGTATAAGGGTTGCCCAGTATATAAGAAAGAATTAGCTATACAAAAGTTAAAAACACTAGAAAGAATAATTCTATTCAGAGGCAAGAAAAATAATTGAAGCTACAACCCCAAATGATAGAGTAACCTATGAAAAAATACTAAATCAGACTGACACAAATTCGTCTTCGCTCTCTTACCTCTCATCTCACCCCAAAGAAAACCCCTTATGACAATGCCCCAAAACTCCCTGACAACTCCAATTCCCCTCCTCTACCTTCTACTCCAGAACCTCTACGTCCTTCCTCTCCTCCCGCACCATTCCCCCACCCTCTCCATCCTCCAAGATTCCCTCCTCCACCTCTAAAATCCACACCTCACTCAGCCTCTAACTCGTCTAGGGGCTCTCACACAACCACTTCAAAACCTCCCGCAAATACCAAAGTAAGGTTTTCAACCCTGCTCCTAACTCTCATACTGGCAACCATGCCAAATCCAAAAGCTCTTCATCAAGAAAAACCTAAGGATATAAAAACTACGGCTAGTAAATCACGTTCCCAAGATCATCTGACCCTACATCCTTCTTCCTCAGAAAACTCAATAATATCCAACGATAGGATGAGCGTAGGAACCAATGGATCTACTAAATCTAAAGATTTAAGAAAATAATGAACTCCAAAATAATCCAGTGGAATTGCAATGATCTGGCTCACCGCTTTGAAGATATTAAATTGATCGTTGGAAAATACTTCCAGTTTTCTAGCCATTCAGGAAACCAATCTGAAACCTTCAAAGAACTTTACCCTCAAAGGTTATCAAGTTATAAGGAAGGACAGATTCAGTTCTTCCATAATCTGGTGGCGCAGTGTTGTTAATCAGGGAAGACATTCCCTTCTCCGCAGCAAATCTAAACACTACTTTAGAAGCTTGTGCCATATCAACTTCTTGAATACCAAAATTACAATATGCAATCTATACCTTTCCCCAACATACAGGTAACAAAACTGAACTGATAACATCATCTCCAGCTTCCACCACCATTCATTCTGCTGGGTGATCTCAATGCTCACAATACACTTTGGGGTTCAGTACACACAGACTCCAGAGGTGTTAATTTACATCTCGTACAGAAAATGATCTCATCATCCTCAATGATGGATCCCCAACCCACATATCATCCTCTACAGACTCCCTATCTACAATAGACCTCTCCATTACCAGCTCAACCATTGCCCCAATCTTTTCTACATACCATACTAGATGATTGCTATGGAAGCGATCATCTCCCAATTCTAATAGAACTCTTAAACAGCCCTACTCCCTTTATCCCTCCCCCATCATATAACTTCTAGCAAAGCTAATTGGACATCCTATACAACCAACTACATATCGCCAATACTAAATCCAAACAATATTGAGGAGTCCACTTCACATTTCGTACAATCTATTCTGACAGTAGCAGATGACTACATTCCAAAACTAAACCTCAAAAATAAACCCCTGTACCATGGTGGAACGATGAATGCCACAAGGTCATCAAACAAAGGAAACGAGCACTGAACAGGTTTAAACATCACCCTCCTCGAAAATTGCAGACTTTTAAAAAATCCAGAGCTCATGCCAAAAGAATAATTATAACAAAGAAATTCCTGGCAATCCTACACATCCTCTATCAACTTTAATACTTCAAATCAAGAAGTTTGGAAAAAAATACGAAGGTTAAAGGAATACACTCGAATAACATTCCAGGTATATTGAAGAACAATCTCTGGATAAATAACCCAGCACTCCTTGCAAATAGCTTCGCTGAATGATTACCAGAATCCTCTAAACATTCATCAACTACCTGAACTATTTAATTCTCCTATGCCTACAGATCAAATGTTCTCATATAATTTGCCTTTTAATATGACTGAGCTCGTCCATGCATTGAAAAGTGTAGAGATAGTGCTCCAGGCATAGCTGGCATCATCATACCAATGATCATACACCTACCGACAAAAATCTCGAAACTTTACTCTAGCTTTTTAATCTAATTTGGGTGAAGGGAACAATTCTCTCAACATGGCGAAAATCAATTTTGGTACCCATTCATAAACAAGGCAAACCTAGAAGTGATCCTAATAGCTATCGTCCTATTGCCCTTACAAGCCATCTGAGCAAAATATTGGAAAAAATGGTGAATTTTAGATTAACTTGGATTCTAGGAAAAGCGTGGATTGCTCACACAAGCCTTAGTAGATGGGATTTAGGAGAGACAGATCGACGCTAGATCACTTGGTTGGACTTGAGATGGATATCCAAAACTCCTTCCACAATCATTCTCACACTATCGCAGCTTTTCTAGACCTTACCAGTGCGTTTGACACCATAAAATTCAGACAAAATTCTAATCTCACTAAAGGAATGGAATTTAAATGGAGCAGCTATTAATTTTATCAAAAACGTCTTAGCTAACCGGCAATCACTCCGTGAGAGTAAATCATCATTTATCTCGTTTCTACCCTCAGAATAATGGGGTTCCCAGGGCTCTTCAATCAGTCCTACCCTTTCTTAATTGCTATCAACAGCATAGAAAATCATATCCCTCCACAAGTCAG
>JAUTXW010001922.1:0-38052 GCA_030620095.1 Kuschelorhynchus macadamiae | reverse complement strand
TGAAAGTCCGATTCGTCCGCATTATAGATACGGTCTGTTTTAAATTTGTATTTGACTTTAACTTCTTTTAAAATAGAAAAAAAATTCGACAGCGATCTTGTTGAATCCGCGTATCCGTGCAATTGAAGTGGCTTCAGGATTCCCAGACTCAGGCTGTTACGTGTATTAAAAGCGAACCAATCAGTCCCGGCTGCTTTTGTTTCTCTTGTTGAACCTGTGTTCTATATGGTTTGCTTCTGTATATTGATATGTAAGTTTTCGAACTTGCATGCAAGTTAACCCAAGACCTCGTTGATTACATTCTGTTAGGGTAGCTAACAAATTCTTTTCTGTCTGTTTAGCATTGAAGGTGTTTTTGAAGTGGCCCCCACCCTCCGGGAACTCTTTATTTTGAGCGTCTCTTTATGTATCTTCAACGTGGGTTCCGGTATTCCGTAAGTTATTGCTGCTGCGTTACAAGATACGGGTATTGTAAGCCGAGACATGGGAGTTAATTTCACTTAAACTTTTTAAACATCAATGAGACCGTTTCAAAGATAAAAATGCTTGGCAGGGTCAATATTTTTTGTTGACAAATAAAGGTCTACAGGTATTTCTACATCCAGCCTTGCACAAGTATCTTACTGCTCTTTTCTGTAAGATAAAAACAGAGTTGAACAGCGTTTGCGAGCAAGATCCCCAGAAAGCTATACCATGTCTGAGGCGGCTTTCAATAAGGGCAAAATACGCGTTCCTTGTTGTACCAGGATCTAGTTCTCTAGAAATAACCCTAATAGCATAGCATCCTGAGGAAATCTTTTTTGAAATGTTCATTATAAGTCCTAAAAACCTTGCTGCCGGGTCAGTGCCCACTAACTGATCACACAGAGCTACGTCACTGAGGTTACACTTAAAGCTCAGAAGATTTGTCTTGGATATGTTTAGGGCCAACAAGTTCGCGTCACACCATTTTTTACTTCCATCAGATCCTCAGCCATATCCCCGTGTAACCTGTCAACACATCGGTCATGCCATAATATCGTTGTGTCGTCCGCAAAAATTGTGAAGGAACCTTTAATTCTAAGTGATGGTAAATCATTAACATAGAGCAAAGACAATAATGGTCCCAACACAGAGCCCTGCGGTACGCCCGCGCTCACCTCCAGAGGTTCATGTACATCACTGCTGCTCCTCACAGCCTGCGTACGGCCATTTAAATATGACCTAAACCACTCCAGTGCGATGACCCGAAAGCCATACACTTCGAGCTTTTGCAGCAATATTCCGTGACTCACGCCTGACTCAAATGCCTTTTTGGTATATATGGCTTTCCTTACCTATCTGCAATTAATTTAAAAAACATTTAGTGGTCTAATTATAAAATGACATTTACAATTTTTTCTAAAACTGATTTAAAATTTTATACTATTGACAATAATTATTACAAAATTAATAAACTAAGGTTACATACCTCGAATAAATAAAAAAAAATAAAGGAATGAGCAATTTTTGAGAAAGCCTACTATCATAGGCGAAACGTCAAGTTAATCCCATTGTTTGATTTTGCAAATAAACCTATACCCAGGAAAGAAGTCCAATTAATATATACCGGGTTTTAGAAATAAATTGAATAATTGTATATATATATATATACATATATATTTTTTTATTTCTCTTCTTGAACCTTACAATTTATAAAATATCAAGTACTTTCTTGGGATTAGGTTCGTGGATTGAACAAAGAAACTTTAATTGACGTTTCGCCTGTCAATTTCAGGCTTTTTCAAAATATTTAATTCTGCACATCTAAAAATTAAATACAAAAAGTGTATATATGTAAGTTAATAAATAAAAACAATTAGGTATAACGGCACGCACTAAAATTATAAAAACATTTATTTAAAATAGTACAGTACATACCTTGAGAAAGATGTTCTTTTACCTTGCTTGGCGGTGTGGGAGGTAAGTGATACACTGGTTAAAGAATTCTATTGTTTTTTTTATATATATATCCTTTAGTTTTTTTGATTATATTTACAATGTAGAACTATTTGTGGATACGGGTTGTTTTAAAAGTATTTGTGTGAGTCTGACAGTATACAGTATGTATTTATGATTGATGGAAAATAGTTTATAACAATTGAATTAAATTAGATTGTGATATATTTGGCTGAGATTGTCAATGTCTTTCCGATCGTTTACTGTATTTTTTTCTTTTTTTATCTCGACCATTTCTTTGAATGTCACTTTATGGTAATGTTGTTCTTTTGATAAGACCGTTGTACCCGAAAAATCAAATTCATGTTTCATGTCTCTTTCATGTTTATGTAGTGCTGTGGAAGCATTTTTTGTATATTTATGCCCATTTAGTCTATTTGATAAGTATTGTGTGGTCATGCCTATATATTTTTTGGGGCAGTTTAGGCAGGGAATGCTGTAAACTACGTTTGATTGTTTTTTAATTGGTGTCTGACTTTTTAGGGGTGTATATAAAGATTTAAGGGTATTGTTAGATTTGTGGCATACGGTTATGTCGTGTTTACCGAGAATGTGTTTAATCTTTTCAGAAAGACCTTCAGTGTATGGCAAAGATATGTATGTAGTTGTTTTATTGTTGTCATGATTATTTACAATATGTTTTGTGGCATTGTATAATTTTTGGGTTCTTCGCTTTATAATTCGTTCGATGGCTTTTAATGGGAAATGATTTTTTAAGAGAGTATTTTTAACTTTATTTAGAATGTCAACTCGATATATAGGTGATGTTAGTGTTAGTGCACGGTCAACTAATCCTATCATCACGGAGTTTTTTTGACATTTTGGGTGACTGGAATTATAATTAAGGTAGCGGGAGGACTAGGTTTTTTTGGTGTACCACTTAGTTTTAATGCCATTTGTTTTGTGGCCTCTTATTAATGTTAAATCCAAAAAGTTTATAGCACCATCATTTCCTATTTCGGAAGTAAACTGCAATTTTGGATGAAAATTGTTAAAGAGGGAGGTAATTTCCGTTGTTTTATTTTTTGGTATGGCTAATAAACAATCATCCACGTACCTTTTAAAAAATAATATTGGTACATTGGCTTTTTGTAACACTGTTTCTTCTAGATATTCTATTACTATTTGGGCTGCGGTGGAAGAGATGGGTGAACCCATTGCACATCCGTCATCGTTGTTGGTAGTAATCATCTTTGTATTGGAAATAGTTGTTCGAAAGAATGAGATCTATCCCTTCTATGAATTCTGTGCAAGTGAGTGTTGTGTGATTCTTTATCTGATTCCATTTTTCTTTAATGATTTGTTTTAAAAGTTTAGTCGGAATGTTTGTATATAAGGATATTACGTCTAGAGAGATGAGTTGGAAATTATTTGGTATTTTAAGGGTGTCTATAAACTTTTTAAATTCAAACGAATCTTTAATGTAATAATCATTTCTGCCTGTAATTTTTGATAAGCAATTTGATAAAAAACTTGTAAGTTTGTAGAATGGTGACTGAATATAGGAAGCACCACAGCACTACATAAACATGAAAGAGACATGAAACATGAATTTGATTTTTCGGGTACAACGGTCTTATCAAAAGAACAACATTACCATAAAATGACATTCAAAGAAATGGTCGAGATAAAAAAAGAAAAAATACAGTAAACGATCGGAAAGACATTGACAATCTCAGCCAAATATATCACAATCTAATTGAATTCAATTGTTATAAACTATTTTCCATCAATCATAAATACATACTGTATACTGTCAGACTCACACAAATACTTTTAAAACAACCCGTATCCACAAATAGTTCTACATTGTAAATATAAACAAAAAAACTAAAGGATATATATAAAAAAAAACAATAGAATTCTTTACCCAGTGTATCACTTACCTCCACACCGCCAAGCAAGGTAAAAGAACATCTTTCTCAAGGTATGTACTGTACTATTTTAAATAAATGTTTTAATAATTTTAGTGCGTGCCGTTATACCTAATTGTTTTTATTTATTAACTTACATATATACAATTTTGGAATTTAATTTTTAGATGTGCAGAATTAAATATTTTGAAAAAGCCTGAAATGGACAGGCGAAACGTCAAATAAAGTTTCTTTGTTCAATCCACGAACCTAATCCCAAGAAAGTACTTGATATTTATATATATATATATATATATATATATATATATATATATATATATATATATAAAACGAGTTCCTAGATTTATAAGCAGCTTGTCAAATCCGAAAGCTCGGTTAAATATTCGAAACTCTTATTGTGTCAATGAACTTTCTAGAATTACAACAAATTAATTCTTTATGCAATCACATGGATAGAACTTTAGACTTGATTTTTGCTGATGATTTTGTTAATGTTCGCATTTCATCTCCTAATTTACCTAGTAAATATTGACCCTTACCATCCTGCGATTGAATTGATGTATAAAATTGAATATGTTCCTCCAATAAAAAGTTACAATCAAGTGAGTGTATATCAGTTTCATCAGGCAAATTTCCATGAACTCAATCTTTTTTATAAGCAATCGGATTGGTCTTTCTTATCATCTCTACATCAACGGGATCGTTGAAACCTTCTATGAGGTTTGCTTCGGGAATCGATATTCATGTTCCCAAGAAAACCATGGTTGACTGCAAGTACCCAAAATGGTTTGACCTCCCATTGAGAAGGCTTATTGGACAAAAGAATCGCCTATATAAGAGGTATAAAAGGACTGAACAACAAGCTGACTATCTGGCCTATTCGGACATACGACGTGAAGTAAAGTTTCGAACTGACATGTGCTATCTTACATATGTCACGCAAACTGAATTACTTATTCCGGAAAATATCAAGCACTTTTGGTCATTTGTTCGTAACTTGAGAAGAGACTCTGGTATGCCTAGTGTTATGAATTATGACGGTGAAATTATGGGTTCAAATCACATCGCTAATGCATTTGCAGCCCATTTTCAGTCCTGCTATTCACACCATGAAGTTTTAGATTTTAGTCAGATCAGTGCCGTAAGTTCTTCAGGGAAACTACTAGCGACATATTATTTTACAGAGGCAGAAATCTGCACTAAAATAGATGGCCTTGATGTTTCTAAGAGGGCTCGTCCTGACGGAATTCCCACTATCTTTTTGAAAAGGTGCTGTCAGTCGTTGTCTCAACCGCTATGTGTAATTTTTCAAAGATCTTTTAATCTAGGTTCATTTCCTGATATTTGGAAATTTTCTACACTGATGCCGATCTTTAAATCCGGTGATAAAAGCGATATAAAGAACTACAGAGGTATCTCTTTGCTTTCACATATCCCAAAGCTGTTTGAGGCAATTATCACTGATCATTTATTTGAGTCTTTGAAACACTACATTACGAGTATGCAACATGGTTTTTATCGCGGTCGCTCAACTACTACAAATCTTGCGATGTTCCAAAATTATTTAATTACATCTGTCGAAGCTGGCCAACAGATTGATGCTGTTTACACGGACATATCCAAGGCTTTTGATAGTGTTTGTCATCAGCTTTTATTATTAAAATTGCAGCAAATTGGTCTTTCTGGAAGTTATTTGGAGTGGATCAGATCTTATTTGTTTAATCGTCGACAACAGGTCAACATTTGTGGTTCAGTTTCTAGGGAGGTTATTGTGACATCGGGTGTCCCACAGGGTTCACATATTGGTCCAGTGCTCTTTCTACTTTTTATAAATGACATAGTATCTTGCTTTAGAGCGTCCAAATGTCTTTTGTATGCAGACGATTTAAAATTTTTTGCTCCCGTTTACACTGACTCAAATGCACTGCAATCTGACATTGGAAGGCTCGTCAACTGGTGCAGCACTAATTATCTCCATCTTAACATATCCAAGTGTAAAGTGCTCCGTTTTCATAAACGCATTAATCCTGTTCTCTTCTCCTACTTCATAAATGATGTAACACTAGAGGTTGTTAGTTCTTACACTGACCTAGGTGTTATTTTTGATGACAAACTAACATTTAATCTGCATATTGACAGCATTGTACTCAAGGGTTTTAGATTGTTGGGCTTTATAAAAAGGAATACAAGGCATGTGACGGACACCAAAGCAATTGTCTGTCTGTATTACTCACTGGTACGGAGTGTTTTGGAGTATTGTTAAGTACAAAATAGATTTGCGAAATACCTCTATATAAATTTAATTTTCCGTATCAGGATCTATCGTATAACACTAGAGCTCTTCTATGAGGCCTTCAAACCCTTGAGTTTCGGAGACGTAAGGCACTTCTTGTCTTTCTACGCAAGCTAATAAATGGAGACATTGATTGTGAAATATTGTTGGGGTCGGTCTCATTTTTGGTACCTATTAGGAGAACAAGACAACCTCAGCTATTCTTTGAAAGATACCACCGTACAAATTATGGGTCTGGCGCATTTATTGACCGACTAGTGTGTAATTACAATCGTCATTTCGCAGAATATGACATCTTTAGACTTAGTACTTTGCAGCTAAAAAGGCAGCTAAATGGATTGCTTTTGTGAGGGTTTTTATATCTTTTGTATGGTGACCATACAACAAGGAACAGGAACTGATATGCTTATTTCTTCACTAAGCGTTTTAGCAACACATTTGCTAATTATTAAAACAAACATTGTGAACCATGATACAATTTTACATTCAAACTTGTAACTTGTATTTTTAAAACACGAAATTACAATGGATGTTAACCGATCTATAGCTACTTAATGACTAAAGATGATTACTAATTCTTCTGTATTTATATAGAAATAAATGCTGAAATAGCAAGAATGAATGAGTAATCAGAAATATGATGCTTAATTCTAAATGATTCATCGGAAGTGGCCATATAATTCCTCCCTCCTTAAGTTTGAGAAAATCGGGGTTGATTTTCGAGAGATTCTAATTTTATGTCCACTTTTACATTTTCTTTAGATTTTCCTTTCTGCAATAATAATACAAGAAACTTATGATGATTGTAAATATTATAATAATAATTATTATTAGAGTAATTGAAACTCCAGAACTTACAAAGTCCATTTGTTTTAGGGGATGAATTATTAATCTTTTAGCATTCTCTAAATCTTCATTGATTTTATCAAGATTTATTTCTTTTAGTTCCAAGGGTTCAGTATCTTGGATTAATTTTTCATCAATATTTATTGATGGGAGTTTTAGTCTTAAACTAATTGTTTCTAGTTTTTGAGAATCGTAAATATTATTTTGGATTTTTACTTTGCAATCTGAGGGCAATATTAAGGATACTTTGTCAATGGTTTCAACGCTATGTTGATTTGGACATTGAAAGTATATGCTTTCTTTAGAAGCAGGTATAATTATAAGGGAATTGTCCTCAAGTTGTGTTATAGAAGTTTTATTATATTTAATTGGTATTAGTGGACAATGGTTTGTCAAATTAATTGTTTGAGGTATACAGGGTTCGTTTTTATTCAGTGTGTCTCTAGAACATAAAGATATATTTTCTATTTTATAACAATTTTCTTTTGAGTTGTAAAAGTCATCTGTAGATCTCAATAAATACGGATTATTTAAAATCGTTATTTGATTATTTATTGGTATTGGATATATTCGATAAAGTATATAAGGTTTCTCTAAAATTAAAGGTATTGCAATATAAAATATAATTAGATCATTCTTAATTGTCACATCTGCGTGTGCTACTTCGTAATATTTAATTATATTGTCGAAATGAATACGACTCTCGGGCCTTATCTTTGTAATTATTCTGCGAAGTTCTTTATACTTAATAATACTGTGATGCATAATGTTTATTTCCGCAAAGTTTATTGCAGTTTGCAAATTACTTTTTATGTCATGAATGACACGTAGATTAGTCTCAATATTGTCTAGCGTAACAATATAGTAAGACGAAGTGGTTGTAGTATGAGTCATATTAGTGAGGTCTTCCATCCGGGTTAATAACTTTTGCTGATTAGTTTTAATATTAGTCAGCTGTGCGTCAAGATCTTTTGTTAATTGTTTTACAATAGTCTGGGTTGCAGACAAATCTTTATGTAAGATTTCTTGATTTTCTCGTAATATTTTAATATAATTGTCGTATCTTTCTCCATCATCGGCATCTAATGTACCATAGAGATATTTTTGTGCTTTTCCTAGGAAATTGAAAAGTCCGCGTTTAGTTCGCTTTTGTGGGGTAGTATAATGTTTAACAAATAATTCGATTGATTCTATTTGATCGAAAAGGTTACGTGTTCTTATAGATAAAAGTTGGTATATAGGTGCGTATAGATTACTTAGGGTATTATTAATTTGTGTAAGTGTCGATTTCGAGTTTTCTACACAATCTTTTATATTAGTTAGATTTACATGATAATAGACATGATGATAACCTGTTATTATGTAACCTGTTGATTGGTAAACTGGTAACAAAGGGTTATTTAATTCTTCCATTTTATATTGTGCGTTGACAAGTAGTGGGAGTAGTATCAGGATCTTCTTCATTTTGTCAGTAAGTTCCTGAAAATTACGAACGTCTTTTAATATCTTTTGGGTGTCTTTGGTTTTTAAAAGTAGTTGGTTTGTATTTTGGTTCTAACTTTAATGGTAGTTTTCGAGGTGTATGTAATAGTTGTTTTGTAGCTTCAGCTATTTCTGGGTCAATCTCACGTTTTTCATTTAATTTAGCTAGGACATTAGCCTTTTTCGCACTTAATTTTAGATTTATTTTTTCATTAAGTTCACTAAATATTTGGGCTCATGTATGTAATCAGTTTGTATTTGATTTATATTTTTCTCAAAATTCAGTTGATAATTTAAATTTCCTTTTAATATTTGAAATGGTGTATATTCATGTGTTGAATGTATACTGTTATTATAATTAAGGATTGCGATATCCATTAATTCTTGTATTGTTTTAGTTCGATGTTCGTTTCTAAGGACAATAAGACTTTCTTTCAAAGTTGAATGAAATCTTTCGATTGGTGAGTTCGAATTTGGGTTATAGGGTGTAGTAAAATGTAATTCAATCTGATAAGTCTTGCAAAGGTCTTGTACTAAATTACTTTTAAAGCTTTGTGCATTATCAGTTGTGATTTTACAGGGTGTACCATGATGTGAAAAGAATTTAATTAGATTTTGACAAATCTCGATTGATGTTTCATTTACAGGGTATGCTGTAGCAAATTTAGAGAAGTTATCTATTATTGTCAAATATTTTTGACCTGAAATGGAATATATATCCATATAAATATGTTCCATGGGTTTACAGCCTGTTGGTGTTGGTTTAAAAATTACTTTATAGGGATGTCTATCATATTTGGTTTTTTGACATATTTCGCATGTATTAACAAAATTAATTACGTCTTTTTCAAGGCTTTGCCAATAATAGCTTTGCTTTATATTTTCAGTCATTCCTCTATGGGATGTTTTAGTGGTATGATATCTTTCAATTATTTCTTTTTGTTCATTTACGTCTACGACGTCCTCTAATAGTGTATTAGAAATAACAAGGTTGTAGGCGTTATTTTGAAAGGTTTCTTGGAAAATTCGAATTATTATTGGTTCTAATTCTTTATTGGGAAAGTGTAAACAATAAGTATCTGGGGGTAAATAATCTCTTAAGAGTCTTTGGATTATTTCGGTTATTGGGTTTTGATTTATAAAAATTATTAATCGCTTTTTGGTTTCAAATAATTTTTTAGTGACAACATAAGGTTGTTCCTTTTCAGTCCATTTAAATATGATTTGGTTTTTAAAAGTGTTCAGGGCTTTACTAACATACGGGGCTCCTAATATGGGGTCTTCTCTTGACGTATGTATAGTTTCTGTGTCTGATTTTGAAAGTAAATCAGTTTTTGGCTCCTTTGGAATGTCATTTGTACTGGCTGAATCCGTTTCTGAGTTGTTTTGTTTGATTTTTTATTCGTCATTGATTTTACTTGTTGATGGCAATGGCGATGGTGTTTTAATTGGTTTATTTGGGGGTTTAATTTGAATATCGGAAATTATATTAATTTTTGGTTTCTTCTTTTCTTTATTTACCTTTTTTGGTTTTTCGAATAGGTTTTCTTGGGTGTCAAAGAAATGTTTTATTTTTTCATGCCAAATATATTGGTCGTCAGAATTTTCTTCTTTTTCACATACTGCTGACATATGCGTCAATGGTGATTTTATTATTTCGGTTGGGTACAATTCTTGAGGTGGTCTTGAAAGTGCATCGGCGTTGGAATTTAGGGTTCCTTTTTTATATTGAATATCATATTCATATTCTTGCAGTTTTAGTCGCCATCTTACTAATTTTGAATTCGGTTCTTTTATTGAGAACAGCCATTGTAATGGTTTATGGTCTGTTACAATTGTGAATTTTCTGCCAAATAAATAAGGTCTGAAATATTTTGTTGCCCAAACAATAGCAAGAAGTTCTTTTTCTATTGTTGAGTAGTTGCATTCTGATTGATTCAGAGTTCTGCTAGCAAATGCTATAGGTAGGTCGTTTCCTATTTTTCCTTGTGAAAGTATTGCTCCAATAGCGTAATTTGAAGCGTCAGTCGTCAAAATAAAAGGTTTACTAAAATCTGGGTGTTGTAATATAGGGTCATTAGTTAAGATATTTTTACATAGATTAAATGCGGTAATAAATGCTTTATCATGATTTATTTTAACGTTTTTCTTTAAACAATGAGTCAAAGGTTTCGTTATTTTTGCAAAATTCTTTATAAATTTTCGGTAGTAACCGACTAAACCGAGAAATGATTCCAACATTTTTCCTTGTAATCCGCGTAAAACGTTATCCATTGCACGCTGAAAAGTGGAAGGTGCATTTTTTAGTCCGAAGGGCATTCTGGTATATTCGTAATGTCCATGTTCTACATTGAATGCTGTTTTTGGTATACTTTTTGGGTCCATTTCTATTTGATGAAAACCGCTGGCTAAGTCAAGTGTTGTAAAATATTGACTTCTACCAAGTTTATCAAGTATATCTGCGATATTTGGAATAGGATATCTATCTTCTATAGTCTTTTCGTTGATTTTTGTGTAATCTATCACTAGACGCCATTTTCTTTGTCCTGATGCGTCAACTTTCTTCGGGACGATCCACACAGGGGAACTCCAGGGAGAATTTGAAGGTTGAATGATACCATCTTGTAGCATTTGGTCTATTTGTCTGTCTACTTCTTGTTTATGTATGAATGGGTATCTGTAACTTATCGCATGTACGGGTATTTCATCCGTAGTCTTAATAGTATGTTTGACTTGATTGAAAAATGTTAATTTATCTCCGGGTTTATGTAAAATATTTTGAAAGCTTTTAATAAGTTTAAAAAGTTCTTTACGTTCTTCAAAGTTTAAGTGTTCGTGCCTAATTAGTGATTTTAAATCGATATCTTCGATTATGTTTTTTTCATTAATTCGATTCTGATTTGGTTCGAAATTTATTATTTCAAAATTGTTAAGCTCGATTGGTCTTAAGGGTAAATTATCATTAGTGGTTTCTGTTAGAGTAAAATATTTTTCTGTATGGTTAAAAATATCAATAGCGTACGTGTTTTTTTTTACTTCTATTAGGGTAGGTTGAATTTCTATATTTTCGTCTAAATAGTAGGGCATTAACCAAGTAGTGTCATTTGGTCGCGAAGTTTTCAAAATTACTTTTTGAATCGTTTTAGGTGGTATTTCAATTGTATATTCATCAAAATTTTGCCTATATTGAAAGGGTATTTCTAAATATTGGTTTTTCAATTTTTTATTTTTTAAATCAATATTTAAATTTAATTTACATAAGTCTTTAATTCCGATTATTCCATCAAAATATTCATGAAATGAATATAAATAATAATAAAATAAAAATAATAGCTTTACTTTTTGCTTTCTTTGAACCTGCACAAGTTTGAAGTGTGCTTACGTAAGGTTTAATACATTCGGGGAAATGTGTTTCCGCTAAAGAGGGTCTAAGTAGGGATGCATGAGAACCTGTATCAATTAGTAATCGAATATTATAATTCGGTATTTCTACATAGGGTAATTGATTTACTTGAAAACTGTTTAAAGTTAAGCAAGGTTTTTCGTCCGAGGCTGATAGATGAAAATTTTCTATTTGCTCGACTAAATTCTCATTATCTAATTCACATGTTTCATCAAAATTTTGATAATCTTGATCATAATTGTGAAATTGGGGTTTTCTTCATTATATAACTCGTCATTATTGGGTTCATTATTTTCTAAATGCGTTAATTCTTGGAATGTAAATTTCGGGTGATGTTGTTGTTGGGGTTGCTGTCTATAGAAAGTTTGTTGTTGTTGTGGTTGCTGTCTATAGAAAGCTTGTTGTTGAGGTTGTTGTCTGGCAAAAGTTTGTTGTTGTTGTCTTAATGGTGGCATTGTTTTTTGTACACTCACACCTGACATTGGTTGTGGGTATTGTTGTTTAGGATATTGATTGCCTTTTTGATTAAATGTTTGATTTTGTACTCGATTGAAAAATTGATTTGGTGGTTTCGGTTTAAAAGATGAATTTGGAAAATTATTCGATCTATTTACCAGAAATTTATTAGTATTATTTATTGGTGGCGTTTTCTGATTGCTAAGTAAATTATTTGATCTACTATTTTGCAAATAATTATTTTTAAAATTATTTTGACTAGTTAAGATTTCATAATTGGTTACAATATCGATTGCATGGTCTAGATTTTGGGGATTTTGAACGATTAGTAAAGTTCTTAATTCGCTTGAAATGTTTGCAAGAAGATTTTGAGTTGCTGTTAATTCGTTTTGTGCTATAATTATGTTTCTAGCTTCAATATTACTTATTTCTGTACAAGTTTTCGTATTTATTTTGGTGACTAAGGATTTGAGTTTTTGTATGTAATCTAAGGTTGATTCGCCTTTTCTTGAAAAGAATATTAATTGTTGTTGTAAATTAGCTCTTGTTATTGGATCACTGAATTTTTGTTTTAATGAGATTTTTATTTCTGGCCAAGTATTAAGATCTGGTCTAGTTAAAAGAAAATCTTCGGCTGATCCTATAATTTTTGATTTAATTGCCAAAATTACAAATTCTTGTTGGGAAGTATCAGTATTAAAATATCTTGTATAAAAAGTATCTATTTGATTAATAAAAGATTCAAGACGTGATGGGGTACCATCGAAAGTTTTTAAGAGTGAAACAGTACTTCTCAAAGCGTCTGCCATCTTTGTAATGTTTGCTTCGTTAGTATCTACGTTTATACTAGGGTTAAAAATATTTTTTAAATTGATGTCTGAATAAAGTTCTGTTAATTCACTTGCAGATTGATTTTCAAAACTACTTTGTGATAATCCACTTGTAAAAGGATTTTCTAAACTACTTCTTCGAATTGTTTTAGGATAAGTAATGTCTTTACCACATTTCTTAAATTTCCTCATTAAATATGTATTTAACTACTGTTAACTGCGTTAACATTTGTTTTCTTTACAACTAAAATAGTTAGTGAAAGTTATTCAAATAATTGTTCAATAAAATTGCTTCAATTCAATTATTCACTTATTCTTTCTTCAAAAATTATCTTTGTTAAAAAAAAAAAAAAAATTCTTTCTTCAAAAATTTCAGAACTTAGTTAACAGGGATCTCAACTATAAGGGAAGTAAGTAAATAACTCACAATGTGTCCCAAGTCTTGGTCCTGTATCAAACGATGCTTTGCTGAAGAGATGAACTGCTCAGGTTGGCTACCGCTTGTCTTGGACGCTAGAACAGGCCAAATCGTCCTTACTGGCTTCTCGAATGGCGTACCAATAATCGATGTACCAGGAGTTACAAGTGCCTAGTTCGGTTGTAGATGTTCCTGATCCTTTTCTTAACTGTTGAAACAGAAAGATGCAACACTGATAATCCTTATGGAGATGAAACGTTGTTACACTCCGATTTCAGAATATCCCTTTTTTTCGCACTTCCGAAAAGGATATCCTACCGACTGCGCCAATTTTACATTCAAACTTGTAACTTGTATTTTTAAAAAACTTTATTTTTAAAACACGAAATTACAATGGATGTTAACCGATCTATAGCTACTTAATGACTAAAGATGATTACTAATTCTTCTGTATTTATATAAAAATAATGCTGAAATAGCAAGAATGAATGAGTAATCAGAAATATGATGCTTAATTCTAAATGATTCATCGGAAGTGGCCATATAATTGTTTGACATTACACATCAACAGACCAAAATGTAAACATCAGAAAAATGACGTACTTCCGTCAAAAGCCTGTTAATTTAAAATAATGCATGGGGCTCTGTCCTGTTGTCTATTTATTCAAAGATATATACAAACATTCATCCATTTACCATACCTACGTAAATAAAACCATTTGTTCGATACTCCAGCCTAATATTTTTCAAATTTTGTTTTAGTTTGATGTTAAATTATTTTAATTTCAATATTATTTTTTTATTTTTTATTAGTTTATTTACGTAATTTATAAAAAAAGCCCATTATGACATTTCCTATGTTCCTCTATAAAAAGATCTATAATTTAGTAAATGGAATTTTACCATCTTTCTAAACATTTGAATAGGCCTCGTATCACTACTGTTATCGTTTTAATTTAAAATTTTATTTTAGGTTTACTAATGACGTAATCGCCACGTCAGCTTTTGGAATTAAAGTAAATTCTTTAGCAGAACCCAACAATGAATTCTATCTTATGGGCAAGAAGATTACTTCATTCAGTGGAATTCTAACAACGATTAAATTTATGTTATCGTTTGGAATGCCAAAAGTAATGTCGGTAAGAAAAACAAAAGTAATTTAGATTTACCTAGAGTCATAAAATTTGCCACAGAAAAGAAAGGAAAACTTTGTACAACATTTTTCCTGTTATATACCTAGAATATTTATTTTACGTGTGTGACGAGCTCTAAAGAGATCGAAATTAAATAGTCATTTGACATTAGTATTGTTATGCTTGCGGTATTGTTGGGCATGTTCCAGACAGACCTTAGAGTAAGAATAAAAATAGAGTTCATTATTTACATATTTAGCCGCTGCCAAGATTACCTCACAGTATAAGGTCGATGGTACGACGATGCCAAGCCTAGCCAGGCATTCGAATGTTTACAAGAATTTATATTATGGTGAATATATTTAAACATGATGCATCAACCTTTTTATACAAAGAATAGTAATGTTTTTCCAATATTAGTTTCTAAGCAGTATAAAGAAATTACTTTTATTGCAAAATAGTATAATACAACCTAAAATTAAATTAAAAAATTACACCAGTAACAGAAGTTTTACTCAGATACGACAACCCGATCGACTACTCTACGTATTAGAGACCATCCCACTGTCGTATTAGACCATCCCGCTTTCATTGACCAGGGATTCTTATAGTAAAATAATATAATAGTATAACGTAAACTCCGGTGTTATAAGTCACGTTATAAAGATTTGTTACGTAACTGCAATTTTAAGAGTTTGCAATTACTACCCGTAGGCTGGCTTGTACGGTGGTTCGGATTTGGGGGAGTTCAAAACTTTTCAATCCGTTTCATTTAGTGTATGAAGAAGGAATGTCAAAAAATATATATAAAATGGAAGGACGCCAACACAGGTAAAAAAAGAAAACCTACATTACGTCCTTCATACACACTTTACCCGTGTGTTAGTAAAAATGCTGAGAAAAACAGTAAAACACAATAAACAATTATTATTTCCCTTTATTTCGGATTATACTTGTGAATATTTACCAGTGTTTAAAGGAAATGCAAGAATGTGATATAAATTATAGTTATAGATAGAAATAAGTATAAGAATTCGAAAATGGAATGTAGAAATAAATGGTACGACGAATTTATAAATTTAAGTTAAAAATCTCACCAAGTAGGTAGCAGGTAAGCAGGAGGTGATAACTCAAAGTTGGGCCTGGTTGTTGGGCTACATACTAGAGGCCAAATACTTCAGTTTTCAAAAACCTTTTAAAAGGGTCCTGTCGGAACCACAACCCTTGTGGTGGCAAAAAGGTTTTGTTTTTTATTTTCGCTTCACCCAAAAGTTCTTAATGTGAAAACTATTGGGTTTCTATTTCTATTCATTTCAATGAAATGTAATAGTGATGAAATGCAAAGTGGTAAAATGCAGGGTGGTAAAATGACCGCTGAGCTGGCTGCTATTAGATCACTGTTTAAGACAAATTTTAAAACAACCTTTCAACAGGATCAGCCGTTTAATTGAATTTTCACGGCCACAGTTAAAACTAAATAGCATAAACTCGTTCCAAAACGATTTTAGCCAAGAGGTGTATCAAAGAAAAAATGTAGAAAAAGATAGGAATTTGGCTAAAAAACTAACATGTTGGAAGTGCTCTACGCAAAACTTGATCTTAATGTTCCTATATTTTGTGTCTTTCCTCTTTATTGATTTGATAAAAATTAAGGATTTTTTAAAGTATAGGCAACTCAGAATACAGTAATCATCTTGATATATATTGAATTTAAACATTTATTTTCGAATAATTTATCTTAGATATTTTTTATATTTTTCTCTAATCTTTACGTAAGCCTCGCCCTTAATAACTAACTTTAAAATTTTAGGTTTTTAATAAATAAACTGAAGTGGTCGGACGGAATTATTTGGGTTTTAGGCGTACATGAAAAGAGATGTTAGACTCGCCGCAGTAAAATGTCAAACTTCATTAGTTGTCATTTGAGTTACCCAAATTGTAACACCAAAATACAGTCTTCCGGTTCGTCTCGTCGAATGCAGACCTCTGTGTTGATAACATAAGTGGTGCCACGTGTTCGGTTTTGCTGCTTTATTTCGGGGGGAAACGGGAGACTCAACCACTCAGAGTGGAAACTAACGACTCCGCTAGAAAGGGAGCAGACGCTGTGAACGTGTGAGGCCTAGTTGTTCCTGTATTCTATCCCGTTCGTCTGCCGCAGTTCTACATAGAATATTAGCGTAATGGCCGCTATGTGGCGGGAGTGGGAGGGGTAAGGGGATAGCTTGAAAGAAAAGGTTATCTCGTGAGACCAGTAGTACTCTCAAGGGGCATCTAGTGGAAGCCAAGATGCATTAGAAAAGTTTTTAAAGAAAGTCAAATTTAAAGATTTTGAAATACACGGGGTGACCGGGAGCTCAGAGCTCGCCATCCGGACATACCACCGATAACGTCCCCAAACCGGAATAAAGTGTATCTCGCTCCGAGGGTCGCCGGATAAAGCGAGTAAGCTCCGGACGGGGAGCAATCTGGCAAGTTGCGAAGTGCAGTGCCAAAAACATATATTGGAATTGGAATTGGAACACCAAAATAAACAATATGCTTTTTAAACCAAACATTAGAAGGATTACTTAAATAACACAAACCCTTGTTTAATGAATCTCTAACGTGTGTTTACAGGAAATCAACAGTATAGGTGACATTTTTTAAACTATATTTTATCAAAAGGCAAGTCATTTAATGAAGTGAACGTGATTTTGAAAGGCAATAACGTATTATTAAACCAAATTGGTGATATATAAAAGGTTTCTAATTTATTTAGCGTTACCAGGCTACAATGGAGATATGTGGAAATATCTGGGTTAGTTTGTAATACAACAGCTCATGCCCAGTCATGTTTTTTATAATGTACTTGTTTCTGTACAAAAATGTATTAAGGTAAGATAATTGGGCAATCATGTGTTAATGGTTCTTTTATATGGTGGGTATTAAAGAAAGCTTCAACAACCAGACACTCAGCATCTGTAAAATTAAAACATATGTATATGACACACCAAGTTGTCGGTTGCGTACAATATTAAGTACTTATTTTAAATAGTAATGAAAAATAAGAATATTTCAAATTAAACAATCTAGATAACTCCCAAGATTTAGTCCCTGACATCTTGGTGAATGACAAAATATAAATATAGCACCATAGCAATATCATAATTAGACTTATAAATTTAACTTATTTTGTTACCGTAAAAGTGTAACGTTACAATAATCTACAGCAAAGTTTGTTACAGGGTCAAGTGACTTGGCTTAACAACCAATGGCGGTTCATGGAACTACAATGAATTTTCGTTTCTCCCTCCATCGGAAAATGTCGCTGATAGCAGCATGGAACTACTGAAAGAAATGAATATCACAAGTAAATCTACGTGTAGCACTGAAGGCTTAGCAATTAAAATATTCCTGATTCTGCCGCTCCCAGTCATTGAGGCCCTTACAACGCTAATAAATGAATCCCTTATGCAAGATATATTCCCTGAATGCCTTAAAACAGCTATAATTATTACTCTTCATAAAGGGAGCGTAAAAACAACTCAATTATCGCCCAATTGCTCTACTACCAGTGCTATCAAAAATCATCGAAAGGTTACTAAAGAATCCGTCTTATGCCATTTCTCCGTAAACATCAGATAATATTCCCGGATCAGTTTGAATTTTTACCCAACAAGTGTACCAGTGACGCCATGTTTATTTATTTATTTATTTATTAAGTCAAGTACATTACAGATAAATATCCAAATAGTACAATAGATAAAAAAACTACGTACTATAATACAATAGTGGACAATACAAAGTAAAAAACAATTATTAGAAAAAAAGATATACAAAAATTATATATATAGATATGACAAATAGGAGACATAACAAGATAGAACAATCAAGAATATTTAATAGATCCTGATGTAAAACCTAAATACTGGAAAAACTAATCACAAAAAAAGGAATAAAAAGAACTAAAATTGATAATTATGTGTTTCTGAATTTGACTGATTTTTTAAAGGTTGCAAGAGTACCGCGAAATATGTCTAGATCCGAAAATCGTGCATTGTAATTTTTTATGCGTCTATCAGAAAAGCATGACAAACCATAATTTGTTCGGTGCGTGTACTCCTTAGCCTGTTCTTCAAGTACTTCAGTTTGGAAAAACTTCTCTCGCAGGCTACTTCTGTGATTGGAATCGTCAGCAAATATTTATATGCTAATGTCAACATGGGGTAAGCCTCTTTATACATATTATTATTATTATTTACATATTATGGAATAACAACACAGTGAGCAATTTCTGCAACTCTTGCATTGCATGTTGTTTTCTTTATTACAGTCGTCGGCGTCGTTCTCATCATCAGATGATAATTCCCTTTCAAAATGAAAAGTATAAAATTGTTCAATGTTGGGTTTTAGAGTGTCCCAGTTGGCCATAAAATTCTCTAGCTCATCTTGAAGTTTTTCGGAGGTCGCAAGGGGATTTATTTGCATTAGCTTTGCAGATAGAGTCTCCAAACTGTTCCGGGGAATTTTGCCTTTTAATTCGTTAAAATTTTTGGTGAATCTTTCATCCATAGATTGAATTATTGTATCTAGAATTATATTAAAGGTTTCGGTTCTATATCTGTCATTCTTATTACTCGACTTTTCATCTTTGCATTCTCCTCCGGGCATTTTTTTTATTTTTCTTGCTCTTACTTCTGGTAGACTTATTTCAATGCTAATATCATCAACTTCTTCATCGGAATCAATAGTCTCTAATTTTGCTATTGCCCACTTAACAAATGTATCGCTGGTTTCTTGTATATTTGTAAAATCTCGTTGAATTTCTTTTGATTGTCCTAAAGCTGTTTGTGCCATATTGTTCGCTTTGAGCAAATCTAACCCTCTGGTTTGTAAGTACCTTGATAACGGACCTGCTATTGAGAAACTTTTTAAAAATATATGGGCAGTTAAAATAATCTCACATTCATTTCTGTAAAGGTTCCCGCAAAGACTTAGCTGAAGCACGAACATCAGGATTCATATTATTTGCATTTTCAATAGTTTTTAAGGCCACAAGAAGTTCAACATACATAGCAGATTTTGTTCACCCATATGTACTAAATATTTTTGCGAGAGCTGCCTCCTTTGCCCACCAACGGGTCTCACAAATTGTTTGTAGTTTCTTATTTTTATTATCATCCATGTTAGTTTTTTTCCAGACGCCCATGCATTTATGAGATTCTTTGAAAAATACTGCTATTTTGTTAATAAGATTAAATACGCTCGATGCTTTCAGACTCACTTTCATAAGATCTCCTATCACTAGATTTAATATGTGACTGTAACACCATATATGTACGTGTTCATTGTTTTCTTTTTTCATTATAGCAACGTATCCTTTATATATTCTCTGCATATTTGCAGCTCCATCTGTTGAGTCACCTATGCAGTTTTTTTTGTTTAAATTATCTGAGTCTAATTCGTCTGTTATTAAATTATGTATTCCTGCTCCTGTAGAGTCATGTCAGCTTACAAACGAAAGTAATCTCTCATGAACAACTCCTTGTAATACATATCTGATAATAAAAGCCAACTGGTCTATGATAGATACATCTTGTGTTGTATCTATTTCGGAATATATTTCAGCTTCACGAATTTTTTCTGAAATTATTCTTTTCATTCTCTTGGAGATAATGTCAATAATATAATTAATTGTAGTTTTAGACAAAAACGAAGTAAAATCACCGGATCTCCTCTTTATTCCCTTTTCTTGCATTTTTTTACTTTCGGGGATAACTTTATCTAAATGATCTTTCAATACTAAGTCATAATTGGAAAGCAACAGAATGACTTCTAGAAAATTTCCATGATCCACATTCTTATTTTCTAATGCATAACAGGCTTCATTACATCTTCTTACATCCTCGATAACTCAGGCATCTTTTTCCGATCATTTTTATAACATTAATAACACGATCTAAAATTTGTCTATTATGACTAATATTTTTTTATCTCAGTGTCATCTGATTTTTAAATAACAGTTTGTTTATACAGGCATCACTGCTAAATCGAAAATATGCCGAAGAGTTATTTTCGTGCAACAAAGAATTGCTAGGTTCATCAATGCTTTGATAGACATGCTTCCAGTTAGACATACCATCAATAAAAACACTGGTGTCTGTTGTTTTGCTAAAAGCCAAACATACGCTGCAGAATAATGCATCTTTTGAGGGACTATATGTCAGCCATTGCCGTGGGGTGTTATTCTTTGTTTTAAATCCGATTTGACAATTAAATGTTTTATTATTCAGGAAAACATTGGGGTGATATTGAAAAAAATTATTTCTCTCATGTTGTGAAGGCCTTTTGAAGAAATAATCATGTTCTTGTTCTTGAATAAGGCCAGCTTGAAATTTGGATTCTAACGTAGGTTCGAGAATAATTGGGTCAATGATAATATTTGGATCACTTACCACTGGCTCTTCTGTATTATGTGATGGCTGATTTGGGATCTCGATTTCCATATCGTATTCATTCTGTGTCTCTAAATTATGCAGCGTAGGCTCGGAAGTTACTTGGATATTTTCTTTTTCAGGTCCCTGTTCATTATTTATTCCACTTGAATTATTCCTTGTTCTTTCTCGAGTTCTTTCTTTAAAAACATTGATTTTAAATTTTGACATTTTTTTGCTTCCTCGGCTAAACGACTTTTTTCTTTTCCCTCTGCAGTTCCGCTCCACCTTTCTTCTTCCTTCTCAGATTTTCAGTATTCATTTTGCTATAAAAAAAGTTGAATTCATCAATTGACGTTTGTAAAAAAATATCTTATGTACCTACCTCCTACTTATTATATTATAAAGAAATACTAATAGGAATAGCGCCTGCTCTCTATTTCCCTATTTACACATAAAGACAAATCTATCGAATGATTTTAAATTTAATTAAAATTATAAAATATAATATATTATCATCCGTTATATTTATGAACTTCCAAGCAAACCGACGCCGACGGTAATATAACTGCATAAACAAAAAGTCATTAAAATGTGTCTTGGCTTGACAAGCGAATCAAGCCATCGACTCCGCCGACAATATCCATCTTTATCTGTTTTACCTTGGATTTGGAAACTATCCTACAATGTCGCGGAGCAGCACCACTTGCAAGCGAATTCAAATAGATCTAAAGCTATTGCGGGACATAACATATTTGTGTTACTGTCGCACTTATAAGAATATAAGATTAAATAAAGATAGACATATACGGTCGTCTTATTGCTTAAAATTACAATAGTGCAGCAAATTAAGGCTTTGCGTTTGTTTCTATAGTGAAGATAAATTATTATAAAAACAAAATATATTTCTTAAATATTGTTAAGTTATAAACTGCGTACGTAAAGTATAAAGTAAGAAAAAAAGAATAAGTTTGAAAAATCGCGGCGGCGCCTGAGGAACCGGCGCACCGAGAAATCTCCCGGTGTCCTGGTGGGCTCATCCGCCCCTGTGTTATATGATATGCCCTGGTAGGGGAAATTATGTTTTAACAAAAGAAATTTAACAAATTTCCATTCGGTTTATTTGACAGTTATATGATAGGGACCAGATAATACTGTTGTATTCAAGAATACTTCTCACCAGAGCATAATATAAAGATGAAATAGCCCTAGTATAGGATTCTAAGTGTGATGTTTCGATCCTGTCATTGAATATCACAGGCTCCTTGATTTTATAATAACGCATAACCTTACACTTATCAATATTTAATTTTAAAATCAGCTTGCAACTCAATACAAATAAATATACAAATACGTTTATTTCTATAAAAATCACATGACATGACATTAGAAAAGTCAAACCAAAGTAAATATATAAGTATATAAGGGAACATTAATAATGTAAATAAAGACGAAACTGTCAATATAGTACAAACCAGAAAAGAAAAAATAAACAAAAAATACAACAATAATATTAATAATAAATATATGCATATATGGATTATTTTAGCTGAAAAACTCGTTTAATTTTTCATAGTGGGAAGTTCTATGTTTTGGGATCAGAACGCTGGGCGTATTGTTTTCTGTTTCCTAGATATAAGCGAATCCATTCCATCCAAGTATGATCCACATATACCAATGGCTTCCAGTTTCTTTATTAAGACTTTATGTGGAATGCTGTCAAATGCCTTTGATATGTCTGTATATATTACGTCGATCTGGAATCCCTTCTCCATAGACTGTACCAAAAAATCTTGCATGACGGCCAAGTTGGTGGTAGTGGATCCACCTTTAAAGAACCCATGTTGATGTGGTGTTATGTAATTCCTATATGCAGTAAAGACTTCATCTGTGATGATTGATTCGAAGACCTTTGCGATGGTTGATAAAAGGGAAATACCTCGGTAGTTCTTAACATCAATTTTTTTGAAAATAGGTAAAATATTAGATTCCTCCAAACAGTGGGAAAAACAGATTTGCAGAAAGATCTTTGAAAAATCATACACAGTGGTTTTGTTAGTGAATCTTCGCAGTTCTTCAAAAATAAAGGCGTTAACCCATCAGACCCGGCACCCTTCGTGATATCAAGAGCACTAAGTTTATTAGCAATTTCATCTTCGGTGAAGTGGTGAAATGCAAGGTGCTGGAAAAATTCATCGGATACTTGCACTTGATCAAGAGTAGGCTCGTTTGTATGATTACAGAAGCCTGATTGAAAGTGTTGAGCAAAAGCATTCACTATGTTCTCTTGATTGTCCATCACCGCGTCATTAAATTTCATTAGACTGGGTAGCCCTGTTTCCTTCCTAAGAGAATTGATGTAGCTCTAAAAATATTTTATATTTGTTGGAATCATTTGTTCGGTGTTTGTAATAAAAAGCATATAACACAATTCTGTCAGATATATACTTTTTCGTCGAATCATAGAGTAAGATTCATAGTCTGACTGCCTGAAGCCTGAGTGCTTGAATTTTTTATGAAGGGAGTTCTTCCTGTTTATTAGCTTTTTTAGTTCTGGTGTAGACCATGAAGGGTACTTGCTTTCTTGAATGAGTTCCTTAGGTACAAATTGTTCACAAGCGGTGTAGACAATGTCATAATACTGATGTATCATAATATTCACGTCATCCTGATTGTAAAACACCGAGTTCCAGTCTATATGTGAGAAGCACAGGTTAATATTATCATAAGAGGCTTTATTAAACTGATATGTAGCTACTTTTTTGAGTTCAAGCTTGATTTCCAGAGGTGGGTGGTATGTGCCAACAACACTGATTGGATCATTAAATATTGCGACGTAGCAATCATCAAAGAGAGAACTCACTAACAACCACCTCACCGCTTCAGTTTTCTGTGACTAAGCAAAAGCCTTTGACTGTGTTAGTCATGAAATTTTGATAATTAAGCTGAATTTTTATGGAATTCGGGGTATTTCTTTAAATTGGTTTAAATCTTATCTCGGGAATAGGCAACAGTTTGTAAGGGCAAATGGTTCTGATTTTGATTGTAAATTGATTACAAGTGGAGTCCCTCAAGGTTCAGTCTTGAAACCTATTCTTTTTTTGTTATACATTAATGATATTACCAACCTAACAATTAATGGAAAAATCTCTCTCTTTGCTGACAACACAAGTATAACATGGAGTGACTTTGATACATCGTCTTTGCATTCTAATATTTCCAATGACCTTGTTGTGATTAAGGCTTGGTCCGATTCCAATCTGCTTTGCTTCAATGTGCTTTATCTTATAAAGGGACATACACTTTAATTACTATATTAGTTCAGTACACTTTTTGTTTAACTTCACTTATTTTTCTTTTATAACGATAACAAAATAAAAGTTTTAGGTCGCGTAATTTTGATTTCAATGTCATTGAAATTATTCACCTTCCATTTGTATTGTTTATTTCCTTTTGTTAAGTCACCTGAATTCATCAATCGCTTTACGAGAAGGTTACAAATATAACGAATGTTATATTTACATATTATGTATTTGCATTGACCTATCGAAAAATATGATTTTTTTTCAATCAATATTTCGTTTTCTCATTGTTTTTGTTTTTTTTTTGTTTTAATTGGTAAATTTCGCTTTATCCATAAAATTGTAACAATAAAGCATACTTTTGTTTGTTTGTTTGAACTATAAAACATATGTATAAACGATTTAATGCTTTCTTCTTTCCAGGCTCTTAAATTAACTGTTATGGCAGAAGATGTTACACATTTCTTTAGAAATATTATTCACGAAACAATTAAAGTAAGAGAAGAAAAGGGAATTGTAAGACAAGATATGATAAATCTACTTTTGGAAGCCAGAAAAGGGAATAAGAATGAAGAAGAAAACGTTACAGAAACGGGTTATGCTACTAACGTAAACGCGAACGTAGGTGAGTTGTTTTAAGGTTCGAATATTTCACGTTATTTAAAATAAATTAATTTCATGCATTGAGACCTATTTTTTTTTAGATAAGTATAAATTTAAACAACTAAAAAAATTGACTGACGACGATATCACTTCACAAGCCTTAGTTTTCTTTATCGCTGGGTTTGATACTATCTCAACAGCCTTGTGCTTTGGCTCATACGAATTAGCAGTCAATAAGGAAGTACAAGATAAACTTAGAAAAGAGATCCAAGAAACGAATAAAGCAAATAATGGCAAACTGACCTATGATGCATTGCTAAAAATGAAATATCTAGACATGGTTTTTTCAGGTAGGAAGTCAAACAACTATTTTTAAACCCAAACTTGATTTGGAAAAATATACAGGATGTTCCACTAAAAAATTGTTAGTTATTAAAAAATATACTTTAAGCCTTTATACCCAAAGATACTTCTACTAAACTTGGTTTTTAAAACCAAGAACTTTTTGCCTTAAAGGGTTTTTTTATGTAATGCAGAGTTACAGATATATTTCGCGTATAAATAAAATTGAGCCACCCCGTAGAAGGTCAATGAAACTTACAATGTTTTTAATTTTGGATCTTTTTTGACTTCTAACTCACAGGCAATTAAAACTAATTTGATAAATTAAAATTCTATGGCCACCATATAGTGTATGATGTGTCAACGAATCTATTAGAGAGGCCATAACTTTTACAGTATTTGATGTATCAAAACGAAATTTCGTGTAGGTAAATGGTACATAAACAGGGGAGTTTTCGCATATTAATCACTTTCCTCATACTCTGTATATTTTTACATTTTTGGATTCCTGAGACAATTCTGGATCAGAATGTGACATTTTAAAAACTTTTTACGCCTACTTTTTTATAGCCATTTTTAAAATTGCATCCAGGTGGCCATGACTGGACGCAAATTAATCTGGCGATCTGAAATGATGACATAATAATACTATGGCACAAAAATTTTCACTTACCGGATATTTATTTAATGATCAATAAAGTATACTGAATTTCGAATTCATCAAGGCGTTGGAGACCCTAAGAGTTGGAACAAGCTGGGGAGAATAATAGTAGAGGCCGACAGCAACAGTGGAGAAGGGCTGGGTTAAGATCTAAATATTTTGCGCCACGTAATTAATTATTACTCTACTTTATCAAATAAATTAATGAAGTACTAGGCCGATAATAATTACGAATTATCGCCCAGTGTTGCACAACTCTAGCGATTCCAAGCAACGAAAAACCAAAATATTATCTTATACCAATGAGCTTACCTTCACAGAATACCAAATAATTAATTAAGATATGAGGGTCTCACTTGTAGGTAGGTAGCAGCAGTAAAACGCAAAATTTTGTTTGAAATCATATACTAATATCAAATAAGTTGTTCTTTTTGTTTTTTTTTCAAAAGTTATTTCAAGTACAATAATAGTATATGTAGGTATGGTCCAAACGCGGGCCAACAGCGATACAGCTATAATATGTACTAAGCTTCTAATCTTAATTATTAAAATTACCTGCAGCTTAAGAGAAATCGATATTGTACACAAGAAAATGAATAATAAAAAAAATATAAATATGACAATGGTCAACAGTATGCAGGAATATATAAAAATATAGTACCACGGTCGATATTATGACGCCATAAATCGTGAGTGCAAAATCAAATACAAGTCAGTGAAATACATCAAAAATTATAAATAGAATCAAAACAAGTTATTAAAGGCCACTCGATAAGCCAGTCAGCTCAATAATAAGGTAAAAAGTTTAGTTTAAAATTAGTAAATAGATTTTGATTTTTAGTGAGAAAAATTAATTTAAATTTGAATTTGTAAATATGAAGAACAAATTAATAAATTGGCTAATTGACTGTATCGAGGAATTTAGCTTGCAAAAGATATAATAGTTGAAATTTTAATTATTTGCTACGGTTACTTATCTGGACGTCCTCCAATAGCTGTGGCCGTTAGCTGTTCAGACCTTCAGGCGAAGAAATGTCACCTGGACTCAGGCGTATACAGGTGGGAGCAGCACCAGCTCCGATGCTGAAAGTGAGTCTCTTGCCTGGTCAGGCAAGTTGGCAATCCCAATAACTGATCCAAAGAAAAATCCAAATTACAGGACTTGATCGTCGTCGTGACGGAAATCCCTTGGAATAATATCCAAACCAAAAAAAAAAACCCTAAAGAGAAAACATCCCTTAGCAAACATTAAACCATATCCAAATATAGCCCAAAATGTAAACAAAAATTAAATAAAATATGCAAATAAAATAATATTACCTCCTTCTGAGGGTTTTCTAACCAAAATGGAGTCTGGGTCTAGCAGTTGCCTAATGCTAAAAACGGAATCAACGAGTGGTTGTCGATGGTCTGGACAAGTGCAGTGGGCTTCTTACGAAGTCTTGACTCTAAATTTAAAGAAATAAAATGTCAACCCAGACCGAAGATGTTCAACAAAATGGCGTATGGTCATGGAAATGGCCACTAAGAACCATACACGGGCATTATCATATTATTAAATAATCAAATATACAAAAACTCACCGGAATCTGCTATTCCAGGTGCCAATATGGCAAGTCAGCAGGAGGATATCCTCTAAAGATGGTGGAACGAGGATTTTAGAGTGTGGCGGCCATTTTCACAATTCTCCCTCGTGGGTGCGAACTTCCTCTGTCCAAAAAAAACCCCAAAGTGCCCGAATAACAACTTTAGAACTTTCAAATCCAAACAGGAACTATTTCGCAAAAGATGCTCATCAATAAATCTCGTAAATACGATCAAGCCAGGCTCTACTTGAAAATTATGATGAAGGCATCAGAAAATGGACCGCGCACCACACTGCTGACTTGAGACTCACCAAGCAGGAACAAATTTTTGGAGCAACAGGTCCAAAATGTCTCGCCATGTTGCCACGATTCCACTCATAAAATCCTAGTTAAGACTTCAATTCTTTATCAATAAGCAACCAGTCATACTTAACACCAAAGGCACAGCAAATATCCGTCAATTAAATATCCAAAGGTCAAATCCGAGAAATAGAAACAATATATAAAATTCATTGTTTCAGAGCCACAGTCAGGTAAAATGTCACATCCGATATAAAAATTCTGCAGTCACGGGATCGGAAACTTATTCATGATCCGGCAACTACGGTCACAGATTGCTGTTGTAACCACAGGAACCGGTCGATAAAACTAGAAATGACTAGAAATACGTCGGCATCACGGAGGGCAATATTACCGGAAAACTTATCATAAAAAATCACTCACAAAACTATACTTGGGCATTCCAAAAGAACCCCAAATTACACCATTGTAAGCCCTCGAAAATAATAACAAAATCTAGACCTGCCATAATGCATCCGACTCATCTGAATAATTCTTTCCCAAAATTGACAATGTAGCGCCCTCTTTTGTAGGAACCTACGATACGACCAAATGCGCCTGATAGAATACTGCGATGTGTGCAGGAGACCGAGGAAACTGCCCCGACCGTCCACTTCCACCGCGGTACCTTTCCAAAATTAACGACAGAAAAATCGATAATCGAACCGTAAGCCAGGCTATTGATAAACGAGACCTGGAGATGTCGTGACACATCGATCAGTTGCGCGGACCTATACAGTGTAATTCTAATATACTTGTTTTATTTCAGTTCGCACTAACTGAATCCAAAATTCTGTTCTCTAAAAATCGAAACGGCAGAATCGCACAAGAATAATCATTAGCATATTAAATCCATAGTGCATTAAAAGAAGTTTTCGTAGTTTTAAAAGACAAACGTGATAGGAAAGCAAAATTGTAAATTCAAAAATGATTAATATTTAGAAGTATTATTATCTAAAAATTTGTTTATTATATAATTATTTAAATAGTTTAATATTATTATTAGCATGCTATAAGTCCGAAATTATCACGTTACAATACAATCGCTAAGTTTTTGTGATTAGTCTGATAATTAGGAACAAGAGAAGTTGATAAAATCAAATTTTTGTGTCCAACTGTTTTTTTTTCAAAAGGGGACTTTTTTTAAACGAGCGCTTTTTATACTCGAAAATCAATTATTTACTTTTATCAAGTGTGCCATGGATAGCCATGCAGGATATTAAGTAGGATTTTTTGTTTTGACAGTGACACTTACCTATTCTTTCTGAAGAGACATAGAGATTTCCTTATTTTTCTTGATTTTCGGTATTATTTTTGTTTTGAAAAGTCAAAATAGTGTGTACTCAAAGTGAAAAAGTCGATATGTTATTAATATTTGGAGAATGTTATAAAAATTCAAGCAATGCTGCTGAGTTGTATGCTCAGAGATACCCCGACCGGCAACAACATCCAGTCAATCAGTATTTTCCATATCTCGAGAATCGTTTTAGGAATCAAGAAAGAAATTAAGTGGCGGAAGGCAGAGTTATTATAAATGAAGAAATGGAGATTAACGTTCTTGCTATGGTTGAAGTTGATTAAACTGTTTCTTTAAGAAAAACTAATCACGAACTGGGTTTAAGTCATGAATCAGCTAGAAAAATACTAAACAAACACGGGTATCGAGCTTTTAAGCAGTTACACCAACATTTGTATCCTGGCAATAGCGATAGATGGGTATTGTTTTGTGATTGGTTGCTCCAAAATTGTAGAATTGACCCAAATTTTATCAACTTTATCTTATTTTCTGAAGAATTCAGATTTACTAATAATGGTATGTTTAACAAGCAAAACACTCGTTACTGGGCCCAACAAAATCAACATGAAATGGGAGTAGCAAATTTTCAAGAAAGGTTTGGTGTCAATGTCTGGGCTGGTGTCGTTGGTAAAGAATAATTGGGCCAATTTTATTTTAAGAACAATTAACAGGGGTTAGGTACAGGGGCGTGCGGTGAAATTTTAAGAAAGGGAAGCAATTTTTAGAAACTTACCTATTTGTAATGTAATTCGGTTCTTCGATCATTTTTTGCAAATTCGTCAATGACGTCATCATAAAAACGTCGATGCTCCGACATATTTTGGAGAAGTTTATTTTCAACGGACAACAGCGATGTATGCGAAAGTCTCTCCTGCCCCATTGAATTTTTCATGAAATTTTTTATACGTTTAACTGTTAAAAAACTAATTCACACAATTCCGACACTTCGGTGTAGGCATCTTCCAGCTCCTTGTCTTTTAAAAATTGCATTAGCTCCTTATCGTTATTTTTTGCGCTAATGTCATCACTTTTAGTTCAGATCGCAGTAACACTCGGTCAAAGAACTGGCCATAATGAAGAAGAAGAGATTTAAACGCATCTTCTGGAAAAGCTTTTCCTTTAAATGCATCAGAATTGCAGAGCTTGAGGAATTTAAAATCATTTAAACTTAAAACCTAAAAATCGCTCTTGAATACTTCCGTCTGTTTTAACGTAGCGTATTACTATAGATAATTGGTTAAAATTACTGATATCAGTTGATTGCGCCTCGCCAATCTCCTGCTTAATTTTTTTTAGAATAATGGTTGCAACAGTGAAAATTAAAGACTGCTCTAAATGATTTTTTAAGCAATCATCATATTTAGCCCTTAAACTAAGTAAATCTTGAAAATTTCCTCTATTTGAAGAAACCCTTGTTTCGTCATGACCTCTAAATCCCAATTCGTGCTGTCCGAGAAAACAAACAGCATCGATAAGTCTTCTTAATATTTGCCTATTTTTAACGACTAGTTCATTGTGTTGGGGGTGACTAATTTCCAACTGTTTATTAAGGGCGTGTTCAATTCTGGTTTTGCCGACGACTTTTTCTTTTATGACGGGCTGCAAATGCGCTTTGGACATAATGTGTCTTTTTACAACTTTCTGAAAATTGTTTAAATCGGAAAAACCAATTTTATTCCAGAGACGTTTTTCATTTTCAAAAAGTAAACATTGCCAACAAAATAATTTACTTATATTTTTACACCCTGTTAGCCATTTACAGTCTAATACAATTTTTCATTTTTGTGGTTAAATTTTTCATAGGCGGTTTTGCCCTTCTTTTTGAAAGTAATTTGAAGCTTATCAGCGAAGTTTAATGTTGAAAATCCCTTTATTATTAAGACACACACCACACACTCTTCTTACTAAATTCTCTAACATTTTCAGCGTTATTACCGACAGCCGAAGTTGACGGTATTTGCATATCCACGTCCGTATTATTGTCTTCCATATCGCACCATGCACGACGCGACGTTCGTATCACACAACACACGGATAACCGTTCAAACAAAACTTAAAGCACGCGACTGAAATGCAAAAATTACAAACAGCAGGTGGAAAGTTCAATAACCTCTGGCTCGATTCACAGGAAATCAAGCATACAGGACTTGGCTGCAGAGAAGCTAGCGGCCCGCATAGGTTCTATTCGATTTTCTATTGTGGCTGGGTCGGAGTCAAGGCCGCATTTATTATGGGCTTGATAATTAAGATAATATTTTAGCATTTTTAATATAAAGTAAATTAATGGTTTCTTATTTCAAAAATTACATTTTAGAAGATGTTTTTTAATTTTTTTTTGGGAAAGCACTGCTTCCCTTGCTTCCATGGGCTGCACGCCCCTGGTTAGGTACTTAGGCTTTCTCCAAAATGAAATTGAGCAACATCTTAATGATCTACCTTTAGAAGTTTTACGCCGAATTTACTTCCAACAAGATGGAGCACCGCCTTACAATACCAGAGAAGTTCTTAATTATTTAATTGAACATTTTAATAATAAAGTTATTGCAACCAATGGCCCAATGCGGTGGCCCGCCCGTTCACCGGATCTAACTATTTTCGATTTCATTATTTGGGGATATGTTAAAGAAAGAGTCTATGTAACAGCCCCAGCCACTCTTGAAATCTTAGAAGAAAGGATTGTAGGGGAAGTACGGACAAAATGACATAGTATTTTAATATTGCTTTATGAAAACTTACTATAAACAGTAACAAACGCTTATTATATGTAACAGTTATCTTTGATACATTAGCTTTTCATGTAAGAAAGTTATTTTTAAATAACGTAAAGGTACACAAACTCAAAAGCTTAATACTAAAACCTAACTCAAAACCATTTTGTCCATACTGAATGGACAAAATGGCATATGTGTTATGGACAAAATGACTTAAACAGAAACACATACTTCACAAATGAACATCTTTGTCGTTTTTGGTACATCAGCGCAAGCCCACTGTGCACATTTTATACACCTTAACCAGTTCTCACCAGGCTTTGAACGGGAATATAAGTCGTTGCAATAAATACAGGGACAGTCGTCGTCATCAGATTGCGAAGCAAATGGATCTGCCTCTTCATCATCCTCATTGTAATCAAATACTGCTCTAGTGGCCTTTTGCTCTCTTTTTTCGAAAGTGATTTTAGGCTCATTTTTGCCTTTTACTTCCTCCATGTTCGTGTAGAAGTGAGAACAAAATGCGTTTTTTGCTTCTTTGGTTTTCTCTTCCCTTGTCCTCTGACTAAATTTCCTTGCGGAATAGGAGATAACATTTCAATCGGAACGAGCAAAGAACTTGTTGATGGTTCAGGATTTTCCTCACCTCGAGATATTTCATATGGTATGATGGGTGTACTTTCATAAAATGAATCTGTTGATGGTCCAGGATTCTCTTGACTATTCGTGCTTTCATCTGGTACGGTAGAGGCAATTTCGTTATTTTTAGAACTTGGATTTTCTGTTACCTGTGTGGGCGCAAATTCAGGAGGCATTATTGGAACATTGGTTGTCTCAGCAGGCTCAAACATATAATCTAGAAAGATATCAGGGCAACAGGCCAGGGACCAGTGTTTTTAAATCCTTGTCATGCATTTTGCATAGTAGCAGCTTTGCCATAGGCCTCATTAAATAAATAGCCAATTTGTAGATGAGTAACTACGCGACCTGGATGAATCTTTAACCATTTTGATATTTTCTGATTGAAGTAGGTTTTTAATGGTCCATAAAAACATACGTCCAAAGGTTGAATCCGATGGGTGCAATGAGGTGGCAGACAATACGATTATACCATTCTCTTTAGCGTATGTTAATGATTCAAATCCTTTGTGACTAGCATGACCATCGACGACGAGGAGCACTTTTCATCAACACTAGCCTTCGCATAGGTTTGAAAATGCTTCAACCATTTGAAAAATACATCTGTGGTCATCCAGCCCGACTCTTGTGCAATTCCAAGAGTGCCAGTTGGGGCCCCATCCAAAAGCTCATTTTTAAAATTCTTTCTAGGGAATATTAAACATGGAGGTATGTAAGAGCCGGTTGCACTCATGAACACACAACGGTGACGTGAGATCCTCGCTCAGCACTTGTCAAGCAGCCGATTTGCTTCCGGCCAGTTGTTGCCAAAATTTTCTGTGGTTTCTGAACAATAAACAGACAGGACTGATCTGCGTTATAAATCCTATTGGGTGAAAAGTTGTGAGTATCCAACAAATCTTGATATACCTTAAAGAATTTTTCAACTTGAGGCTTATTGAAAGCCTGAGCCCTAGCCGCTGAAGTCGGTTCTGGTTTACGTACCGAAATATCTTTATCCCTTTTTAAAAACCCAGTTAACCATTCCTGTCCAGCTCTTTGTTTTTCTGCATTGAAAATATGGGAAAATTTATTTTGTTCGGCTAACTGAAATACTAATTTCTGAACGTCTTTACGAGTCAAACCAAAAAGTCGTGTTTCTAATAATTTTAAATGATTAACTAGCTGCCTTTCAATTTCTGGAGGAAAAGTGGGTTTGTACCTTCCTAGTCCTTTACCAGTTGGATTTAATGTTTTCTTTTTTCCTAACGCGTGTCTTCTCAGAGTCGCCTGAGGGACACCAAACGTTTTGGAGGCTAAAAGCCAACCCATTTTATTTTGCTGAACAGCCTCAATTGCATTTTTCATTGACACGTCGCTCCAAGATTGTCGATTAGATGTTCTTTTATAGTTGCGCGGCATTCTGGCAGTATGGTCTGTAAGCAAATAAATATAATCATATTTTTGGTCTATATAAATTATAATGGACAAAATGACATACTATATCATTTTGTCCGAATGAGCACTATGTCATTTTACCCATATTGGATATTTAATAATTTTACATTAAAAATATGCATTAAATATTATCTATTTACGAAAGTAATCAAGCCATGTCATTCCATACACTATAAAGAATTGATTTAAAGCAAAATGAGTTGACTGAAAATTCAAAACTTACCGAAAATAAGAAAACAGAATCACACGTGGAAATTTTTTTTAGCCCGGTACACCTTCACTATACCACTGCGTCGGTCTAACTGAACTTTTAATATTACGCTCTTCGCAGCTTATCCAGGAACCGTTTGGAACACATGACATACAGTCGGTGTGGCGGTAAATAGCGCGAATTATGAAATACAGGTTGTATGTCATTTTGTCCATACTTCCCCTACGTGTATTTAGAAGAATTACGCCTCAAACGTTGCACAACGTGTTGAGGGAAGCAATTGAACGAGCGGAAATGTGTTGTGAACAAGGAGGAGGCACTTTGAACAACTACAGTAAATTCGAATATTGTGCTTTTACATTTTACGGCGTTACTGAAGTTAATTGAAGTTATATTTTTGGTTAATACTCTGAACTATTTGTTATCCGAAGATACAGATTTGCACGCCCAAATTTGTTGACGATATCTGAAGAGGGGCAACAGAAAACTGTATAAAAAATGCGCATAGGCGTGCATTCTTTTCATCAACAGAGATAGGCTGGGCAGACTTTACGTGAAATGACGCATAGATAGATCCAACGAAAATAATGTTGATCAACCAACTGTCACAATTAAAAATCGTTGATAAAAGTAAATAATTGATTATCTAGTATTTTTCTTAATAATATTTAATATTTGAGCTTATTTTTAATCCAATCGCAAAAAGTTAGTACCGTTAGATTCACAAAAAAACCCTTTTTTCAAAAAGTGTCCTGTCTGTCATTTGGAAAAAAATAGTTAGACACAAAAATTTGATTTTATCAACTTTTTTTGTTCCTAGCTATCAGACTAATCACTAAAACTTAGCGATTGTATTATTCTGTCATCATTTCAGGTCCTTAGATTAATTTGCGTCGGGCCATGGGCACCTCACACTTCACCAGTTAAAAACTCAATATTCTATACAGATAGGAAGATATTCAACCACATACCAGAGAGTGTGAGAACTTTGAATAATATTAAAACACTTAAATCTTCTCTTAAATGCATATTACTCAAAAAAGCTTATTATGGCCTTCTGGAATTTTTCAATGATGTATTATGACACTCATTCCAAGTCTCTGTTTAGTATTCTTTATATTTAAGTGTGTATGTATATTTATATTATATTAGTGCTTTTGATGTGTGTTTTTTTTATAACTCGCTGTTTTTGTTTCTTATTGTTATCTACTTTTACTTATATTCTTTTTACTGCTGGTTGGTTTAGATATTTCTACCTTTGGCTTTGTAACAAGATTTTATCTTAAACAATAAAGCAATTTTTGACTTTGACTTTGACATAGATGCAATTTAAAAATGGCTATAAAAAATCAAGTAGGCGTAAATTTTTTTTTAAAATGTCACATTCTGATTCAGAATTGTCTCTGGAATCTAAAAATATACAGGGTGTTCCATTTAAAAAATCGAAACTGGAGTCATTTTCGGTAAAGTGAAAGATATACGAAAACTCTCCTCTTTATGCTTTATTTACCTATACGAAATTTCGTTTTGATACATCAAATACTTTAAAGGTTATGGCCCCTGTCTAATAGATTCCTCGACACCCGGTATATCTTAGCCTAGGATTCACGTATATTTCCTACCATATAAGTAAACCCAACTAATTTTTTTTTTGTAGAAATACTCAGAAAATGGCCACCACTAGTAATTATTGACCGGGTTTGCACCAAACCATATGTTATTGAACCTGTCTATCCCGATGAAAATCCAGTTCAGGTGAACGTAGGTGATCTTCTAGTTCTTCCCAGCCATGGACTTCACAGGGACCCAAAATATTTCCCTGAGCCAGAAAAGTTCAAACCGGAAAGGTTCTCAGATGAAAACAAGGACACTATTACGCCATATACTTACATACCCTTCGGGTCTGGTCCAAGAAACTGTATTGGTTCCCGATTCGCCACATTGGAAGCCAAAGCTTTACTTTACCATCTGTTGTTGAATTTCGAAATTGTTCCCACTAAGCAAACTCAGATACCCTTAAAATTAAGTACTGGTTCCGTCGCACATACAGCTGAAGGTGGATTTTGGTTGAGTTTGCAGCGTTTAAAGTCATAACAGTTTATTTATACATATAATAATACAAATAATTATAATAAAAATAATAATAATAAAATGTATTTTATTTCATAAACCTACCAGTTATTAAAATTAAAGAATAAGGGGGCGGTATCCAACAATCTTGCTCTTATATTTTTTATTTTTATTTTCTTTGGAAGGATGTAGTCGATGCACGCATCGGACAAGTGGTCCTTCTGAAACGTCTTACAGAATGTTAAACATTCTAAATGGTACGGATTCGTAAACAAGGTCAAAATAAAAAAGTCAAAATCGAGAGACCCAATAAAAACAGTAACTACATCAAACATTTAAAATAGAGAAAAAAAATTGATACACAAATACACATTTACAGACACAAAAAAAAATTACAAAGGAATACATAAATCCATATGAATACGAAGTGTAAAAAACCTCACAAAAGCAATCCATTTAGCTGCCTTTTTAGCTGCAAAGTGCTAAGTCTAAAGATGTCATATTCTGCGAAATGACGATTGTAATTACACACTAGTCGGTCAATAAATGCGCCAGACCCATAATTTGTACGGTGGTATCTTTCAAAGAATAGCTGAGGTTGTCTTGTTCTCCTAATAGGTACCAGAAATGAGACCGACCCCAACAATATTTCACAATTAATGTCTCCATTTATTAGCTTGTGTAGAAAGACAAGAAGTGCCTTACGTCTCCGAAACTCAAGGGTTGAAGGCCGCATAGAAGAGCTCTAGTGTTATACGATAGATCCTGATATGGAAAATTAAATTTATATAAGAGGTATTTCGCAAATCTGTTTTGTACTTTTTCAACTCTATCGTTATGGCACTGGTATGATGGACTCCATATTGTTGAACAATACTCCAAAACACTCCGTACCAGTGAGTAATACAGACAGACAATTGCTTTGGTGCCCGTCACATGCCTTGTATTCCTTTTTATAAAGCCCAACAATCTAAAACCCTTGAGTACAATGCTGTCAATATGCAGATTAAATGTTAGTTTGTCATCAAAAATAACACCTAGGTCAGTGTAAGAACTAACAACCTCTAGTGTTACATCATTTATGAAGTAGGAGGAGAGAACAGGATTAATGCGTTTATGAAAACGGAGCACTTTACACTTGGATATGTTAAGATGGAGATAATTAGTGCTGCACTAGTTGACGAGCCTTCCAATGTCAGATTGCAGTGCATTTGAGTCAGGGTAAACGGGAGCAAAAAATTTTAAATCGTCTGCATACAAAAGACACTTGGACGCTCTAAAGCAAGATACTATGTCATTTACAAAAAGTAGAAAGAGCACTGGACCAATATGTGAACCCTGTGGGACACCCGATGTCACAATAACCTCCCTAGAAACTGAACCACAAATGTTGACCTGTTGTCGACGATTAAACAAATAAGATCTGATCCACTCCAAATAACTTCCAGAAAGACCAATTTGCTGCAATTTTAATAATAAAAGCTGATGACAAACACTATCAAAAGCCTTGGATATGTCCGTGTAAACAGCATCAATCTGTTGGCCAGCTTCGACAAATGTAATTAAGTAATTTTGGAACATCGCAAGATTTGTAGTAGTTGAGCGACCGCGATAAAAACCATGTGGCATACTCGTAATGTAGTGTTTCAAAGACTCAACAAATGATCAGGTGATAATTGCCCCAAACGTTTCTGGGGACATGTGAAAGCAAGAGTACTTGTAGTTA
>JAUTXW010001921.1:7500-377918 GCA_030620095.1 Kuschelorhynchus macadamiae | reverse complement strand
ATAAATTAATATCGAAGTAGGTACAAAAAGATCAACATGTCAAGAAGATTTTCAAATGCACACGTCAATGCGAGATTATTTATTTCGTACCATAGTAACGTTTGTAAAAAAGTGCATTCTTTAATACTGATAAATAAACAATAATAAAACATTAATACTTTTATTATTTTTTTTCTCGAAAACGGTTCATTTTATCGACAATGAACAAGAGTACCTTTTCTTTAGCTTAATGTTCAAGGTATCCAAATTTATTTTTTTTAACTCCTTATCATACAGGGTGTTAAAAATTTGAGCGTTAAAATGTACAATCTAGTCCGTCCCTGGTAAACTAAACAAGCTAATTATGTTTTAAGGGAGTATTTTTGAAAGGTCCTTACTACTGTCTATCATATTAAATTTTCGTTAAATTATATTGAGTCCTTTAAAAGTTATTCTAGAAAAACCGATTTCCAGTGGGGTTCTTTAGGGGGCCGTATCTCCCTAGGGAGGGAACTTGTCATCTTATTTTTTTAATGAAAAAAATTTGTGGGAACTTGTCATATATATACTTATATATATAAATATATATACAATATATATAAATATATATAAATATATATAATATATATACAATATATATAAATATATATATATATATATATATATATATATATATATAATATATATATATATAAATATATATATATATATATATATATATATATATATATATATATATATATATATATAAATATATATTATATATATATATATATATATATATATATATATATATATATATATATATATATAAATATATATATATAAATATATATATATATATATATATATATAATATATATATATATATATGTATATATATATATATATGTATATATATATATATATATATATATATATATATATATATATATATATATATATATATATATATATATATATATATATATATATATATATATATATATATATATATATATATATATATATATATATATATATATATATATATATATATATATATATATATATATATATATATATATATATATATATATATATATATATATATATTTGTCGGTATTTTCTTGGGTATAGGTTAATATAAAACCAGTTCTATAATTTTACATCGACGTTTCGCTCACCATATTGAGCTTTCTCAAGATGAAAATTTATTTCCTAAAAAGACACATATATATAGTTAAAAAACATAAAATTATCAAATTTAACCACATTTTTTTAAAAAACATTACATCTAAGTTTTTCGGTACAAACAAACCAAGACTTTACAATATACAGAATACACTTAACAGAAAATTAAAATTTTTATTTGCTACGTACCTTGAAAATGACATGTTAATCCTAAACGAAATCGAGATTAACAGTGATTTCTATAGCATTGGAATGCTGTTAGTTTATAAGAAATGATACATTTTTTTCCTTTTTTTTAAATTTTATATATGATATATGTTTGGGTTTCTGCTATTTATATGTACAGGATGTTATGTGAGAATAGCTTTTTCTTTGGAATAAACTTACTTAGAAATTAAATTATGATAAATTTGGCTTAAGTTGTTGATATCTTTTTTATCATTTACAGCATTTTTCTCCTTTTTAATCTGAATCATTTCTTTGATTGTTAGTTTCCGGTAATTAGTTTCCTGATCCAGAATTTGTGTTTCTTTAAAATTGAACTCGTGTTTTTCTGAAAGTTCGTGTTTGTGGAGTGCAGTAGAGGCATTTTTTGTATATTTGTGACCGTTTAATCTACTATCTAAATATTGTGTTGTCATTCCAATATACTTTTTTGAGCAATTTAGACAAGGAATTGAATACACCAAATTTGATTTCTTTTTATTTATTACCTTGCTTTTCAAAGGCGTGTAAAGACTTTTTAATAAATTATGAGCTTTATGACAGACATGTATATCATGTTTAGATAAGATGTGATTTATTTTTTCCGATAGACCGTCTGTGTAGGGCATTGCAATGTACTTTGTGTTTAGATTTTTTTCTTTTTCAGCTTTCTTTATATTGTTATAGAATAAATGTGTCCTTTGTTTAAAAATTCGTAATATGATTTTCTCAGGATAATGGTTATTTAATAAAGTTTCTTTAACTTTCTTTAAAATCTCAGGCCGATATTCTGGAGAAGTAAGTAATATAATATAATCCCCAAATTAAAATCCTTAAACCTGATAAATCAAATAAAACTGTGATTATGAATTCTCATGATTATGATACAAAAATTAAGGAATTACTTAGTGACAAAAATACATACAAAGAACTAAAAAGTGATTTAACAAACTCTTATCAAAATAAAAATAACACCTTTATATAAAAATGTTAAACAAAAAAATATTCACTGATACAGAAGCAAAAAACCTATACATAACGCAGTAGCACCCAAAATATATGGTCTACCAAAGTTACATAAAGCTAACATACCTTTAAGGCCCATTGTATCCTGTATCCAATCTCCTTTTTATAAATTATCAAAGTATTTGTCTAATTGTATGTCTAACATAACTGGTAAAAATGATTATTTCGTTAAAGATTCCTTTGAATTTAAACATTTTATTGACAGGGTAGAAGTTCCAAATGATCATGTACTAATATCCCTTGATGTTGTCTCGTTATATACAAACATTCCAAATGAACTTTTATCGGAGATAATAAGACAAAAATGGGACGAACTAAAAGCACACACAACACTGCCTTTGAATGAATTTTTAGAAGCTATTAATATTACCTTGAATAACAATTATTTCCAGTATGCAGACAAATATTATCAACAATTAGATGGTTGCGCTATGGGTTCTCCTATTTCCTCCATTGTCGCACAATTGGTTATGGAATACCTAGAGGAGAACGTGATAAGTAAACTTGATTTTACATTGCCTTTTTTTAAAAGATTCGTAGATGATTGCTTGACTGCCGTTCCAAAAAATAATATTAACGATCTATTAAATGCTTTTAATAACTTTCACCTCAAATTAAAATTTACATCAGAAATTGAAGACAAAAATCAAATAAACTTTCTGGACTTAACGCTAATAAGAAACAAAGTAGATAAAAACATCAAAACTAAATGGTATAAAAAAACATGGTCAGGTCGATACTTAAATTTTAACTCCAATCATCCTAAGAACCAAACAAATAGCGTCGTAATAGGTCTGACCGATCGTGCTATTTCACTTACTTCTCCAGAATATCGGCCTGAGATTTTAAAGAAAGTTAAAGAAACTTTATTAAATAACCATTATCCTGAGAAAATCATATTACGAATTTTTAAACAAAGGACACATTTATTCTATAACAATATAAAGAAAGCTGAAAAAGAAAAAAATCTAAACACAAAGTACATTGCAATGCCCTACACAGACGGTCTATCGGAAAAAATAAATCACATCTTATCTAAACATGATATACATGTCTGTCATAAAGCTCATAATTTATTAAAAAGTCTTTACACGCCTTTGAAAAGCAAGGTAATAAATAAAAAGAAATCAAATTTGGTGTATTCAATTCCTTGTCTAAATTGCTCAAAAAAGTATATTGGAATGACAACACAATATTTAGATAGTAGATTAAACGGTCACAAATATACAAAAAATGCCTCTACTGCACTCCACAAACACGAACTTTCAGAAAAACACGAGTTCAATTTTAAAGAAACACAAATTCTGGATCAGGAAACTAATTACCGGAAACAAACAATCAAAGAAATGATTCAGATTAAAAAGGAGAAAAATGCTGTAAATGATAAAAAAGATATCAACAACTTAAGCCAAATTTATCATAATTTAATTTCTAAGTAAGTTTATTCCAAAGAAAAAGCTATTCTCACATAACATCCTGTACATATAAATAGCAGAAACCCAAACATATATCATATATAAAATTTAAAAAAAAGGAAAAAAATGTATCATTTCTTATAAACTAACAGCATTCCAATGCTATAGAAATCACTGTTAATCTCGATTTCGTTTAGGATTAACATGTCATTTTCAAGGTACGTAGCAAATAAAAATTTTAATTTTCTGTTAAGTGTATTCTGTATATTGTAAAGTCTTGGTTTGTTTGTACTGAAAAACTTAGATGTAATGTTTTTTAAAAAAATGTGGTTAAATTTGATAATTTTATGTTTTTTAACTATATATATGTGTCTTTTTAGGAAATAAATTTTCATCTTGAGAAAGCTCAATATGGTGAGCGAAACGTCGATGTAAAATTATAGAACTGGTTTTATATTAACCTATACCCAAGAAAATACCGACAAAAATATTTCATAAGGTTAAAGAAAAAAACGAATTATATATATATATATATATATATATATATATATATATATATATATATATATATATATATATATATATATATATATATATATATATATATAATATATAGAATTTTTAAAAATCTCTTTTTGTTGAAAAGCCATAAAAAAATAAATGTTTTTTACCAGGATTTAATCCAGCCGCCTGTATAAGACTTGATGCTTGCGCAATAGTTTCCGCAATTTGCAATAGATCTTTCTTTTTTTCAGGAGCTTCACGAGGTGGAGCATTTCCATCAAATATGGGTTTGACTATTAGACGGAAACCAGGAGGATACTCGAAACCATGAAGTTTTTCTTTTGCATGAGCGGCCCACTGCGAAGATGTATAGACTACTTCACCGATTGCTCTTGCAGGACGCATAGGGGGACCACCTTGATACCTTACTTGACAGTAGTCTAACCCTAAAAGATTAATTAATTATATAAGAATTATAAACTAAGTAAAATCTATTTACCTGGGACTATATCAAATAACTTCCATAACTGATCCTGGTTAATATCAGGACTAGCGACAACAGTAAGTTTAGTATACCCCTCATTTGACCCTGAAGGTCCAGCCTGGGGGGGTTGTATATTTAAAGAATAATTATTCCTACCACTACTTGATAATAAGGGTGGGGGTCCTCCCGCATAAAAATCTCGACCTTCAGATCTTTTTGACATAGGTTCAGAGTTTTTCGGTTCTGCAAAGACTGGCTTATATTTCCTGTCACATTCCTCAAATGCTTTAGCAGCATGAGAAAATCTAGAAATAAATACACAATACAAACATGTAAAAAATAAGTAAATATAATCATTTTTACTTTCTTTACTAATTCAATTCTATTTATTCAATTCAAATACAATGTGTCACTAAAATATTTAATAATTCCATGTTTTATATTATCATCAATAAAACTTAAACCTTATTTAAGGTTTAAAATACAACTATTTTCTGCAAAAATTAATATTTCCCTAACTGCCACTAAACCTATGATTAACATTTCAAATTTTATAATTATCATATACAAACTTATAAGCCATTTATCATATTGCCAACTTAAGGTGGTGAGCAAGGAACTGTAGGGTGCTCAATTTATATCTGCTAAATACTCAACAAAAATCTATAATAACATACTACAAAAATACTGACAAGTTGTTGAAAAAATAGATTGATTTTTGACAGTTATAACTTCTTCTTAATATCTGGTTTACAATATATTTTATATTACAAATATTTTATATTAGCTAGACAAAAACTAACAACTATTTTTGTTTTTAGAAATATTCTTTAATTCGATAACTATTATTTGTTTTATTATTACTTGAATATGTTAAGTCCTAACACTGGAAACTATGGTGGAAGATAAATCAAAATACAAGAGTTCTAACCACACTACACACACAACTTGTTATGCTAACCAAGTTAGCATCATCAGTAGATGATATAAACAGTTTATATCATCTGCTGATGATGCTAACTTGGCTAGCGAAACGCGCGTCCAGTATGTAACAAGTTGTGGTGTAGTGTGGTTAGAACTCTTGTATTTTGAACTTGACTATGTATTTATATTATGTAATAGTTATCATACAGTAACATAACTTTACATACCAAATTCTATGTAACATTTTATTTTATTTTAACAAATTTTATTATATAATATTATTAAAATATAAATATTCATAATGAACCAACTTACTTATGATATTTGACAAAAGCTATGCCTTTACTCTCTCTAGTTTGTCTATCTTTGATAACGCTTACATATTCCAGGTCACCAAATTGTTTAAAATAGTCATAAAGATCATCCTCTGTCATAGACTTTGGACAAACAATAAATAACCTTTGCATTTTTTGATCCTCATTGGAATCCCGTTTAGCACCTTGCTCTCGACTGAAAAAGACATTTATTCAAATTAAATTAACTGAATTAAAGTAACAATAAATAACCCATGTAAAATGTGTTTCCGAATTGAGAGTTTTTTCTGCTTAGAAATTTAAAAATTGATATATATTCAATATATAATATTTAAAATGAGTTTAAAAAGCATTTTTGATCATGCTATACAAATTTTATATCAATCATTAACAGTTCATTTCAAGTTAAAAGCCATTTAATTACTTAATACACACTGTTTTTTTTATTTAAAAATAATTCAAAATATCTCAGTCCAAAGCCCCTTAACTTAGAATTTCGCCATATTCATTAAAGAAATTTAATTTTAGGTTCAACTTGGCAGTTACAGGTTTAAGATGACATATGGAACAATGGGATAAATAATGTCATAATTGCAAAATTTAAAAGCGATAAACGAAATGTAACTGACAAACTAGAAGTTTTACTTCGCATGACAACCAAATCTGGTCTAACTCTTAAATCTTTTTAGTGAATCTGGGGGTTATTTTTTATGTCTTATTATCTTCATTTCTCTGCTTTGCCACGCTTCTATTACTTATCAATATCACTTATTACAAATCACATCTTGGTAGATACTTATGTTTGTTTGCTTCATTTAGAAATTCGAAAGAGTGGTGCCAACATGACAGATTTATTTTGTTGTTTGTGTAGATTCGACTAATAATCTAAAACTGGGGGTATTTAAGAGTGTAAATTATGAAATTTTAGTCAGAATTAAAAAATCAAAGTGGGGGTGCCATTGGCAGACTAATTTTCACTTGTGCAGATGTAAATGGAAATTGGTATCTGGAAGTATCAAGAGTGCAAATTATGACTTTCAGTTGATCTCATATTTGCTTTTTCTGAACCTTTTTTCTTGTTTGCTTTCTTGAACCTTATTAACTTAACCACATTTTAAAAAAAAAACTTAAGTCACGAATAATGTACCTTAACCACAAAAAATTAAAAAAAAGTAGTTTAGAATTTAACTGTGTGTCTCTATCTTTGAAAGTCATAGTCCATTAGTTAATACTTTAAGGTTTATCCTTTTTTACGACATAAAAATGTTTTTGTAGGTGGGATTTAAAAACCACTTTTCATAAAATCTTTGGTCTGTTTAGGAACTCTCGTTATGTTGTATTAAAAATGTTTACAATTCATCTTATTTCTAGATTCCCTAGGATTATTTTTGGTTATTTTGGTGAATTTTAAAGAATAATGTATTTCTTTACTACGACAAAGTTTTTCCCATTTCCCATTAGAAAAATTAAATTAATTTGGTTAGAAAATAACTTTCAAGGAATCGTACAAAAAAAGAGAAATTATTATGTAAATTTTATATCAAAAACAAAAAACAACGTTTTACAACGCAAAACTCAAATTTAAAAAAACTTTTCTTTATCCGGGTGCAAACCAATTTTTCTAGGTTTTGACAAACAAGAATTTTATTTTTTTTATTAGACGCATTTTTCAATATTTCAGTAAGTATGTTAGGACCACAAAAATCCAGCAACATAATGTATGTGATGTCAAAAACCATAATGCTCTAAGCACTGCTGGAAATCAAGGACATCTTCCCAAAACCCAATATTATGTCAAAACTGTTCAAAAAGATTCCTTAGATTCTCAAATAAAACAATTGGAACTTTCTGATAATTTAAAAGATGTGAGAAAAAAGATATGGAGTTACACTTTTTATAGTGGGTTGTGACATTTTGATACAAAATCAAGTTCTTAATAGCATTTTTTTATTATTTTTCTGCAAATCTTTAATACTGATGTACAGGGTGTCCCATTTTCGTAGGTTTTACGGGGTTTCCAGCTTATGAGTAGAGATAGAGAGATGCGGTTTTCGCGACACCGTGCTACTTTTCGATGAAACTAAAGAGGCCGCAAACAGATTTGCCCTAACCATTTTAGTTTCCGTGCTACAGGGTGATTTTGAAAATTTGTCATTTTCGGACACCCCCTGTAACTCAGCTATCGTAAAATATATTTAAAATGTTTCAACTGGTATTTATAGATTTTTTCACGTAGAATTCAGTGGCATACTCAGATTTTTGCTGAGAGTCATAGTTTTTGACATATTGGCATAACCTACTATTTTTTAAATGGGAGACCCTATATATTATTTTTTCATCTTATTCTTCGTGTCGAGAGCTTTTCAAAAACATACCATAAGTCATATTTATTTTCATAAATAACATGAAAAAATGCATTTTTCTTTAAACGGATTTATGGCATAGCAGATCAATCGAAATAAGAGAAGGTGGCTGTGGTAGCCATGGCAACGCCAACAAAAATATGATCAGGCAGCCATTACTGCTGTCATTTTTGGCATTATTGCGTTTAAATTTTTCTTGACGTCTATTATAATTATTGTTTTTAATATGGCTCAGAATCAAAAATTTGAATATTTTGAGAAATATGATATGAACGCGTGTTTTATATTGTCTAATGAAGATGCAGATCAGGCGGCAGAGCTTTATCTGAACAGGTTAGTTCTTTTTTATCTTCCTGCATTTTGACTTTATTGGTTCGCTTTATTTTATCTTAGATATCCCGAGAGAAGACAACCAGAAAAAAGAATTTTTCAAAAAATTAAAAATAATCTTTGCCAATATGGATCTTTTAACATGCCTCGATCGCGAACTTACAATAAAGACAACGAAGAATCTGAGGTCAACGTTTTAGCCCTCGTTCAGACAGCTCCTGAAACATCTTGCAGGAAAATAGACGAAGAGGCGGGTGTACCGAAAACCAAAGTGCAGAAAATTTTGAAAAAGCACAAATTCAAACCCTATAAATACAAACTTGTGCATCATCTGCATCCTGGTGATGCAGAGCGCAGATTGGAGTTCTGCAATTGGTTTATAAATATGAAGGCAGAAGATATCGATTTTGAAAAAAAGATTATTTGGTCAGACGAGGCACATTTTACTAGTTCAGGGATTTTAAATAGACACAACACGCGATTTTGGAGTCAAGAAAACAACCATGTTATTTTTCCTAGGGAGCGTCAGGGCAGATTTGGATTCAATGTCTCCTGTTTTATTTTCAACCGAAAAATAGTTTACCAAATATATAAAGGAAATCTGAATTCGATTGGTTACGTGCGAATCCTAGAAGACGCATTAGGAATTTTGGATGATGTTCCCTTGGCTCAACTAAATAGGATTTATTTCCAGCAAGACGGAGCTCCAGCCCACAATAACAGAATAAGTCAAAACTGGCTTAACGACCATTTTCCTGGAAGATGGATAGGAACACACGGACCTGTTCGATGGCCACCACGATCCCCTGACCTCTCAGTTTTAGATTTCTTTTTGTGGGGTTATTTAGAAAACAAGGTTTATGTAAGGCGATACGAAAACTTAGAACAACTAAGAATGGCCACCGAAAACGCTTTTGCAGAGTTACAAAGACAGTCATTTACAATAGAAAATGCATTAAAAAGAATTTTTAAAGTTTGTCACACTTGTAGGACACATAATGGTCTACAATTTGAACAATATTTGTAGTTTTAATGAAATTATAATTATTACCTTTTACCTACTTCCTAATTTTTTCTGATGCTGTTACTTTGTTATTTCGTTAATAAATATTTGTTAACTTTTTCCATGGCTCCACAGCCACCTTCTCTTATTTCGATTGATCTGCTATGCCATAAATCCGTTTAAAGAAAAATGCATTTTTTCATGTTATTTATGAAAATAAATATGACTTATGGTATGTTTTTGAAAAGCTCTCGACACGAAGAATAAGATGAAAAAATAATATATAGGGTGTCCCATTTAAAAAATAGTAGGTTATGCCAATATGTCAAAAACTATGACTCTCAGCGAAAATCTGAGTACGCCACTGAATTCTACGTGAAAAAATCTATAAATACCAGTTGAAACATTTTAAATATATTTTACGATAGCTGAGTTACAGGGGGTGTCCGAAAATGACAAATTTTCAAAATCACCCTGTAGCACGGAAACTAAAATGGTTAGGGCAAATCTGTTTGCGGCCTCTTTAGTTTCATCGAAAAGTAGCACGGTGTCGCGAAAACCGCATCTCTCTATCTCTACTCATAAGCTGGAAACCCCGTAAAACCTACGAAAATGGGACACCCTGTACAGTCTTTAACAGTGTCTGACACTGATGAGACTAAACGAAGAATCTCATTTGGGTCTGAACTAACTAGTTTTCTTGCTACTCTCACTAACTTCCTATGCTGATCTACTTCAGCCCAGTTGTAGTGGTTAGCTTTTATATGATTTTTACAGCTGCCTTCAATGTGAGACACAGAAGCGATCATTTATGTTTCCAAAATTTTAAATTCAGTGTGGTAGAAAAAGTAAAATTTTTGAAATTCAAAAATAACTTTGAGAAACAATAGCAAACGATACAAATTCGCGAAAAACACGCCTTATTAAATAAATAACACTCTAAGAAATACTTATCTTACAAAGAAACAGTTTTTTTTATCTGGAAACTAAATTAAATGCAATAATACATGCTTATAAATTTCACATTCTGAAAAACACTCTCACAATGCCTATGATGTCACACCATGCTAGGACCCTTCTTTACTTAATGGTGTATTCATGTTCTATTCATTAGATACATCCTACCGCACAGTGTTATTCTTAAACAATACTATTATATTTACCAATTTTTTGTGTGCATATAAATTGTTCACTCGATTTTATTCTTATAATAATAAACTAGAAAGAGGAAGAAAATTTAAGAACTAAGTTTATATAGATTCTTCTGAACAAAGCTTTAATGCAATTACTTAGGTCTTGAATTTTTCTTTCAGTTTAAACAGAAACAATACCAGGTAAAAAAAATTTTGTTCAAACTTTTTTCAAATAAATAAAGGTATCACTTTCTCTATGTGCTAGTGTGCTAGTCTAGTTTAAATTTTATAATGGATTTTTCGCCCACCTCCACTTAATCAATTAACTTCAAATTTACATGCTTTTACAGTTCGTACATAAAAAATTATGATATATTTAGATATTCAAAATGGTTACCCACTAATAAATACATAAATAAATATTTTGAACTTATTTTTGAATAATAACCAAATAAATAAAATCAAAATGTACTTTATTGTCAAGAATCCAAAAAATTCTGTTGACAAAGCATGTTACAAAGTAAAAAACTAGTAAAAAAAATCACACAAATAAGTTAAATGGGAGTTAAAATCTTAGTTGTAATATACTGAAACAGTCCTGTCCCCAGGTCTTTTCAAAGTATTAAAATATATCTTTTATTAATATTGAATATTTCATAAACTAACCACTAAATTTTAAAAGATCATTTTTAAGGAAATTTGTACAGAAACACAGGGCTTTTTCTCGAAACCACTTAAAATACCAGACAGGGTAGGAACCGTACGGCGCCAGCCATATGGGGACGTGCCAGTAAGGCTCAAAATTGCGTATTTTTCGGACGGCTTGTTTGCATATAAAAGAACTTGAGAAGGCAGCAGACGCATTCAGGATCTGAGTCTGTCTTCTCAACAGTTACGTTCCGGGGAAGACTTCTAAATTCAGAACTTGAATCGGCTTCAACGGTCCCGCCGCCCGGGAGCCAACAAAAAGAAAAAAAGAAAAAATTTGTATCCTCAACGGTCCTGCCGGGGGCTACTAATTTTACTTTTTTCTTTAAACTTTTATTTTCTCATTTTCGTTTCTTCTTTAAATTATAAATTATAAAAAAAAATGAAAACTTCGAAGGAAATCTCCACGCCATTCTTTGGGATTTAAATTTACAGGTAAGCATTTATTCAGGGGGAGTGTTAAAACTAAATAAATAGAAAAACAACATTTTGTTTGGGGTCTTGATTTTAAAATGTAACCGAACTTAAAATAATTAATATACAGGATGTGTATGTTGCGTTATCTTAAATCTAACTTTCTATTTTTTTACCTTACTTTTATTGAAGCATTTTACAGCAACCAGTAGCATTACAATTATTATCATTAATAATATTTTATTTTAATCGGTTAATAGTAAACTTAATTATTATTTAATTTTATTTGGTGATGGCAACTTGGCACAGATCTTTTGTTTGGGCAGCTGTAAATTCTAAGTATTAGAGAAATGCTAGTTAATAAATCTAAATAACCGATTTTTGTTGTAACAGATCTGGACTATTATAGCAGGCTCGTGTTTGAGGTTTCCTCTGTTTGGGTAAAATTCGTATATTAAAGAATTTACTTGAATGCCCTAAAAATAAAAAGAGAAGTTTTCCTTATTAGTTGCAAATAGAGGGCAATTTATCAGTTAAATTGTTTATTCTATTGAAAATAGCACTTTACTAACACTTTGGACAATTTATGCTTTAAATTGTTTAACCTGTTTGAATATAGCTTTTCAAACACGTATGGATCAATTTATGCGGTAAATTGCTTATATTTTCCCATGTGCTGCTATGGTTTGTTTTGTTGGAAAACATATATAAGCGGAAGGGATGATGTTTTTTTGTTGTAAAATTACTTTAACGGCTGCTTTGCAAATAAATTTTTTAATTACCGTTTTTCGGAGATTTTCTGCTTTTTCGAAACACTAATTATTTTGGTCTTTGATTGAAATTAGGAGTTTCAGCGCTCTGAAAAAGTAGACTGTGTTGAATTATTTTTGTAGATATATCATGGGAGTCACTAAGGTTAATTGTGGGTCGTTGGAAAAAGAAAAGTACGTTTCTGTTCGACTGCGGTCGTTAGAGTAATTCTCGCTGCAGGCCAATTGGCTTTGGACTGGAAATGTCAGAAATGATGGCCAGTCAACTTTAAGTTATTATTATGATAGTCATACAATGGGTTATTCCACATTGATAGTCGATACTGATTCGCATTGCTGGCCAATTGGCTCTAGACTGCTCAACCAAATTTATCAATACTGTCTTATTTGGGTCTCGGTGCATTTATAGAACGATTAGGGTAAGACTAAAGGTTAACAAAATCGATTTAATAACATACTCCTTTTTACACTAAAAGACTGAAATTTTTAGTTTTGTTAAAGCATAAAGTATCTATAATCTGACTGCTGGAGTTAGTTTGTTTAATAGCTAAAAAAATAATATTTTTTTTTCTTTCTCATTAATTTGCAGCATAAAATATATACCGAACTTATTCTGATCAACCGAGTTTGTAGAGCTCCTATTTTTTTGTATCAATTGTCTTATATCTTTATTGTATATATAAAACATGGTTAAACGAGTAGAACAATATTAAGTAGAAAAACTAAGGTATGCTATAAATGATTTTATAAAAAAATATATATAAACACAAAGAAAAAAACCAAAGTTATATTTACTGGTCTTGAAATTGTTCATATTTACTTATTTTAAAAAATTAAAGTGTATAAATAATTATTGATGTTTTATTGATGTAATTAATCAGCACATGTTTTGCGGCAAATTGTGTCAACTTCTAAGAACTCTGAGTGAACAAAGGGTAAAAAAACAATATAAAAACAAAAAACATATAAAACAAATAATTGATAGCACCTATGTTTAACTAAAGTAAGTAATTCAGCAGTAGCATACACAAAAGATCTAAACAATGGACAAATAATTACAATAGTCTGCATAAAACTCACCCACATTATAATATACTTTTTTTAGAAGTGCAGTATCTAATGTTAGTGAGACGGCGTTCCTAATATGAATGAATAGGCAGGGATAGATGAGAAGCCTGTCAAGTATTGTGTCTAGAAGGCCAAGTTGCAATGTTATGGTTATATTTAAATATAAGGGTAGAAGTTTCGAGGATGGAAAGAGAGGTGAGTGTGAGAATTCTCAGTGATAGAAAAAGAGGTCCGCAGGACTCCCTTTGGGTGACCTTAGAGATAAAACGAACAGTCTTGTTCTATAAGAGATATGCATGCTGTATGGTCGTGTTAAGCTGCTGAATTAAGTATTTGTATATGTATTTGTTCATTTATTTATTTATTTGTTTTTGGTTACTAGTCCAAACCACTCATATTAATGAAAATGTGTTTCCTCTGTTAATGTAATTGGAATACCAACAACAGGGCAGAACCTTATTGAATTGCTGATTTTGTTGGAAGTATGGATGCAAAACACAAATTCAGATGCTACTAAATCATTCAGCAGTTTTTACTGTGTTGCATGTCTCAATGTCTACCATCCTAGTTGTCTGGAGCGCGACTTTAAGAACCACATTAAATTAGGGAAACATAGAATTTATTGTTCCATAGAATGTAAGGAAGCTACTCCATCTACTAATTTAGAGCTAGCTGAGTTGCTGAAGGAAGGTGAATTATATCGAGAAGAAAACTATGAATTAAAACGGAAGATCCAAGAGGAAAAAAATGCTTTTGAATTCTTATTGAACGAAAAAAATGATACAATAACTGATCTTCAAAAGGAAGCTTTAAATATAAAAAAAGAAATTAAAGATATAAAGTTACAGTATAACAGACAACGAAAAAAGACTCAGGACTTTGAAGAGGATGTTTACGAATGTGAAAAAAGGTTGGTTGACAATTTAAATAATAAACGTGAGGAACTGTTGAAGATTAAAGAAGAGCGAGATGTGTTGTTGAATCAAATAATGTCATTACAGGAAAGTATATCAGATTATTCAGACAAATACAAAACCCTACAAGATGACATCAAGGAACTGACTGAACTTAACAAAAGTATGATTTGTTCCATCCGCTGTTTAGAAAGTGAAAACAAGACATATATTATGGAAATTGAAAGACTGAAGAGTCTGCTACAAAATTCAGACAACCTTCACCCGACAACTGAACTGGATCTGGAAAATTTTGACCAGGAAACCCTTGCAAAAAGTGATAAAAACTCTTCTATTACAAATGAGACTGCTGGTAGATCACTAATAGTTGATGCAAGCATGGGAATTAGTGACAAACTTTTGCCAGAGAAGGGGACCAAAGAATGTTCCAGGCAATCTTCAAACAGGAACTCCACTTGCCAGAACTTAAACACTCAAAACGACATATTAAAGACTAAAGTGTTAGTTTTGGGAGATGATTATGGCTGCATTTTCGACAATCAATTTGGTTCATTTTTAGATTGTGTAACTGCCCATAATTATAATTTTTTAAATTTTTTTAAACTTGGTGCACTTAGTTATAATGTCCTTGAGGGTATTAATAAGTTAACAGATAACTTTGACTTTAAAGATTTTGTAATTCTGGGTGTAGGCTCTAATGATATAGCTAACCACCAACTCCTTTAAGTTTTTACTTTCCAAGTTGAGGCATTGCTGTAATAAAACAAATGTTATAATATTATTTGTGCCCTATGTAAGAGGTGAAACCTCTCGAAATGACCTAATACTTAAATATAATGAAAAATTGTGGCTTCTTGTAGATAGGCTCTCTAGATTTGCACAGGGAAAGATAATGTTCATAGATTCTAATTCAGAGAGAGGCAATAAATGTAATCAAGAAACTATTTTTAAAAAAGTGTATGATGCTATGTCATCTAGTGTAAATAGTATAAGTAAGAGTAATTTAATTTTTATTAACACATGTGTAGAAAGTGAGATATTTGAGGTAAGCACTTCGCCGACTGCAAGCAGTATTAGCGATACAATTGAGAACATTCAGTCGGGTAGACCACATTTTCAGTTGGCAATATATCAGCCAGGGCTAACTTAAGTCAAATTGTGATATCATATCAAAACTGTAGGGGTATCAAAACAAAACTACAAGAATTAAAAATTGGTATGTTGAATAAGGACGCGGATATAGTCGCTATTTCCGAAACTTGGTTGAATAGTTCTGTTTACAATTCTGAATTTAGTGATAGAACAATTTTTAGAAAAGATAGGAGTGTTAATTTGACGGGAAAAAAGCAAGGAGGTGCAGTGCTATTGGCTGTGAAGAACAATATATTGGCAACTGAATATGATATGTTTGACAATGATCTTGAAGCTTTGAGTGTAATTTTGAAATTTGCCCAAAGAAAAATATATATTGTAATTGTCTATTTTCCGCCAGACACTAGCTTGGATGTATATAGAAGATTTTATTCTTGTATTAAAAATAATCTTTTAAATTGTGATTGTATTATTTTAGGAGATTTTAACCATCGCGACTATGTATCTAATGCTCCCAGTGAACGTATTTGTGATTTTAAAAGTTTTTTATTGTTTACAAGTTTTGTACAAATTAATAATATTAGAAATGTTAATAATGTTCTCTTAGACTTGGTAATTGTGAGTTCTCATTTGCAGGGGTGCATGGTGGATATAGATGATGAACCATTGTTGCCTACTGATCAACATCACCCAGTATTGGAAATAATAATAATAATAATAGTTTATTTACGGATATTACAAATTTGCATAGATACAAACATCAATCCATTTTTATACAAATCAAATAAATAAATACACAGTAGCCTATCAGTCTTTTTGTCCGTAGACAATACTAACAAATAAATTACTAACACTCATATGTTATTTTCACATTAATCAACCCAGGTATAATACTTTGGTCCACTATCTTAGGTATCTCAGACTCTATGCTTTTGAGTAATTGCTATTTAACATTCTCTTAATTTTAGTTTTAAAGCTATCTAGTGATATGTTAAATATATCAATATTATATTCATTCATTTCCCGACACATACGTGACAGGGGCCCATTGTATCCATAGTTAGTACGGTGATATGAAACATTAAATAAGTTGTGATTTCTGACAGTTCTCTGAGGGACCGATAGGCCAATCATATCAAGCAGCTCAGGAGCATCCACAGCGGAATGTAAGATTTTGTAGAAGAGTGTAAGGTCGAGAAAAACTCGTCTAATAGACAATGGTAGTAAATTTAGTGATTTTCCTATTTCTTCATAATTAATGAGATCCCGCTGAATACCGGTTTTGAATGCTACAAGACCAAAAAAGCGTTTTTGTATTCTTTCTATTTTTTCTTTGTACATCTCATAGTGTGGTGACCAGATTGGAGATGCATACTCCAGTACTGAACGTATTATAGAACAGTAAAGTTTCTTGTAGCATTTTAAATTTCGAAAATTTTCAAGGGTTCTTCTCATAAAGCCAAGAAGTTTCAAACTTTTGATAGTTATTGTATCTATATGTGAGTCAAAACGAAGGCCCCTGTCAAACAGGACTCCAAGATCTTTTATCTCATTGACCCGGGCAACGACATTACCATTCAGTGTGTAGTCATACCACAAACAACCACAGACAGGCCTTCTGTGAAAAGTAATAACTGAGCATTTTTTAAAGTTAAGGTGCATGAAGTTAGAAGTACACCAATTTGTAAATTGATTCAAGTCCCTCTGGATACCCTCACAATCCTCCCCGTTTGCAACGGTTCTGTAGATTTTTAAATCATCTGCATATAACAGATACCTGGCAAAAGTTATGGATTCACCAATATCATTGACAAAGCAGTTAAAGAGAAATGGGGCCAAGTGAGCACCCTGGGGTACACCAGATGTGACGAGGATATCGGATGACTCACAATCATTTATTTTTATTCTTTGTTTCCTGTTTGAAAGGTAGCTACCAATCCAGCGCAGAAAGACCCCGTGGATACCCAGCCCACATAGCTTACTTAAGAGACGTCGATGATCCACTTTGTCAAAGGCCTTGGAGAAGTCGGTATAAATGGCATCAACCTGCCACCTCTCCTCCAAGGCCCTCAACAGGTAGTCCTCGTACACGAGCAGGTTTGTGACCGTTGACCGACCCGAAATAAACCCATGCTGGGAAGTTGTAAAGATCTGTCCAAAAAGGGGAGAAACCTTTTGAAAAACCAACCGTTCAAAAAGCTTGGAAAATATGCTAAATTTAGAAATACCCCGGTAGTTCTCCACATTCGATCTATCTCCATTTTTGAAGACCGGCGTTAAATATGTCGTTTTCCATAGTTCAGGAAAGACTCCTGTCGATATTGATAAATTGAATATTTCAGCCAACACTGTAGATAGCAGACACTGACAGCTCTTTATAAATATTGCAGGAATGCCATCTGGGCCTGTACCCAGTGTTTCACTTAAACAAGAAATGGAATTAAAAACGTCTATAGGTTCAATATGAATAAAGCCCAAGTTGACCGATTGCTGATAGTTAAAGATCTCCTGATTATTTTGATCAGTAGAGTAAACTGAAGAGAAAAACACCCTGAATAATTCTGTTATGTCTTGTGAGTTGTCAGCAGTACGATCATTGTACCACATAGCACTAGGAAGAGAGAATTTGGAAGTTTTGGTGTTAGCATATTTCCAGAAGGCCCTGCTGTCACGAGATATGGCATTTTCCACACATGATATGTACTCGCTATATGCACCCTGATATGCCCGCTTACATGATTTGCGCAATTCAGAAAAACATGAGTAATCAGCAATAGATTTTGATATTATAAATTTTTTGTGAGCCTTCTTTTTTTCAAAGATTAATTCTTTAAGTTCTGGGCTGAACCATTTGGGGAACTTTTTATTTTTTGTTTTAACTTTAGGTACATATAGATCAATAGAAAGGTTTAAGCAGTTATAGAAATTATCTATTGTTTTATTTACATCGGTCTTGTCCATTAAAGAGATCCAGTCAATACAAGACAGAAAAAACATTATATTTCCATAATCACAGTTCTGAAAGTCACTGTAAAGATAGTTAAATTCTAATTCATTAATTTTTTTTGGTATTGGAATCTCTAGGTCAAGAGCTGGGTGGTAAGTATCACAAACTGTTATAGGTTCTTTTGAACGATCAATTTTTACGTTTGAATTACTGCTAAACACCAAATCGAGAATATTGCCAGATGCATTGAATTGCATTTAAGATAAACAAAGTAATCAGATAACAATTCTGATTGATTATTCATATTACATAGGTACAGCACCATATTTGTCATTATTCCAATGCAATAGAGGCAGATTAAAATCATACATTTATAGTTATTAAGTCCACTGACAAGAGCTCTTCATACTTATCAATTTGTGATTGAGGAGGCATGTACACACATCCAATAATTAATTTGTATTTATTGTCAATAGTTAACATTGATTATTCATATTACCTATAGGTACAGCACCCTATCACCCATATCCTGGTTAAGCCATGTTTCTGTAAAAAACAGGATATTATATTGATCAATAACTGCTGATGCAGCTATATCCAAGATTTTGTTATTTATACTTCTGATATTTTGGTAATAACCCGTTATGGCTGTTTTGTTTTCTCCTAAATGTTCTGATTCGGAAGTCTTCTTCTTCGAAAATTCTGTTTATTGTATTGCCCCCTGCCTGCAGCTGGAAATATAAATGGCTTTATAACCACACCCGTTGGCCAGATCTCTGCATTAAAAATAGTTTCTTGCTCGCTTATGGGAACTGATATCTTAAAAGATGCCATGTGTTCCTGTCTCGAAACCAGCTTCTCAAAACTGGATACTTTGATTTTATTATCATCCAAGTGGGTCTTAAGCATCTCCACGGTGCACTCAGAGTTTAGGTTGCCCACATAAATCCATTTACGCTCTTCTGCTGCAGAGATTGTTTGTTATTGTTTCCCTTTATTAGGTTTCGGTTTTGATTGGGTTTATTTCCATTTAGTAGCCTTGTGTTTGTTCCAAGGCCAGCTGTTATGTTTGCATGAGTTATATTGTGTGATTTTTTTCTTAGCTGCAGTGGAGTATTGTAGATATGGTTCATTTACAGTTGCAGACAGATCCCCTGACATTTCCTGATTCTGCATTGCAGTATTCCCTGGTATTGGTTTGGTTAAGAATCGAACTAGCTCCTTGTTTGATTCACGAATTGCTTCAGCTGTTTTTTCAAGTTTGTTTGATACTACATCTGATTGATTCTTTAGCTCCATGGTAATCTGAGCTACTAGGTTTCCAAGTTCGTTAGCACTGTTTACCGTCATATTATTCGGAGAATTCCGACTTACATTAGGGGTATTTTCGGTAGTCTCAGTGACGCCTATTGTTGAGATTTTAATTCTGTTGACTTCTTCTTCCAGACTATCCAGCCTTCTTTTCATTTCCGGGCACAGGAAGACACAAATTGCACAATCCGGACAAAAATGCCTCAAACACCTTTCCTTTAAAATCAGCACTCTGATCTCCGAACTTCTTACTCCAGAGCAATTCTTGCAAATGATTTTATTGCATATGTCACATGGATAACCAAATAATTCATTTTTATCTTCTTTTTGAATACATTTATTGTTACATTTAAAACAATGTGTTGCCATTTTTGAGGTTATGTGTGGAAAAATGGGAAAACTCGAGGAATATCGCAAATCCACTGCAACCAACAATGTGAAGGGCTCACGATCCGTTTATCTACCGTTTAAACAATGTTCCACTTATTATTTTATTAAATTTCCGTGATTTTATTGATTTTTTCTCGCTCACGAAAGTGACTACTGCTACGTGGACGTGAGATTTTTTGAAAATGTGTAATAATAATAATAATAATAAATAAGTTTCTATTGTAAATATAAGTATAATGAGTGTGAAGAGGTAGTTAACACAAAATTTAATTTTAAAAAAGCTGATTTTAATTTAATGTATCAATTAATAATAACCCAAGAATGGCAAATGCTTTATGCATGTAGGGAAGTCACTGAAGCGGTCGACATGTTCTGTCATATTCTTAATGTGGTGTTTAAGGAGTGTGTTCCTTTGTCAACGCAAGTGGGTAGAACATTTCCGGTATGGTATAGCGGTAAGATAATAAAATTAATAAAGAAAAAGGAACAAGACCTACAAAGATACAGGAAAACCAAGTCGGCATATTGGTTGAATAAATATAAGAATACTCGACGTCTTGTTAAATCTAAGATCAGGGCTGCCTACAATCAATACATGGAGCGTGTGGCCGGTAGTTTGTATGTGGATCCAAAATATTTTTGGTCCTACATAAAATCGCAAAAAAGTGATAATGATATGCCTGATGAGATGTACTATGAGAATGTTTCTTTTAAGGGCACTAAAGACATAGCGGATGGTTTTTCTGTATTCTTCAGTTCTGTTTTCTCCGCGGCGGAACAATTGCCGACCAAACCTTGTCACGTAAAAGATTATTTTTGTGAACTACCTATCACTGAGCATGAGGTTCTAGAGGCAGTTAATAAACTAAAGGGGAATAGAGCCATAGGGCCTGATGGGGTGCCTGGATATGTCATCAAGGGCTGTAAGAAATTCTTGCTAAAGCCACTATCTCATATTTTTAACTACAACATATCCTAGTATTTGGAAGACCGCTAAAGTAATACTAGCCTTCAAAAGTGGTTCAAAAGAACAACTAGCAAATTACAGGCCTATATCTATAATAAATGCCATCTCTAAGGTATATGAGATAGTGATATTCAATAGGCTTTATGATGAGGTGAAGTATTGTATTTCTGCCCATCAGCGTGGCTTTTTACCAAACAGGTCCACAATGACAAATCTTACGGCCTTTGTTCAATACTTGCATGAAGCTTTCAATAAGAAAAATCAGGTAGATGTAATCTTCACAGATCTTGAGAAAGCGTTTGATAAAATAAAACATAGTGTTGTCATCAAGTCTTTAAAACAAATGAATGTGAGGAATAACTTGATGTCCTTGCTTAGTTCATATTTATGTGACAGGAAACAATATGTTGAAATAAGGGGTGCATGATCAGTAGTACGTCTGGAGTTCCTCAAGGCTCAAATTTGGGTCCGCACTTATTTGTAATTTCTATTAATGGCTTGTGCCAAGTTGTTAAGAATGCAAGAGCATTATTATTCGTGGATGATTTTAAGATTTTTTTAGAGATTATAAATGATGATGATTGTGATCGATTGCAAGATGGCCTCGATAATGTGTGTTTTTGGTGTAATGAAAATAGAATTATATTAAATGGAAAAGTGTGCAAAAATAACATTTTCATTAAATAAGAATGTTGTCAATTCTGAATACAAGATTAATAATGTTGTATTACAACCTTGTAATATGCAAAAGGATTTAGGTGTTTCTTTAGATAGCAAACTTAATTTTACCAAACACATAGTGACAAAAATCAATGAGGCATATAAAATAATGGGTTTTATTGTCAGATCCACCAGGTGCTTTCATGTAGATATATGCCTTAAGCTCTTTGATAGCCTTGTATTGCCTAAACTCGATTATGGCTGCATAATATGGTCCCCTCAATATGAAATCTGGATTAAGTCCATTGAAAGAATTCAGAGAAAATTTCTTAAATACCTATTTTACAAAAGATATGGCTATTATCCTCCTCAAGGGTATAGTCACAACCAATTATTGTCTATGTTTGATAGACTATCACTCGCGAATCGTAGAATAAAAATATGTTTAGTGCACTTCTACAAATTATTGAAAAATCATGTAGATAATGCTGATATAATATCTCAGCTGCCATTTTTGGTTACTCTTGGATATACAAGAAATAGAAATACATTCTACCTGCAATTCCCCAGGACGCAACTTTATAAGAACTCACCTGTCTACAGAATGTGAGATTTGTTTAATAGATTTGCAAGTGATTTGGACCCAGCTACTCTCAGTTTGGAGCAGTATAGGGCGGCCATAGAGATTAAATTATTGGCAACTCAGGAACAAACTTAGTTAGTTTTTATACTGTATTAGTATTTAGAGTAAGAATGTAGTTATTTTGTAAATATTTAGGTAGTGGTGTCAGTAATTGGCAAATATATGCTGTAGATGCCTTATAATGAATAAATAAATAAATAAAAAACGATGTTTAAAAAATTCTGGCTACTGGCACCTCAAAATGGAATGCCGTACCTAAGACGGGGTTCGAATAATGCGAAGTAGACTGATCGCGTAAACGCCGCACAGTGATTCCACAGGTACTTTTAGCTGGACAGAAGTAATTTTTTTTTAATATGCAAAATTATTTAATATAACTAAAAAAATAAAGAACAATACCCAGTCAACTTAAATCATTACAAAAAAAATATATAAAATAATCTTTACTAGTCAAATTCAAGCGCCAGGCTTAGCAGGCCGCGACCGGCGCGAGATAAACAATTATTTGTTGCTAAATGTCAGTTGTTGCGTGCTTGAGTGTGTCCTGGTAAAAAGTTAATGAATTTTTGGAAAATGGATGTGATTTTGCCAGGTATTTACTTAAATTTTTTACATATAGCGAGCTCTGCAATATATGTTTTTTTCTTCTGATAGCTTTCTTGTGTACACATGCAAAATGATACTTATTTTTTTAAATTGAAAAATGGGAAGGCTTGCGCTTTCAAGTTATCAAAAGTTATTAAATATGATTAGTTAAAAAACGTTTCTTGGTATCTTTGCTAAGGTATGATGTTCGATTTGCTTGCCTCTTTTTGCCTTTTAATGAGTGTTCACCTCTTTTTTAGAAAGACGCGTATCCATTAAACGAGCTGTTTTGTTTAATGTGCTGAAACAAGGCGATAAATTCCAACCTTCAACATCACAGTCGCAAGCGAAATTAATGCATTTCGTAAAAGAACGTATTAAAGATAAAGACATCAATGATGAAAATTTAAAATATATACAGGGTAAGCTAAAAAGTTTCTCTATTCTACTTCTGAAAAAATGGAAGCCGAAGATTTTTATCAGATTTTGTTGCAAAACATGAAGAATGGCTTGAAGAACTAAACTTAGCGAGTAATCGTACCCAGAGGCGCAGAGTGAAAAATTTAGTAAAAAAAACCAGTCAAAATGAACTTTATATGGCCACTGAAATGAAGCTTCGATCAGACGGACATAGAAACGTAGCAAGTGTCTTTCACGAAATAGCGTATTCCCCAAACAGAGCTGCACAACTCAAAAAAACGATGAAAAATTGTGAGAAGCAAAACCAGTCTTATACCCCTGATGAAGCTTTAGCATTGTTTATTTCTTTAAAATTGACACGTCATCAATACATCGGATTAAGAACATCAAAAAAGAAAGGGCTTAGTAATCTTTATCCAAGCTACCACAAAATTACTGAATCTAAAAAAAGTTGCTATCCTTCTCAGAACCATATATCCATAACAGAAAAATCTGCCGAAATTAATTTACAGAGTCTATTAAACCACACAATTGAACTGATCAGTACAGTTCAGAGAGATGTGTTTTTGTCAACTTTTGATTGCTCTGCCGAAAATAGTCTAAAAGAGTTGCAAATGGATTTCAAGTGGGGGCAGATGGTAGTAGAAGTTACAATAATTATAAGCAACGATTTGAATCAAAAGAATCGGACGACTCGAGTATCTTTGCAACCTGTGTGGTACCTTTACAGCTCTACTATCAATCAAAATCTGAGAAAAAAATAATTTGGCAAAATCCGAGAACATCTTCAACCCGTTTCTGTAGGCCAGTGAAATTACAGTTTGTGAAAGAAACAGATTCGCTTATTAAAGAAGAATTTGCCCATATGGACGAACAAATCAAAAATCTCTTACCAACCAAAATTGTTATCGAGAAAGCAAGCTTCTCCGTCAAACATCAGTTACATAAAACTATGGTTGACGGAAAGGTTTGTAACTCATTGATGGATAACTCGTCCCAAAAGTGTTGTAAGGCGGGTCCTAAAGAGTTTAATGATATTCCTACTTTGGTATCACGTAAATTGAGTACGGAAGCGATTAGTTTAGGATTGTCAACATTACATGCATACACTAGGTCTTTTGAACTTCTGCTGCACGTAGCATATCGTTTGGACTTTAAAACTTGGCGAGTCCAAAAAGAAAATAAAAATTTATTCGAAATGAAAAAAAACAGATTATTTCCGGATTTCGGGAAAAAACAGGACTTTTAATAGATATGCCTAAATCAGGCTTTGGAAATACAAACGATGGCAACACTGCTCGTCGCTTTTTCCGAGATCCGAAAATGTCTGCCAGCATTACAGGTATAGACGAGAACTTTACCGATTTAGTGTTATTCTTTCTACGTTAAATTGTAATTATAATATCGATTCGAAAAAGTTCCATGAGTATGCAATGGAAACAGCTGATTTATATATAAAGTTATATGAGTGGTATCCTATGGCTCCGAGTGTACACAAAATACTTATTCATAGCAAAGAAGTTCTTGACCTATGCTACCTATTGGGCAAATGTCCGAGGACGCCCAAGAAGCTCGTCATAAAGAAATCCGTTATTAACGAGAACATAACACTCGTAAAATTTCGCGAATCAGTACGCATCAAGACCTCTTAAATATTCTGTTAGTATCCTCGGATCCATTAATATCCAGTATTAGAACTTTGCCACCCAGACAAAAAGATATTATCAATAGAGATGTGATAAATTTGCTTAAGCCACCTGACAAAAATGTAGGTTATTACAACGGCAACGATGCTTCTGACGACTCAGATTCCCAGTTTTAATTTTTTTTAAGTATCTAGCGATAAGATCATAAGAATTTGTTACTTAAATGAATTAAAAACACAACTAAATTTAAAAAAAACTGTTAAGTGTTAATTAAAATAGTATTTAGATTAGATTTTATCTGTTTTTTGTTCAGCGTTACTTTTTAAAGATGTTTATTTTTGTTAGTATGAAAATTATGGTATAGTACCTATAATCAGTAATTCTCATCCTAATACATTCATAATAAAAAAGTAAAGTATTGGCAAATTTTTAAATTTCGAAATATCCGGGGTGGGAAGTTTCTAAATGAATACCCTGTATAAACTCGCTCGTAGCTGACTAAAAACGTTATAATAACACTTGTATGTATAGTGTAGTACTTGGACTTTTTAAATTTTTACATCGCGACACGTGTTAAAATACACCCTTAGTAATTTTTGATACACCCTCTATTATAATAATTTTATGCAGTTAACTAATTTAAGTCAATAAAATCTATAAAATGTATTAATTTACGCTCAGTTTAGCTTCTTTTACTTTAGTTGCAAAGGTCAAGAATAAAATTATGGACCGATTCTGAATCACCCTGTATATAGGATCTATATCTTAATTTCTTATTGAAAATATACCCCGCGTTAATTGCAGAAATGCTTTAAAATAACATGTAAAAATAAATTTATCCAATAAGTTAGCTAACTAACAGCAAAAAAAATTGTCCAGCAAGAATTACAATTTGAATCACTGTGCGCCACCGCCAATCCGAGTTCGCTCCTAGCATTCTTAATTGTAAAGCAAGCAGACGAAAGTATCCCACTCAGCCTCAAAGTGTGCTCATCGACACGGAGATCACCGTCTATAAAAACCCATAAGAATTTTGAAAAAATTTTTTTTTGCCATCCAGATTTAAGCCCTGCATGTTACACTGAAATCCCACCACTCTGGTCTTTGAAACAATAAAGGACAGTCTGTTTGAGTCACACCATAGTTTGATTCTGTTAATATCAGATGCAACAATATTTCTCAGCTGCATAGTCCTTGTGAAGCCATACAATCGACGTATCCTCCGCAAAAAGTGTAAAAGTCACCAGAGGTCTGAACATGCACAAAAAAAAGACGGGTCCAAGCGCCGATCCCTGAGGAACGCCACATTCGATGAGGGAGGCTGAAGATTGCACTCCAGAAACAACCGACTGGCTGTGGCCGCAAAGGTAGGAGTCAAACCTGGCAAGAGCATTAGCCCTAAATCCGTAGCGTTCAAGATAGGTTTATAAGAAAAGGACCATTTTTGCACTTTAAATTCTGAAGACTTCAATGATTTTTTTGTTAATGTTGCCTCAGATATAGTTTATAATATTCCGCAGTCAAATCATTCATCCACTGATTACTTATATAGGTTAAATTTGAATGATTTGCCTTCCCTAGAGTTTCGGAAAGTGACACATATAGAAATAAGAGATATCATTTTTTCCCTTAGAAACACCCCTAGTCGCGATTACCATGGTATTAGCACGAGAATGCTTAAGTACGTTGCCAACATTATTAAAGATGGCGCCGAATGAAGAATCGCGTGAAAGTACGTCCGGCGAAAAAATTAAATTATCGTGTTGCAAAACAAAATTTACCAGTGTTTCAGTTTGCATTATTTGCGGAAAAGTCTATCACAACTCATGTGCTAAAAGAGATTGGGATAGTAAAGTTGAAATAATAGATAAATCACGTTTAATGTGTACAGTACATGGAGATTCCCTAACCTCCACAATTGAAGCAAAAAACGATGAAATTTCGATACTTAAAGAACTGATTTGTGAATTGAAAAGTAAGAACTCCATTCTAGAAGAAAATGTCATTCTTTTGAAGGAAAAACTACAAGAAAAAACATCAAAGTTGGAAAAACGAGATACAAAAAATGTCCAAAATTCCAAGAATAAATGTTTAGAATTCCCAAGCAAGATCAGTGAACTACCAATAGATGGCAACATTGTCTCGAATGAAGCGGTTTCTGCTGTCGAAACTAAAAGGTCAGAAACCTTTATCAAAGCCAAAGGCAATAAAAAAGAAGCATTTAAGAATTAAGCTACGATATACGTTGCCGATATCAACACGCCAAGTCGCGGAAAAAAAGTAGAAGACGTTTTGATGACAGCTGATAGTCACAGCAAAGAAGAAGTAGCAGCAGTAAACGTCACGCCCCCGTCAGTCAGTACACAAATAAATAAATTTCAAACCAAAACATTGTTAGATATAGTGAAAAATTCGGAAACAATGTGAAATTGGAGGCAGATGGCTGGACCAAAGTGGTGAGGAAGCCAAAACAGAGAGTATCCCAATCAGGTAGGCCTGCCCCTCTAAAGGGTTCCAACGAAAATGTAGGAAATCTGAAAACAGCACCCAAAATGGCATTCTTGTTTTTGTCTGGACTTGCTCCAGAAATAACCCACAGTGAGGTCCTTGAATACCTTAAAAGTAATGGTTTAGATAATGGATGCAGATGCGAAAAAATTCAGACGAAGAAAGATAAGTTTAAAGCTTCATTTAAACTTACTGTACCACACAGAAACCGAGATCAATATTTGTGTTCATCTTTGTGGCCCAATGATGTCTTAATAAACCATTTTATGAACCTCCAGCGCCATTAAACAATGGTAGTAAAAATAACATTGAACCCGTGAATGTTAAATTTAATATATTGCACATAAATATTAGATCAATCCGACAAAAAGGTGGACAGTTAAAAGCATATGTGGCTGATAAAGATATACAAATTTTATGCATTTCTGAACACTGGCTCACCCAGGAAGAAGCCAGCGTTTTCCAAATCCAGGGCTTTAAAATGGCAGGGTACTATGTACGAAGAGAATTTTCTGGTGGGGGTACCATGATTTTTGTTAGTAGTGATCTTGAGGTATCCTCTTGTATAAAATCTAGTTTTTGTGTTGATAAATGTATGGAATATTGTTCTGTTTATATGGAGAATTTTGACCTTTATGTTTTAGTATTGTATCACTCACCTTCGGGAAGTTTTGACACCTTTACTACTATATTTGAAAGAGTAATGTCTAATTTCAGACATGATGCCAATATCATAATAGCAGGTGATTTTAACATCCACTTTAATACTGGCCATCCTGAAGCAGTTAGATTCTCCGATATTGCGCAGAGTTTTGGAATACGACAGATCATATTCCGGCCCACAAGGGGAGATGCATGTCTGGATAATGTGTTTGTAAGTCCTGGTGTAACTGTAAGGTCTGTTAATGTTGTGGAGTTGAATGTCTCTGATCATATGGGTCAACTTTTGGAGTGTAGGACTGAGAGTAGAAGAAATGGTTTTGTAGAGACTCGGAAAGTATGTAGACCATCATGAGATTTTATAATTCAGACTAATATTAGTGTTAACCAAAAATTTGACTTTTTTTTAAATATTCTGAAAACTGCATACCTTAAATCCTTTCCAGAAAAAAAATATATTGTTAGGTCTGACCAATCCAGTAATATTTCTTGGTTCAACGCTGAGCTTAGAGTGATGCGTGACCATCTTAATTTTTTGAAAGAGCAAAAAAATCAATATAATTTTCCCAATGTAGAGATTCTGTATAAAGAACATCAAAAATTATACAGAAGTTCTATAAAGGAGGCTAAAATTAAAGCAAATGACACTTTGATTCGCACATCTGCCAACCCCAATAAAACCATGTGAACAATTATAAATAAACATAGAGGAAAGACTCAGTCTGTTCAGGGAGATCACATTCTTACACCTAATCAATACAATAATTTTTTTTCTAACATAGCTGAACATACAGTCCAAAATATACCGGATGCAAATACAGATCCTTTGAGATATTTAAATAATGTTGAGCAGCCCCAAACTGTGTTCTCTTTTCAGGAGGTAACTTTTATTGAGGTACGGGACATAATAGACCAATTAAATATCAAACCAAGTCGCGATATATATGGTCTCAATATAGTATTATTAAAATCAGTTAAAAATCAAATATTGTTCCCACTTTATCCTCCGTTATCTCAAAAATCTTGGAAAAATGTAGGGCCATTCAAATGGTTAAGTTCTTTGAATCCGAAAATATTTTTTCACCTTCTCAGTTTGGATTCAGAAAACACAGAAGGATGGTTGACGGTATTGTGGATCTAGTATCGGCCATTCGGGGTGCCTTCCACAGGATGCAGTATGAATCTGTACTCTTCTGCGACTTGAGTAAGGCTTTTGATTGTGTTGACCATGATATCCTCCTTCGCAAACTTGAATACTATAAATTTAGTCCTAATAGTGTGAACCTTGTGTGCTCCTACCTACAATCTAGACGTCAAGTAGTGAGAGTGGCTGGGGAGTCTTCAGCAATGAGCGAGATTAAAATAGGAGTGCCTCAGGGATATGTTCTTGGGCCTATATTATTCTTAATATACACGAATGATCTTCCCTATAGTGACAACACAGTTAAATTTATGCTTTTTGCTGATGAAACCACAGTTTCCCTTGCCACTGACACATTGGGGGGCGCGTTGGAGGCTTCTCGGTCGGCACAGGAGGGGGCAGAGCAGTGGTTTTGCTCCAACAGATTACTGCTGAATGTGGATAAGACCCAGATGGTAATTTTTACCCTTAGAGACATGCATAATGCACCAAATGTGTCGTCTGTGTCTTTCCTTGGTGTGGTTATGGATCCTGAATTACAGTGGGGAGAACATGTGAATGCCCTTGCAAGGAAGCTTGCCAGTAGCCTTTACCTTCTTCGACATATCTCCCAGTGTGTTTCCGCTGATGTTAGACGAACAACATATTTTGCAGTTTTTCATTCTCATATTTCCTATCCAACTTTGGCACGGGGACATTCGGCGGGGAGGCACAGGGTTTTTGGGTTGCAGAGGAGGGCTATTAGGTTGGTTTCTGGCTTAGCTTATAGGGATGACTGTAGGGGAGCTTTTGTGGGTTTAAGAATTTTAACCTTGCCTTGTTTGTATGTGTTTGTCTGCTTGGTGTATGTTCGGCAGAATATGGATCTGTTTCTGACTCACCAGGATGTGCATGATTATCAAACTCGAACGAGAAGTAACATGGTTCCTGCTTACTGGCGTCTACGGAGGTGTCAGGACGGCCCAGGGTACTGGAGGGTAAAATTTTTTAATGTTTTACCTATGAGTGTCAGAAGTTTGCCACTCACTATGTTTAAAAGACGAATTAAGAAGTTTCTCATAGGGCAGGCTTTTTATGCATTGGAGGAATACCTCAATTGTGATTTTAATCTGTTGTAGTGTTCTTATATTGCCACATTTACAATGAATTTTAATATTGACGGTTTATAAGCTTAATATTTTACATATTATTGTTAATGTCCTTTGTAATGTCTCATATATTGTTTTTAATATTCATGTTATTGTTTAGTTAAGTTTTATATTAAAAATTTTACATATTGCAAAAAAAAAATTAAATTAATACTATTTATTTTATTTCATTCTAGACTAGTTTTTTTTTTTTAGATATAATCAATTACTTATTGACTGACGTGTGTAAACATTCATATATGTATATAACATGAATAAATTATTTGTATTTGTATTTTGTATTATTGTTTATCCACTTACCAAACTTATTAATCATTGTTTAGAACAGTGTGTCTACCCGTCAGTATTTAAGGTCGAAATGAGGTGTCTAACTATCGCCCTATTTCATTGGTGCCTCTATATAGTAAAATCTTCGAAAAGGCTCTTAAAGTAAGGATTGCAAAGCATTTTGATAGGAATAATTTATTTAATAAATAGCAATTTGGGTTTCGCCAGGGAATGTCAACAGTGGTGGCAATTAACAAAATTATTTCAATAATTACAGACGCTTTTGACCTGCTAATACCCTGACTTGCTAATACCCAAATTAAAATATTATAATTTTGCAGAAAAAAGCCTCAATCTAATTTATTCATATATGACAGGTCCCTACCAACAGGTAGAATGTAATAACAGAACCTCGAGCTTAAAACCTGTCACATATGGGGTACCCCAGGGATCGGTGTTGGGTCCGCTGCTATTTATCATTTATGTGAATGATTTAGCAGCTTGTGACCCTACTGTAGATTTTATTCTGTTTGCAGATGATACCACTGCTGCTAAAACGGGGAAAAACATTTTAGAATTGCAGACGAGCATGGGTGATACACAGTTGAGGATGTCAGACTGGTTTCATGCGAAGTATGAACATAGTACATCTTTTAACAGTGAGAATAATCCAGAAGCTGTTAAATTCCTTGGTGTATATCTAGACCAGAAGTTAAACTGCCATTCTCATATCAATCATTTAACAAAAAAGCTTTCATCTAATATTTATGTACAGCGGAACCTACTCAATGCTGTTTCGGGGAGTGTTCTTCTCATGACCTATCATACCCTTATTCAGTTGAGTTGTTGGAGGAGTACCGTATCAGGTGGATTATAGAGGCACATACAAACAGCTTAAAATTATGACTCAGCCCTGTACGTACATTTGTGAATGTCTTAAATATGTTAGGAATAATTTGAGTGAATATGTTAGGTTAAATGAGATTCACTCATATCAAACTAGAAATAATGATAACTTTTTTATCACATCCCATAGAATTAACAAATCTAGATTTGCAATAAATTATCATGCTCCTAAAATCTTCAATATGCTTCCTAAGAATGTAAGCGAACTAACACCAAAAGTGTTTTTAAATAAGATTAAGTGTTTTCTTTTAGACAGGGTTGCGACGATTTAAATCAAATGATTTAAATCATGATTTAAATCATGATTTAAATCAACTGATTTTTTCAATTTTAATCGTGATTTAAATCAAATTATAAATTCGTGTAAAAACAAGTCGCCGAAGCAAGAATCTCATCAGGAAATTCAAACCAAAAAAAGATAGATACTTTATTCAAAAACCATGTGCCAAGTGTACAATTTTGGATCACATTTCACACTTACATTATGTAATCAATCAAAGTCCAACGTAAATATTCCTAAATCAAAAAACTTAAGCAAACAAACAGTTTACAACAAAAAACAGCTTGTAGATTAAATATACATCTACATAATATTAGGAATGAATAATAAAAACAAACAAGAATTATTAAAGAATTCATAAATATAATAAAATACCTATGTATTTAGGAATTGTAATACTTATACAGGAAAACTAATTTAGCAGCTTTGTCGGTCCCCAAGCGATTTCTAAGTTTGGAATGTACTAAACCAAATGTCGAAAACACTCTTTCGACAGATGCTGAAGAAGCTGTAGCAGACAACAATTGCTTAATGACAGGCAATACCTTTTGAATAGCATCGACATTCTGTTGGGATTTCCACCAATCTAAAGCTTTAGAAGTTTTGAGAATTTCTTCATCAAACATTATGTAGGTGAAAGGATCTGATTTTGCCAAAAACTTAATTATTAGTGGCAAGAACCCATTGGGAAGTAATTCTTTTGCAACTTTCAGAGCACAACTCTTTTCGTTTTCTGTTAGACCTAACAGATGTTGCGGTTTTGTGGGATCTAGAAGATACGCTAGCAGATGATATGGAGTGATGCATTGTTCGTATCGGTTTCTAAATTTTTTTATTTGAATTAAGGTGAAATTTCTCTCCTCAAACTCCGATTCGAGGTTTTTAAATTCTTGCACGACATCAGAAAGGGTCGCATCTGTTCTTTGAAGTCTATCAATGGCCACCGAAATAGGCTTCAGAATCTCTAAATAGTGTTCGGCAGATCTTTTCAAATAGATATTTGAAATTTTTTCCCTCACTATGGCATCGATTTCTTCCTTATGCTCTTCGCTAATTTTCAGAAGTGTTGGCCACGATTCAATGAAAACTTGTAAGCAGTCAGCCAGTGAATTCCACCTCACGTCATTAGGTAGAACAAATTTTTTTCCACCTTCTTTTGCGTATGTCGCAGAAGCAAAGTGATTGTTTCGGAAATACTTCACTATAAACACAACATGCTCCTTGATATCTTGAACCTCCAAATCTTTACAAAGTAAATTTAAAATGTGAGCAGCGCAACCATATGTAATAACGCTCATTTCAATGGATTCTTGTATTTTATTTCTCATGGCGTTCATATTGGCTGCATTATCGGTAACAATTGTACTCACAACACAGTTTTGGTCCGTTTTCAGGGCTTGAATCAAACTTATGACAAGTTCTGTCAAATACACAGAAGTATGAGGCTTTCCAGACGTATCTATTGTGTCTATCAAAAAAGATTTCCCATTTTCTGTAGTAACTGTAGCACAAATTATTGGTTCATTATGCACATTTGACCAACCATCCAATGACAAACAAACTGAACTTCCTGATAAAGATTTAAAACATTGACTTCTTTCTTCATTATATACTTCAGTGAGCAGGCGGTTGGACACATCATGTCGAGAAGGAGGCACATATCCAGGGCGTAAACACGCTATTGCTTTTTTAACTTCTGGTTGTTCAATGCATGTGAAACTACTGTTCGTAGCATAAATAGCCCTAGCAATTTGTTTATCTATTTCTTCTTTATCGGACTTGCTTGTCCGTATAACAAAAGAAGATAAAGTTCCAGCAGTCAAGTTAGATGTTCCTTTTCTTTTTTTACTGAATGGTTTTGGAGATAAGAGCGATTGGGACATATTATCGTCAACTTGTGAGTCTTGTAGCAAGTTCATATATGAGGTAGAGCTGCTACTCATACTTGGCTGTTGTACCTGCAATAACATAACATAATATAGTTCCTCGTTTCAAAAATTAAAAATAAACTAAACACTAAACACTCTAAACAGTTACGATAAATATTTTTCAACAAAATATATTTGTTTTTTAAGCATATTCATTATTTACTTATCGCATTTATAGTAAAAAAATTAGAAAATTAATTATTTTCTCTATCACACATTACGCAAATAATGAGCCCGCAGGGCGGCAGTTACCACCCTTCCACTAAAGGACATATATTTATTTTGGTCTAACATATTTAAAATTCCCAATATCCTTAACTTTTTTCGATCAGTTTATATGAAATTCAATTAGATATAGAAACAAAAATGAAACAGGACGCCCATGACAAAATGACTTACGATATAATAAATCAAATAATACTGGTAAACTGTACTTACATTTAAATCTAGTCCTGAACAAGTACTAGCAGTACTGGCACTATCACTAACAATACTAACATCAGTAACATCCGTATCTACTAGAACTGCTCCCGTTTTCTGACATGCCTCAAAGTGTCTCTTCATCCGTTCAGCTATTCCTTGTAATTCAAATTTGCATTTTTTACAGGTCGCTCTGCTTCCCGTTTTTCCGTCTGATTTATTAGATTTCTCGATAAAATATTGCCAAATAGGGTCTTTTTTTCTACCACCACTTCGGGACATTTTGAAAACACAATACAATAAAAAAATTTCTTATGGGCCGACTTGCCGACTATAAGAAGAATGAATTCGTCTCCCGTGAACCGCACATTATAAAGACGAACGAATTTTCTTGTCCCGACAGGAATATTTTCTTGTTTCGACAGGGAAATTTTCAGGTTAACACAAGTTTTTTGGTACGTCACGTCACCGAGACGAGTTTCTAATTGTCTGAACAGCAAATTAATATACAAATACAGGAAAATAATAACATTATTGCCATATTTAAGGAAAAAATCAGTTCAAACTGATTTAAATCAAAAAAATCAAGATTTAATCAAAAAAATCTGATTTTTTGATTTTTTCAAAAAAATCGTGATTTTTTCCAACTCTGCTTTTAGACCAAGCATTTTTCACCCAGGATGAATTTTATACTTTTAATTTTCACAACACACATTTTAGCTAGTTTATTGCGACATTTTGATGTGTGAAGTAGTCTTATTGTAATCTTGTTTAATTTTATTGTGTTTATTTCTGTTCTCTGAACTGTCTGTTTATTTTAGAGTAATTTTAGCTATTTTCTGTTTGACATTTGCTGTATTATAATCTTAATTAAGTACAGGCACTATATATTTCTTTTTTTTTAGGCTTAGTATCATGTCGACATGTGCAAACATTTTGTAAAAGCAAGAATAAATACTTTGACTTTGCTTCAAGAGCAACACTCTATGATCCACGCAGTCAAAGGCTTCAGACCGAGGTACACCTTTTCCAGGACGCCAAACATCACATCATGAGTTCCCTTGGAATTCTGAAATCTGTACTGCTTTGGAGCTATTAAGTTAAAGGATTCCAAATAGTTCCATACTCTCCTTTTAACCACCTTGGAATGACCAAAGCGAACTTCATAAAAGATGGAAACACTCCTTGGGCCCAAGAATTGTTAATAGCTGCTGCCAGAGCTTCCAACGCGCAATCTGGTAATCCCAAAAGTACTCCGGCAGATATTTCAACTTCTCCACATGATCTCTTATTTTTAATATCACGTAAGCAGCTCTTAACCTCAACAATGTCGGTCTCAAAAAAAGAGAATAACCCAGACATAGAGAAACCGTCAAAGTAGTGGATCTATAGAAGAGGGCAAGTTCTGGGTAACAACTTTCTGCAATGCTACAGTAATAACCATTAAATAAATTAGGCTCTATATCGATTGTTAATAATACCTTAACTTTCTCTTTGCTGACACTTAGCAGCCCAAAGTCTGTCATTGAAATACAGATCCTTAGCCGTTCTGAGGACTTTACGGTATACTTTATGATATTTATTGCAATATGACACAAATTTTGCATCCTTAAAAAACTTTTTTAGGTGATTAAGTGATCATAAATTTTTAGCCTATATTCTTAAGCCTTTAGTAAGCCAGGATTTACGTGTGTTATTCCTGGGTCTTGGCCAATGTTTAGGAAAAGCTCGGTTAAAGATGTCCAACAAAGTAACATGAAAAGCAGCAAATGGTTTGTTTAGATGGGATTGTACCAAGCCAATCAACCAAGAGCCAAGCTATGAAAGTTTTCAAAGCTGGCTTCATTAAAAATTCGACTGTATTTACGGGTTGATCTAACCTTGGGTGGACTTATACTCATACTGCAGCAAACAGCCTCGTGATCAGATAGACCTGCATTTACTACACAACATAATAAAACATCTAAATTAAAACATAAGTAGTCAATGGTGGTCGCCGAGGTTTTGGTCAAGCAAGTTGGAGCTTTAACATGCATTACCAAACCATATGATGTAGGTAGGTTTGAAACTAATATAGTGTTTACTAAAGTTTTGTCTTCAAAGTTAATGTTGAAGTCTCCAGAGACAATCAACTTACAGCAAGATGGAATCTGACACAAAATAATATCAAGCCTTGACAAAAACTCGACAATATAACTAGAGGGGGTACGATAAATACAGAGAACATATAGGTTTAGTTGCTTAGGTATATAGAGAAATAGATAAAACTGTAAAATTTCCCAGTTTCTATGTTCAAACACTACGTAAAAAAGCAATAAATAGTTAATATTTAAAACTTTGGTAGCTTGATTTCTGGAGTTGTCAGTTGCATCACTAATGAACACTAATTTTAGCTAAATGATGCTAATAATTTGTCATTTCTGACATGATATTAATTTGTGGTTTAAAATCTGGACAAAGTATCATAATGTAATTTTATTAATGTAGAAACCTGAAATAAGTAGATAAAGATGGAAATACTTGTGGAAATACCTTTAAAGTAAAAGAGGTAAAATCATAACAAGGCCTCTGAATTTTAAGTGGGACTTACCTTGCAGCAATCATAACTTTTATTCTTCTGGTGCCAGATACTAATGACTCTCCATTCATTTTCTCAAGGGCATTAGCAGCTTCAGAAGTTTTTGAATACTTTATATATGTTATACCTATAAATAATAAATCAATGAAAATTATTATTCAAAAACCAAAATTATCATTATTGAATATTCCTTAATTTTCCATTTTAAAATATAATGAAGCAATACATAAGTTAAGAAACTATATAAATTCGAGATCCTGTCATGATATGAAATCACAACAGAAACCAAATAAGTAGAATTCATGTTGGAAAACTGAATATCATGTGTCAATGAACATAGGACACATCGTCATTGTTTTACATTCCAAGATATTATTTCAAATTGGAATATGTAAGTGATAAAGATGCACACAGCTCTAATATGATTCTTAATTATTTTTAAGAGTAATCTTCACACCAAAGCCATATCGGAATGAATTTAATTTAGTTTCTTCTTTGTGATAAGAGCAAGCAGATAAACTGCTATTGATATCCAATTAGTTTCCCCGCCTGACAAAAAAAATTGATCAAACAAAAACATCTTGACCGTTTTTATTTTTATGGTTTTCCTTTTTGGAGTTTTGAACCCAGTATCTTTTTAATTCTGCTTTTGTACTACAAAAAAGAGCAATAAGGTATATTAGTAGACCATTATTCAAACTAAAAATTTTAACTCCTCTCTGCTTTTTTATATTAGAAACAGTATGTCTTGTATTTAAAAAATACAGGAATATTATTAGTTTACCTGGAAGTAGTAATTACAATACTAGACTGGTTAATAATTTGCCATTACCAATTCCTTGAAGTGTGCTACCATCCCCATTTTATTTTTTTTTTATCTATTGCTACAATTTGGGGCGTTGATCACGATTCTGAAATAGCGTTTTATGAAAATTTCTAACTTCTTTCGCCCCCCAAAAAATTATGTATATTTCAGCTTAAGAACACAAGACTTGCAATTTTCTGCTTACTTAATTCCAGCCATAGGATCACTTTAATTTTAATCCAGTCAAAATATTGCATTACCTTTATAGTCTCCTGTATTTCTATCATTGACCATCCAAATCTCCTCCACATTGCCAAATTCTTCGAAATGCTTTCTGTAGTCATCTTCAGTTAAAGATTTTGGTCCTATAATGAATAATCGGGACATTGGTGGTTCATCGGAATGTGATCCAAGCGAGTTTCTTTTATAGTCCATTTTCGGCTTTAAATAAATTATCAAACAAAAGTTCTTGTAACTACCATGTACAATGAAACTGTAAAATATATCTCTACTTTATTTAACAATAATGGACTATTAGGCAGGACAGACGCTACACAATATGCAAACGCAATGCGATTAATACGAACAAAAAGCGGCTAAATGAAGTACGTCACGTCAATACGTAATTGAAATGTCAATTTCGGCTTGGGCTTGAAAATAGTAATGTACGCACCAGGAACACGATACGATCAGATATCCTAGGATATCGATACCTGTCCCTGATATTCGGTATTTTATAACGATATTTTTAAAACGTGCTATGTATAGATATATACGAATGTATAAGGGTAGCGTAGGAATCAATATTCATAAGATTTAGACGAGCCAGTCGGGGGAGAGAGAGTTCCTGCGTATCAAGGATTCAGACTAACTAGTGTACTGTTAAAATGAATTATTTTTATTATAAATACAGTTGACTATCATTTATTACGGCTTTAATAACGGTTTTACCGGCGAACCTAAGCTCATCTAAGGCCTAAGTAGACAGATCCGCCTAACAGTCTAGGTTTTGTTAAAAAAAAAACATGTGTAAATACAGACACGAAATTCCGTTGACGTGCTACAGCCCGCTTTAATTACAACAAATCTAACCAGTCCTAACTTAATCTAATACGCATTTTTATTAATAGCTTGTTAAAAAAAATAAAGAAAGTCATATGCCTGAACGGAGATTCGAACTTACATGTGGCGCATCCAAATCCGAGTACCGTACTACCGAACTAGAAAGCCCATGCTGAACAATCAACAAAAAGTTGCTTATACTCAACGTAAATAAACCTATTCTGGGGAAAGCGCGAAAGGCCGCCGACGCTAAAGTAGGAACCCTTCCTCCCACGACCGACCGCGGCCGGTTCGTAATATTTAGCTCCTGAGTTAGTGGTGACGTAATCTAGCATAAAACAATAAATCCAATCTCTGGCTGAGTATTCGTAGTATTATTTGCAAATTACAGATTTATATGAGTTTTACAGGTGCGCAGAATTTTGAAATTATACTTATACTTGATACTGGGAACAGACAGCGGTGACACCGACAAATTAAATTGATGTTCGGGAATATCCCGAATCATCTATAATGTATATATATATATATATATATATATATATATATATATATATATATATATATATATATATATATTTCATATCATGACAGGATCTCGAATTTATATAGTTTCTTAACTTATATATTGCTTCATTATATTTTAAAATGGAAAATTAAGGAATATTCAATAATGATAATTTTGGTTTTTGAATAATAATTTTCATTGATTTATTGTTTATAGGTATAACATATATATATATATATATATATATATATATATATATATATATATATATATATATATATATATATATATATATATATATATATATATATATATATATATATATATATATATAAGTATATATATATATATATATATATATATATATATATATATATATATATATATATATATATATATATATATATATATATATATATATATATATATATATATATATATATATATATATATATATATATATATTGTACTGATAAAAGTACTCTCTCCATTATTCTTAAATTATCGACATTTAAAAATTCAAATTGTATCGATCTTTAAAACGCTAGAAAATTTAACGTACTTTACTTAAGACGGAGAAACGAAAAGAATATCTTTCAGTATAAGTATTATTTCGAATTTCTTAAAAATAACAAATTTTCGTCCCCTTAGGCCTTGTTTATGTATAGATAATTATTGTTCAACGCTGAGTTAGTACTGGACATCACCACTAGATGGCGAGTTCACCAAATGTGTTCTACAGTGACTTTAAAGTCACTGTAGTATAAAGTCACTGTAATGCGTTCATTCATAAATGTTTACTACTAAAGACGTGGTGAGATAGGGGAACGTACCCCTAATTTTCGATAAGGCGGCGTTGTCAAAGTGAACTCGTACCAAAAAAAAAATTACTGCCTTTAATTTTTTTTGTTATTATCTTTAATTATTTTTGCCCATCTATAAACAAGATTACTATCTTTCTTCATAATAACTGATAACACGATGTTCGAGAACTAATTGGATATTCAATTTTTTTCGATTTGGCAACATAGTGTAGTCGCTATCGATCAACCGAACACGGCAAAACTGGTCACAAAAAATGGATCGTCTAAAGATAAAAATAGATTTCTTGGAATTTAGTCGTATTATTCCTTTAACTCAGTTACAAAGTTGATTTTGATGAATTTGATGTTTGTAGTGAAATAAATTTAACCAATTTCAAGATAATTCTGAATCTTATTTTGGAAGATACCTATTTAATTAAGTAATTAGGTAATCGGTTGTGTAAATTCAAAAATAGAAAATTCTCATTTAATTTTAGAGGGCTGGAAACCCTCTTTAAAACTGAATCAGTAGAAAAAACACTGGTGTAGCCAGGAAAAATTCCTGGGGTGGCAGAGGTCTAAAATTTTACGCAGAGATTTAGGGCCGTGTCTAGAATATATCACCGTTCCGTATGGATAAGGTGTAAAAACGACGCGACGCCCCGTAAAATCAAGCGGCTAAAAAGAAGTCTTGATGTCTTTTCTTTAACTTTCGGTTGTATATTTTGTTATGTTGTGTTTGTACTAAATAAAGTATATTTTTAATACAAAATCGCGATATATAAAATAGGTATTTTTAATGTACGTATTATTTTGGTGATTTGGATTAAATAGATTATTCAGAAGAAGCGTGCACCACAAAAGATCATTTAGTCTTATTAAGGGGGCAGTTGCAGTCAATTAGCATTGAGAAAATATCGGGTAAAATGACCAAAAATAGGTCGTTTTCTGTGATAGTCTGCGAAGTTATAAAAAGGAATTTGAGGATGGGAGTTTAACACATATCTTCTAAAACACTTCTAAATTAAATTGAGTATTTTGAATTTTTCATTTTAGCCTTTAAAAGTAAAAAAAAATATGTTTATATGTCTAGTAATTTTTCGAAAACAATAGCGGTACTAACCTTGAGCTTTTCTATGCTCAGAAGTAATTTCGTCAAATTCCAAAATACTCAGATTGGAGAGCATACATATAGATACATTTCTGAAAAAAAATTGATCCGAAAAACATAGTAGTTTTTTTCCAAACTATCACCAAAGATAATTACTAAAATCTTGAAATGTTTTTCGGAGAATACGTTAGGTTAGCAATTGCAGTTGGTAACAGGTAAAGTTTGAACCCCTACCTAAGAGGTCGGCCCAAAATTTTCTATATTTTCTAATGGAAGGGAGAGCGCAATGACGTCAAAGAAAATGGAATTCCGATCGCGTGTTGTCAATGACGTCAGATAAATAAACATTAATCTCTCGCTTGGTCTTTCGTTTATTTTTTACGAGATTCTAGGGTTTTTCTTTTAAATAACGTTTAGAATATTTTAATACATATCATGTTGGAAAAACTAAGTAATCAGTAGATTTGGGCAAATGGAAATGGATAATTTTTTAAACAATATTTGTATTTTAAGGGAGAAAATCGATCTTTCCTGTTACGGTGGGTTCGTGTAACAAATTTTAGTTTTATCTTTTTCTTTAGTTAATAAGAATTCACACCGTTATTGGTTGTTTTTTGTCATGTAACATAAAAAAAATCAATCAAACTATTCTTAGTGACAAAAAATTATGCCAAATACTAAATTTTGGAAAGGATTTCTTAACTCAAAATTGTTCTATTCTAAAAAATAGAAATATCTAGATTTATTTGACCCTATGCAAAGAAAACGAATTGATGTTTCATATAGGTATTTAGTAAAGTATACCTAACTGAACATTTAATTTCAAAATAAACAAGTTTATAAAATTTCCTGCATGCTCTTAAACGTCCTCAAATGTAGTTTATCATTTTTATATCGGGTATGCAAAATAGTCCATTGTATAAAAAACAAAATACGCCTTGAGCGGGTGAAGACCTTTTCCCTCAAACTGTTAAGAAAATAGGAACAGTTGTATAGAATTTAAAAGTAAAATAAGTACCTAAATGTACCATAATTCTGCCATAGCACAAAACATAAATAAGCATGTTGTTTCTACTCTTTTTTTGCAAAATTACAAACAGCTTTTTATGAACCATGACAAATTATTTTAGCATATATGAAGCACTGAAATTTATTAGTCATGAAATGTTTTCAGGTATATCTGGGTAGAAGAGTGTTTTTTTCTTTATTTTGATTCCAACTTCTACAATTTGTTATAAAGGTCAGAAAAAAATAAATTTTAAATACAAAATTTTTAAAAATATCCCCAAGATTCTAAACATATTTAGTCTCGTTTAAAATCTTAGAATTGCAATGTCAGTAAAATGAAAATTGTTCTACTAATGGTTTAACTTTTAGTCTAAGCAGATAAAAAAATTGTTCTGCTTTTTCAAAAATAAAAAATTGTTTTGCAAGTTTCTGATGGGATTTTTCTATCTTCTGATAGGTCTAAAAGATAGCAAGAGAAAAAGTTTGAATATAAAGTTTTTTCTTTTATAAATATTGAAGATGGATGAGAAAATATAAAAAACTCTGTTTGCGGGTTAGTCATTTATTAGGAAATAATAGCATTTACATAAATAGTATTTATATATTATAATATCATCATATACATTTTTAAGATTAGGAAAATAGTATCATTTACAGTAATAATGATTTATTGAAGAAACCAACAGATCTTTTATTTTATATAAAATGTAGTTGCTTAGCTGCTAACAGAACGAACTAACTATATTTGTAGTCTAATTAATATATTTAAGCATTGATTAGATTAAAAAAAAAACAATAATTCAAATTATGTTTTTATTTTTGAAATACATATAACCAAATGTAGAAATGAACATATTTTTTATTGGCATCCTAAAATTACTAAATATTCCTAACTTACAAATCAGTAATTATGTTTTTTTTTGCTTATAGCATTTAAATAAATAATATGTAAGATAACATTTTAGTAGCAATTGAAAGATATTTTTTGTAGTTTGGCTGGGTATTCATGAGTATGCTATCAAAGTGTGGAACTTATACACTACAAATGTATAGTAGGTATATTAAATTATAAAATTCTGAGAATAGTTTGACTTTCTTGGGTGTAGTGTAGTGTACAGGTAACATTCAGCCTATTCTGAATGGAGTTAAGTTAAAACCTCCATACTCGAACACAAAAACAACCAAAGTCTTAGAAAGAGCCAGTTAATAGTTAATATTTATCTTTATTTATATATTTATATAAATATAATATATATATATATATATATATATATATATATATATATATATATATATATATTATATTTTTTATTGGGCATAGGTTAGCTCATTGAAAAGTAAAACTATAATTCATATCGACGTTTCCCTCATTGTAGTGAGCTTTCTCAATTTTTTTCTTGGAACCATGTCAAAATAAATATCTTGAGAAAGCTCAATATAATGAGCGAAACGTCGATATGAATTATAGTTTTACTTTTCAATGAGTTAACCTATGTCCTTGAAAATAATTAACAAAATATTTATATATGGTTAAAGAAAAAATACACAATATTTATATATATATATATATATATATATATATATATATATATATATATATATATATATATATATATATAAATATTAGCTATTAACTGGCTCTTTCTAAGAGTTTGGCTGTTTTTGAGTTGGAGTATGGGGGCTGAATGTTACCTCTACTTTACATATAATATATACATATATATATATATATATATATATATATATATATATATATATATATATATATATATATATATATATACAGTGTCTTTGAAAAAGTTCGCATCATATGGGAATTTTTTTTTATTAGGTCACTTTCTCAAAATTTAACATAGGTAATAACTTTTACTTTACTAAGGATGAAAAATGGCTTATTCGAAAATAAATATGTGGCCTGCTTTACCTGTTTTATTTTATTTATTAAGTATGAAAAATGACTTAGAGGGAATAGTCACTTGACTTGTGTTCCCTGCCAGAATTGATATATTTCTTTAAAGAAATCGCAGAGAAAGGGTATTTCTTTAAAGAAGTCGTAGAGAACGGGGTTATTTGCTACAATAGGAGAAAGTGCTATAAAAAAGGTGTTTCTTTTATAATTTTACATTAATTTTCAGTTTTTATAACTTTGTCCAAGGCACTTAAATATTAAAAAAATAGTTTTAAATTTCGATTATGCTCCTAAATTAATCAATTACGACTTTTTTGTATTAAGATATCTATTTACTATCGAAAATCGTTAATTAACATAATATAATAAAATAATAAAATCACGACAACTTCAAGCTTAACATACTTTTGAGAAGCAATTTTAATTTTTTTCCAAAAAAGACACAGTTTATGGAATATTTAGGTATAAGAAATTAATATTATGTTAAGGTTACTAATAGAAAACTCTTTTTTATTTAAGTTACAAAATTATTATTTTTTTAGAATTTTCAAAAATCAGGAAAAAGTTAAAAAAAATATTGGAATTTTTGACCAAAATTTGGTATGCATATGTAAAATTAAAAAATAAACAACTTTTTCATATTTTAGCAAATAAGACCATTTTTCTGTAATTTTTTTAAAGAAATGTTAATTTTGACAGGTAATGCAAGTTTTCTGATGTAAGTCTTTTATAAATGTACTATAATGTAACAAATAAACTTGAAAATCATACCAGTATAGGTGAACAAACAAATTATTAATATAAAGACATGGCTCAGGCAAGCATCAGATAAATGGTCCTTATAAAATGTACACTCCAGAATGCTTCCTACACATACCACATGGTATGAATTGGCAAACAACACAAATAAGTAGTAGTGAAACAATGCATTAATACTGAACTACTTACAGTGTATACAAAACAACAAACTCTCAATATAACATGACTATCAGCAACAAAATTGGGATAGCTATGGGATCACTTTATCTCCATTTCTAAGTAGAAACTTTTTGCATTAAATATATAATTCAAATATATCTACATAAAGATATCTTATTACTAAATTCTGCACACGACAAACACGCCTACTCATACTTATAAGATGCATTAACTAGTCATGGGGATTTACTACAAAAGCATAAACTGTTCTACTAACGATTACAAACTTCTAAATCTATAAATTAAAATATATTTTCCTTTTCTGCTTTCTTCATCGATGGTGAGATTCAAAATTACATGGTCTATTGGCTTGAACAGTTCGTAGCAATAAACAGTTTTCTTGTGATAATGAGTTTTCTTTGTACCTAGAGAAAAAATAACTAGAATTAGTTTTTTCCTTGTTTTGTTCTCTACAATTAATACATACCTAACAAAATAAAAAAATTAAATTATGTGTCAAAATTAAATATGTTTTATTAGTACTACACAAAAGAGGTCCAAGTAAAATAGGTATAAGTTAATCTTTAATTGTAAAAGCTTTGGAAGTTTTAATTTAATACTAGATAGTAAGCAAATTTTTAAGAAGGGTTTGTTTGTTTTACTTTCCTACATATTAGTAATAAGCAAAATACCTTACATACATTTTTTGGCCTATTAGTAACAGTAATGATATAGAACAAATTCTCTTTAATGCTAATTAGCAGAAAAAAAAGACGCAAAAACTAGCTTCATTAGCGAGATGGACTCGATGTAATAATAAAGCCAGAATAATTAAATATTATTTATATAAACTGAAAAGAATGAAAACAATTTTATTTATAATTTCAACTTAGCAGGTGTTTTCCATTAGATTTAGGCAAGGCCCAAGCAAACAAAGAAAAGCAAGGGAAAAGTGCATATAAAAAAAAACATGTTTATTTTAATCATTATAAACTGTTGTCATTCATATAAAAATAAATTATAAACTATAGCTACTATTAAGACAAGCTACAGAACCCTCAAAATACAAAAATTTAGCAAGTTCTTTGAAAGAAAACATAATTGATGTACCACACCTTAGACCTAAAATTCTTAGTTATTGTTTTTTAATAAAAAAATCGACATTTTGTGTATTTTGAATACGTACAAAGAAAAAAATGGTTGGAGATAAAAATAATATTTTAGTTTGCTTTAATATGATCTAAAGGTTATCTTTTGAAAGAATAATTATATTACCTGATAATAATAAATGTGATTTCTTTTTATACTATATTTAATGTTTAGTCAAGTACTTAATATGTAAAAAGTCTAAATAAACAAATAGAATTTTGGGAATTTAATAGTTATAATAAGAAGTGTTTTACCATCAGGTGTAGCAGCTAAGTGGTTAAATTCTCCATGAATAAAATTGGCAGGTTCCTTGATTTTTGCATTTGGTCGTGACTGTGCGAATTTCTGCCCTGCAACACTCTCTTTTTGCTTTCCATAAAGTGTGTAATAGGTTTTAAAATGCCTTAGATTTATAATGGAACTGACCAGGTTATTGCAGGAAGTGTTATGTCGCCTTTTACATACTGTGCCAAATACTGAAGCTGTTAATATGTATTTTCTAATTTCTCCCTAAAATGGATTATCCTACTGCCCAACTGTATTTCTTGAAGTAACCTAGAAAAGTGTTCATATATTTAAAAATATTAGGGAGCATGTAATACACCAGAGTATTATATAGAAGTATAAATGGACAAAGCCTAACAGAAAATGAACACTATGCAAAAACATACTCGCAAAGAGAAATGTGCCTACTCAATACATAAATGCCATTCAGTTATCTTACTATATTAAGTTGCCCCAGAATCCTAATACTCTATATAATATATTTCTAAAAATAGTAAAAACTATAGACTTTTGTGTTGTACCTCCCACTACTATTACAACCAGTATAAGTATAAATGAACCAAGCCTACAGAAAATGCAAGCTATACAAAAATATAGTCACACAGGAAGATGTGTCTACATTTTCTCTAAATAAATACATATATTGCTGCCCTTCAGCCTAAAATTAATGATGGTCAATGTAATTCTTAAGGAGGCAATGTCTAAAGTAAATTCTATATGAAATGCAGTATACTTCAGGCATCGTTCTTTAAAAACCAACTTTAGCTACTGCAATCAATGTGTTGAATATTATTTCAATTAATTAATAATTTTACTTCATTTTTCTTTTTTTCTTTAATCTCTGCCTTGTACGAGTCCCTCCAATGCATACCAAAAACAAGCTTAACATTGGATGGAAGTTACAAAATGAAAAACCTAATATTATTGAGATATAGTAAATATGGAGTAAAGAGAGAGAACAAAAAAGGCGAGTTTCAAAAAACTGTAGTTTTAATCTCTAGATCTAAACAAAAATAAAAACTTTTTATAAACCAGTGGCATACTTTATTTTTTCTTTAATATGAATTATGTTGCCCTTCCGCCAGACGCCTTGAAATGGATAATTATAATCCTAATACTTTCAGCCCCTTGTCATCCAATCAAACTTGCAATGCTTGACCAAAATCGTCGTGAAATATATTTAAAATATCTATAAAAATTTATTTCTTTTTATTAAGACAGCCTGTATCTCAAAGACAAAACAAAACATAGACTATAGGAAACATGTTTATATGAATTCTCATAAAATACGTCAGGGAATGACCTACTTAAAAATGAGCATAAAATTAAGGAACAATGTATATTGTTTTATGTTTTCTCAAACAGTCTCATTTTATATATATATATATATATATATATATATATATATATATATATATATTTCTATCTCTTGCAATAAGCGAAATCTGTTTTGTGATGTTACATCCTCTCCAGATATGAAAATACAAATTTTCAGAAGTCAAAATCTCAAAAACAAGTAAAGATAATACATACAAATAGCTAGAATCTGGGACAAAATTCAAAACCCAGAAGAAATTGGTGTTATTATTTAAAAAATAAAAGTTGATACCATCACTACGTTTTATACCAATATGTATATTTAAAAATATTTCTAAAATGTAACAAAAATAAGTAAAGTAAATAAGCATCCAAATGTGTATTCCTCTTTTTTTAACTGGCATGTTTTTTAATACAGAATTGTTTCTAGTTCAAAATTCCAGGTATTACTGGTATTACTCTGTATTGTCATATTTCTTATCAACTTGAAGGAAATTGTGCCATCCAGAACTGGTATTTTATTTGTTAAGGCAGTGTGCAAGCCAACAAATATCACAGGAATAAATACATGTTTATTATTAAATCCATTTTTTGAAAAAAAAAAGTATACATGGTAAGAAATCTGGCCTACAACACAACTGCCTAAGTTTTACACAAATTCAATGAAAATTGAATAATCATTTTTGACAGAAATAAGAGCAGAAATATTAAAATATGTAATATTATTTATTGCTTCTTTTTAACATTATCACTATACAAGGTTCAGATGCTAACATCGATGGTAATTTTCTTTAAATATAATACCATTTTTTTATTACATGCTTAGTTTTTTAAGGTCTTTCCGAAGGTCTTTCTTATAGTATCAGCTTTTAGTCTAAATAGAAGAAAGTTTTTCTGATAAAAAAAATCGATAAATTCACCTTTACCAACAAGTTTCTTCGTACAGAATTCTCTTACGAGACCACACGGACGACCATATAAAACTGAGGTAGGAGTGCATAATTTCTGCTCTTCTAAATCTCAATCGAAATGGGAAAATATGTTTTTTTTTTGGGATCCCGGAACCCTAAATGTAAACATCAGTAAAAATCTCTTTTTTCTCGTGATTTTATCACGATTACAATACTTCCCTTTTACGGGACCTTAAGAAAGATCATACAAAACTGAGGTAGGAGTATACAATTTCTGCTCTAAGTAGAATTATTTTGATTTTACAGCCTTTCTAAATATCAAATTGTAATTTTTCAAATGTCATATCTCAAAAAAAATTGAACTTAGGATTTTTAAATATGTAGAGTCAAAAGCGCAATGCAATTAATAACTTAACATGTTTTAATATTTTTTCAGACATAATAACCTGAATTATTCAAATTTGTGAAAGGCTTTAAAGACGCATGATTTAAGTATGCGCTTAAAACTGCAACAAGAAAAAATATCCTACAACTTGTATCACCGAGATATCAACTAATCAATTTAATGTTCCAAAAATTTTATAGTCTTATTGATCTGATTACTTTTACTACTTTATAGATATTACTTATATATTTGTTTAAAGTTATCCTAAGTAAAATAAATATATTTTTATAGGAAAATATATTTTTTGGAATCTTATTATTTCAATTTTTTCACTTCAAATGTATGTCTTAAAATCCACCTGACATTTTTTTCTTTCACCGCTCTCTCTGTTTTTGGAGCCTCACTTGATTCCCTCAAAAACGAAAGTGTATGCCCCTGGCCATTATCATATAAGTGCCATAGGTATACCAGTCAGTTTACCATGTTGTTAGGATATAATAGCACGTTGGACATGCCAAAGATATTTATAAAGAAAAATAAATAAATACAGTAAGGTGTTGGCTGTAGAAACGTTATTCCATAATTTTGGGCACTTGGTTGTACTGTTTTGCAACCACATTTAAAAAGTAAAAATTTGTCTTGTATAGGCCGTTAAAATATGTAGGATAGGGAAGGGGTTCACATAAAGAGAAATATAGTTTGATGATATAAAAACAAATCTAGCAGCATATAAAGTATCACATATTAGTAAAACTATTCCTAATACAATGTATGAATTACGATAAAATAATAAAACCCTATTACATATAATATATATATATATTATATGTAATATATATATATATATATATATACTAATATTATTATATATATATATATATATATATATATATATATATATATATATATATATATATATATATATATATATATATATATATATATATATATATATATATATATATATATATATATATATATATATATATATATATATATATATATATATATATATATATATATATATATATATATATATATATATATATATATATATATATATATATATATATATATATATATATATATATATATATATATATATATATATATATATATATATATATATATATATATATATATATATATATATATATATATATATATATATATATATATATATATATATATATATATATATATATATATATATATATATATATATATATATATATATATATATATATATATATATATATATATATATATATATATATATATATATATATATATATATATATATATATATATATATATATATATATATATATATATATATATATATATATATATATATATATATATTATATATATTATATATATATATATAATCCAGTAATAATTAAGAACAAATAAAAGTGGTGTTAGAATAATATAAGTGTCAGTCTTCTTATATGCTGCTAGATTTGTTTTCACATCATCAAACTATATTTCTCTTTATGTGAACCCCTTCCCTATCCTACATATTTTAACGGCCTATACCAAGACAAATTTTTACTTTTTAAATGTGGTTGCAAAACAGTACAACCAAGTGCCCAAAATTATGGAATAACGTTTCTACAGCCAACACCTTACATTTTGCCACCTTGCATTGTTTGCCCTTACAAAACATGTCAAGGCAAACACCACTTGTGCATGCATAATCTTTTTTTTATTGTAATTTTGTCAGGGTTTTAGTATCTACTTGAATTAAACCTTTAAAAAAGTTTTTCGTAATTCATTTTGGCACATTGTATTAGGAATACTTTTACTAATATGTGATACTTTCAAATATTTTACTGAAAGATTTCTTAATTTATACTCACAAAGATATCCCTGGAGACCTCGCTGGAGACTCATCTTGGAACTTTAAACTCTCAACATCATTACCACGCTTCTTTGCAAAATTGGTTGAATATGTATGGCCTTTGTTAATATCATCCCTACAATAAAAGATGCATACATAGTAGTAGAAACTGTTGTAATTTTATCTGAAATATTAGGGAACTGTATTTATTTATTTTTCTTTATAAATATCTTTGGCATGTCCAACGTGCTATTATATCCTAACAATATGGTAAACTGACTGGTATACCTATGGCACTTATATGATAATGGTCAGGGGCATACACTTTCGTTTTTGAGGGAATCAAGTGAGGCTCCAAAAATAGAGAGAGCGGTGAAAGAAAAAAATGTTGGTGGATTTTAAGACATACATTTGAAGTGAAAAAATTGAAATAATAAGATTCCAAAAAATATATTTTCCTATAAAAATATATTTATTTTACTTAGGATAACTTTAAACAAATATATAAGTAATATCTATAAAATAGTAAAAGTAATCAGATCAATAGAACTTATAAAATTTTTGGAACATTAAATTGATTAGTTGATATCTCGGTGATACAAGTTGTAGGATATTTTTTCTTGTTGCCGTTTTAAGCGCATACTTAAATCATGCGTCTTTAAAGCCTTTCACAAATTTGAATAATTCAGGTTATTATGTCTGAAAAAATATTAATACATGTTAAGTTATTAATTGCATTGCGCTTTTGACTCTACATATTTAAAAATCCTAAGTTCAATTTTTTTTGAGATATGACATTTGAAAAATTACAATTTGATATTTAGAAAGGCTGTAAAATCAAAATAATTCTACTTAGAGCAGAAATTGTATACTCCTACCTCAGTTTTATATGATCTTTCTTAAGGTCCCGTAAAAGGGAAGTATTGTAATCGTGATAAAATCACCCTAAGAGATTTTTACTGATGTTTACATTTAGGGTTCCGGGATCCCAAAAAAAAAAAACATATTTTCCCATTTCGATTGAGATTTAGAAGAGCAGAAATTATGCACTCCTACCTCAGTTTTATATGGTCGTCCGTGTGGTCTCGTAAGAGAATTCTGTACGAAGAAACCTGTTGGTAAAGGTGAATTTATCGATTTTTTTTATCAGAAAAACTCTTTCTTCTATTTAGACTAAAAGCTGATACTATAAGAAAGACCTTCGGAAAGACCTTAAAAAACTAAGCATGTAATAAAAAAATGGTATTATATTTAAAGAAAATTACCATCGATGTTAGCATCTGAACCTTGTATAGTGATAATGTTAAAAAGAAGCAATAAATAATATTACATATTTTAATATTTCTGCTCTTATTTCTGTCAAAAATAATTATTCAATTTTCATTGAATTTGTGTAAAACTTAGGCAGTTGTGTTGTAGGCCATATTTCTTACCATGTATACTTTTTTTTTCAAAAAATGTATTTAATAATAAACATGTATTTATTCCTGTGATATTTGTTGACTTGCACACTGCCTTAACAAATAAAATACCAGTTCTGGATGGCACAATTTCCTTCAGGTTGATAAGAAATATGACAATACAGAGTAATACCAGTAATACCTGGAATTTTGAACTAGAAACAATTCTGTATTAAAAAAACATGCCAGTTAAAAAAAGAGGAATACACATCTGGATGCCTATTTACTTTACTTATTTTTGTTACATTTTAGAAATATTTTTAAATATACATATTGGTATAAAACGTAGTGATGGTATCAACTTTTATTTTTTAAATAATAACACCAATTTCTTCTGGGTTTTGAATTTTGTCCCAGATTCTAGCTATTTGTATGTAGTATCTTTACTTGTTTTTGAGATTTTGACTTCTGAAAATTTGTATTTTCATATTTGGAGAGGATGTAACATCACAAAACAGATTTCGCTTATTGCAAGAGATAGAAAAATGGTTAAATATAGAAAGTTTTAGACAATTTCGTTACAAGCCTAATAGCACCTGCAGGCGAATTCTAGCCATTATGTTCTTGAGATATTTAGAAATGAATAAAATATTGCATTTTTAAAATTATGCAGTAACTTTTTTAAACCTAAAATTTTTTTAAAGTTGTAAACATATTGCCAAAGCATTTTTTAGTCTAACATTTTATGGTGCTCCCATATTTTGAATCTGATGTTTCGTAAATGAGGGGCCATCATCAACTTTTAAATACACACCTGGATTTTTTAATTTGTTTTGTAACAAACCTTTGCATTCCAAAATCCAACGATGTAATGCACTGAAAGTATTTAAAATTTGAGGAAATCAAGGTTATACCTCTCTCTCTAAAACGTTGTCTCTTATGGGAAAATCTTAAATATGTGCTGTCCAAATATTAAGTCTGTTATATTATTAGTGTGGGAGGGTCAAATGCTTGTTAAAAAAAATTACATGAATTACCAAGCTTGTAAAAAACGAAAAAAAAAGACTGTCAATTTTACAAGATATTACTATAAATTATATTTTTCAAATGGGACATCCTGACTATTATATGTCCCTCAAATGGGTCTCTTCTTGCAGATTATAATTATATCTGGTTCGATACCTATCCACTCCACTATGTAATAGTGTTGTCCGTCTCTCTCTAACACACTGCCTCATATGGTTTTTTTTAAATTGATCGGGTGTCTTTGAAGATAAAGTTATCAAACGAGATATTATATTTATAATCTGCAAGAAGAGTTCCATTTGAGGGAAATATAGTATAGAGTATGTGCCGAGGTGTGTCCGATTTAAACAATACAACTTATGGTGATATCTTGTAAAATTAATAGTCTTTTGTTTTTCTAATAACCAGAAAAAAAGTTTTAAGTAACCCTACAATTGGTTTTTTGTTCACTCCGATAAGTTAAAAAGTAAAAAAGGTATTAACATTTAAAATGCTATCAAGATACACTGATCACACTGTACATACATAAATACAGTTACATACATTAGTACACTAAATTACTTGAGAAATGAAAACTAATATCCCCAATTTTTTCTTACTTTTCCAGCGATTCAGGAATCTGTATGTACATTTTTGGTCAAGATTGAAAATATATAAAAGGTCAATTTTTATTTGTTTGTAGATACAAGACTAAGATGTTTAATAAGTTACATATGCATAGCCATGCGCAAGAATTATTTTCTCACTAGCAAGCAATGCCTTAGTAAATTAGGTACCGATAAAAAGTTGCTTCCCAATAATTTTCTCTTTGTGATATGATAACTGTGGGGGTATACGCTGTTAAAGCCTGCTACTGTCTGCAACAGCGAAACTTTCTAAGTGGAAGTCACATAAAAAGGATCAGTATAATACTGATAACTAAAAGCTTCATTCTTACACAGATTGTCATGGATCCGGTGAGTTAAATTGCATCAGCCAGCATTATGGGACTACCACTATGAAAGTATTAGTGTTGCATAAAAAGTGTCTAATTTTATGAGCTCTTAATTTCTACCACAATTATATGACCAACAGGAAATAAGTTTTTATACCTACCGAATTACTATACCCCTGAAGGTACACTATCTTTGTTAAAAGTTGAAATAAAATTTAAAATTAATCCTACAAAACATATTTAAATTTTACAAATATAAAAACTGTAGGTATTTATGTGAATTTCAGAGAGAATTCACCTCATGTATAAAAATATGAATATGAAAGAAAAATGAACCAGAAAATTCTAAAAGAATCGTGTTGCCTAGGTACCTATAAAAAACACATTTATTAGTTTTATTTATTTTCATCATTGTTTGAAAACAAAATAGTCTTCCTCCTTCAAAGTTGGGCTATTTTAAGTTTCAAACAAAAGATATGTACTTCAGAAATACATCCACCATGTACCTTCTAAAAAATTACTATAGCATGGACATACAGATAAAAGTTTATATAAGTAGTCCCAAACGTAAAAAATATGTTGATATATTTAATTCCATTCCATTTCTAATTCTTCAAATTCATGAAGGGTCTCAAAATCGAGCACCTATAGTTATATTATTTGAACTTACCTTATTCTGCATTTTCCCAGGATTCTCATTGCAAAATTTTTTGCAGTTCGGCGCCGAGGTCTTGTTGCTCTCGTATTTTTACGCCCTTTACACTCATTACACATATCCTAATTACACAGGTAACACAGGAATTCATAAACAAATATCTAGAAAGCTTAGACACAGTCACAAGAGTGAGAAGTTCTAAACTAAACACGTTTTAAAAATACAAGTACTAGTCATTTTAAAACACACCTATAATAAACAAACAGGAAATTCTCAACCCAAGACTATCATAAAATCATGTTCATAAAAATATAAGGAAACCAATATTCCGGGTATTTAGATATTAAAAAAACTTGTTTTTATCGGCAAACACCGAAAGGTGCCGAAAGTCGAAAGGCCTTGCAATTGTTACTTCGGCTAGGTGATAAAAAAACAGTCAATAGGGGAGATCATAAATATTATAGCTTAGACAAGGAAAGAGAGAGAGGACACGTAACACCCGTCTACGGCGCTGGCGCAAATTGAAGCAGAAATTCATTAGGACGCCATTTTATGGTGCCAGACAATCGAGGTGTCACCACAGTTTCTTTTGTGGATTATTCAGCGGAAAGTGTGTTAAAAACTATAAATTTTGTGTTAGAAAAATGGTGGTTTGTTGTGCTTACAACTGTAAAAGTCGGAGTGACAGAAAGGAACCTGAAGTTACGTTTCACAGGTGAGAAATAATAAAGTAATTTCTCAATTGCATTTAAAAAACCATTTATCTCATGTTCTAAGTAGTTATTTGGTATAATATGTTAATATGATCTAACAGCTGACTGATTTCACGATACTGCGCAGTGTGGGACATAAACATGACTATTTTCATTCATGATTACCTAATTAAGTATTCATAATTGGGTTAATCTCCTCGAGTAAATGTCATTTGAGCAGTGGTGGCGTTCATATATATTTTAATAATTACGCTTATGAAAAATTGTTTATTACTATATTTTTGAACCATAATGTTAATATTGTTATTATTAACTTTGTTTAATATTATTTTATCTAATTACTATTAGTTCTGCAATAGGAAAATTGGTTTATTTTGATAATAAAACATATTCTTTTGAAGTTTCACATAAGTTTTTTTTTAAGATTTCCTACAAATCTGGTAAGGCGAGAACTTTGGGTTCAGAATCTGAAACTTGCAGACTGGTCTCCAACAAAGAATCACAGACTTTGTTCCAAGCATTTTGAAAAAAAATTCTTTTATCGCATTGGCGAAAGAAATTGTCTTTTGGATGAAGCCGTACCGACAATATTTCCAGAACTGCCCAAATATATGCAACCAAAAAAGGTAAAGTATAGTTTTTGTAACTATCCAAATAACATTGTTTGATTAGTAGAAGTAATTGCTATATATTTTTTACTTTATTATATAATTTATAAGGTATTTAATATAATATTTATTGTTATTTACTATTACTATAGTTAATTTCTCTTTAATGGTAGGCAAAATTTAATAATTGTTCATGTTTAAACAGTTACACAGTAATACCTCTCTGATATGGAAATTGGAGTATATTTGATTGATAAAACAATATATATGCCTTTAAACCACAATTTCTAAACCATCTAGTTATTTATGCCTAAAGTGATATATAAAGTATGCTAATTACAAATCATAACTATTTATAGATGTTCAAGATATAAACCTATTATAAACCAAATGTTGAGTTAAAGTGGCACAAAAAACTACTATAACATTTATATAACACACATTTTTTAAAGAAATATTAATGAGACTTAATTACCATTTTATATATTTTGGTTGGAAAAAATGTTACTAATTGGTGTACTGCATATTATTTGACTGTACAGTACTAAAAATTTAACAAATCAAATTGTTGCAGACAACAAAGAGATCTCATGAACAAAATATTTAGAATACTGCCTCCACATCAGCAGTAGCTTCTACATCAAGTAGTACCCTGGAAGATATCCATCCAGAGACTCCTAGGAAAAAAAAACTACGTCAACAGCTATTTAGGGAAAGGGTAAAAAGTCAGCAAAAAACAAAGAAGATAAAAATCTTGTCGCAGAAAGTACGAAGGTATAAAAAGAAGGTTTTGTCATTGAAGCAAATCATAAAACATTTAGTTAGTAAAAATTTGATAAGCTCAGAAAATTCTCTATTACTTTCCAACATGTCTGGAATAACCAAAGAACTGCAAAAACGTAAATTGAAAAAAAATGCTAAATATTCTCCAGAATTAAGAAAGTTTGCAATAACGGTCAGTTTTTTTTCACCTAAAGCTTATGATTACATTCGAAAAGTTTTTGATACTTGTTTACCCCATAGGAGTACCATAGGAAAGTGGTTTAAAAATATAAACGGGGAACCAGGTTTTACCAAAGAGTGTTTTGACACTTTAAGAAAATATGTCCAAATATCTGATAGACCTACTCTCATTGCACTTGTTATTGACGAAATTTCAATTCGAAAACAAGTGGAATGGGATGGGAGAAAGTTTCATGGATATGTTTACTATGGGGTAGACTTGGACGATGATCAAAATGCAGTAGCAAAAGAAGCTTTTGTTTTAATGGCTGTTTGCATAAATGGTACATGGAAAATACCAGTAGGGTATTTTTTTGTAGACGGGTTAACTGGCATGCAAAAAAGTTCCCTTGTGTCTCAATGCATAGAATTAGTTAAAGAAACTGGTGCCCATGTATTATCATTAACTTTTGACGGTGCTCCTTCGAATGTCGCAATGGCAAATCTTTTAGGCTGTGTCACAGAACTGCAAAATATGAAAACATATTTTACAATTCGTAACAGCAATATTTTTGTTTTTTATGATCCATGTCATATGCTTAAACTAGTTAGAAATACATTCGGAGAGAGCAAACAATTAGTAGATGGTCAGGGGAATTTAATTAAGTGGGAGTACATAGAAAAATTAGAAAATTTACAACAATCTGAAGGACTTTATTTAGGGAACAAACTTAGAAAAGCCCACATCAAGTTTTTTAAGCAAAAAATGAAAGTTAGATTAGCTGTCCAATTATTAAGCGAATCAGTAGCAGATGCTCTAACTTTTTGTGAGGAAACTTTAGGCCTTGAAGAATTTCGTGGTTGTAAGGCTACAGTCAATTTTATTAAAATGTTAAATAATATTTTTGATGTATTAAACAGCCGAACCCTTCCTGCACCAAGATATAAAAAACCCATTTTTAACAAAAATATATTCCAAACTAGGAAGTTTATTTCTGAAGCAATTGATTATATTTCAACATTAAAATTTACAAACAATCAATTACTAATACATTCCAAAAGGAAAACGGGCTTTCTAGGTTTTATAATATCTTTAAAAAGTGCCTTGCTGATGTATGATGAAGCAATTTCAAAAAATTATCTTGTTTACCTTCCATGTTATAAAATTAGTCAAGACCATCTTGAACTATTTTTTTCATCCATAAGATCAAGGGGTGGTTGGAATAATAATCCTACCTGTAGACAATTTACGGCTGCTTACAAACGACTTTTAGTCCGAGCAGAAATTCGTGAAGGGGGAATGGGGAATTGTATTCCCTTAGATGACATACCTATACTAGTGGGATCAAGCAGGTTTGAAAAACCAGAACTCAATATTGCACCACCTGATTTTCTCCCAGAGGTATCTGAAAAGTATCCAATGTTGCAAAGCATTTGGGAAGATCATGAATATATAATGAATACCCATGTAATTAGTAAATGTTCAAAAGAAATTATAATTTATATAGCGGGTTTTGTATCACGTAGGTTACAATCATTAATTAAATGTGAAATGTGCATACAATCTTTAATTGGGGAAAAAGAAAATTATTTAAACTCCTTAATTTCCCAAAAAAATCGAGGTGGATTAACATATCCCTCTAAAGACGTAATAGAAATTTGTAAATTAAGCGAACATTTTTTGCGAATTTATGAGCACGATATCAAAAAGAAGAATTTTTTAAGTATCTTAAAAAGCAAAATTATGTTTAGCTGCATACAAACAAAATATTTTAATTATTTAAAAGAACATGCATCAGAAGGTACTACAAACCACTTATATTTTTTGATGGAATCTATCATTTTACAGTATTTAAATATTCGTTTGCATTTTATAAGTAAAAGGCAATCTGAAGTAGTAGATCCCATCAGAAGTCAATATACCAAGCTAATTTTGTTTAAGGGACAATAACATTTATTGTATTGGTTTAGCTTTAGTATTTATAATAATGTATATAATTTTTTTAGTTTTAAGTTTTTTGTAATTGTATTTAGTATGTAGAAACCCTGTAAAATATTTCAGCTATATGAAATAAAATATAACGTAATTAAATTATATACCTAGTTTTATTTCAGTATTAAGAAGGTCCATAAATACATAAAAAGCAGAATAGTGAAATACTAATTTTTCCAAGATAATTTACATTACAAAAATTTAAAGCTAACAGGTGCTCGGTAAAAGTTTAAGCAGATTTTAATTTTGCACATGGTTTTCATTTTGATAGAAAATAAATTGCATTTTCGTCTAAAGTCCTCTTACTTATCACCTCTTTTCATATATGCGTCGGTGAACCAAAACGCTAAATAAGTTACATCACAAAAAATGTACATTTATTTCTAATATCAATCATGTGATACGCCACTGAGCAAACATGCGTGGTGCCAGTTGGCCTTCAGTAAAACAGCTGGCGTTATCCGTCCCCTCTCTTTCCTTGTCTAAGTATTATAGTCTTTAAAAGAGGTATTCTTTAACAGCACTCTCTCGTTTTATTTCATTTCGCAACAAAGATAGATATATCAACGAGGCAAGAAATACATGCCATGTGCAATATTTTGAATTTTCTATCAAAGGAATGTAAAACTCATAAAGTTATTTGCTTGGGATGGAGGGGATATCACAATGTTGCGTCACTGTTAAGCGTTTTCTCAAATATTTGAATTTTTCCGTTAAAAGTGAAACTACTTATTTACATAGTATTTGATAGATTGTATGTAATGTTTGTACATAAATATGTTATAAAATTAAATATTGAACGTGTTAATTTATTTATATGGCCTATTTTGGAAAAAATTAAAAAATAATCGGATTCCGACATTGATGCGTCATCTACAGAGTGGCCCTTGAGGTTCGAGTTCGAAAAATGAACACGAGAAATTTTATAGCGTGGATTTGCACTCTTAAAGTGTACAAAATTTAAAAACTGTCATCTTTATTGGTTCAGAAAATCTAAGCGGGCATTATAGATATATGTTCAATATAATATTACTACTCAGTATGAAATTTCAATTTTTTATAAAAAGGTTAATTTCTACCGCGACGAAATATAAAAGAACAAGGCACTAATTACACTGAAAAAAAATATGGTTCGATTGGGCAGATTTCAAGCTATGACCGAACAAAGGGAAAATTTTGGGGTACTGAGAAATAATAGAAATATAAATGAGTTAATTATGTGGACTCACTGTACAAAATATAAGTAAATAAATATAGGTTTTTAACCCTAGAATAATCAAAATCAAATCAAAATGTACTTTATTGTCAAGAATATAAATGATTCTATTGACAAAGCATGCTAATTCTAGCAAATAAAATCTAAAATAACAATAAAGAAAGAAAAAAAAAACAAATAAAATAACACCAACCCAGCATGAGTTAGAACCCATGTTGAAATAAACAAATCATTGCATTCATGGGTGTCAAATTATAAAAATACAAAAAATTTAAAAAAACAGTCAAGGTAAACACACAATAAATAAAAACATAAAAAGACACATTAAAACATCTACATAGGTTCAATATATGAAAGTTAATAAGTTATATAATTAAAATTAGACATTTAAATAATGTAGGAAAATCAGCAGTCAAACCAACCCAAACAAAAAAAAAACAATTGACATCTTTTAAATTAGCCTATCTGCATAAAACTCACCCAGGTTATAATAGACTTTTTTTAGAAGTACGTTCTTTAAGGTTCTTCTGAAAATCCTAAGTGAGCCGGCATTTCTAATGTGAATTGGCAGTTTACAATATGATTTTTTTATGATTTTTTTATACGTTAAATCTAATGTGTCGTAAATTTTACTTTCAAAAAAAATTAGAAGTTCAAGCAAACTTCAAAATTTTATTGAACAAAAATTAACAAAGTGTATTTATTGGAACTTAAAAAACAGATTCTACTTAGAAGCTAGTAAAAAATAGTCATTGTTAGAGCATTCGGTGCACCACTTTCCCCGATGTTGGCCACAAATCGGGTGTTTGCATTGGGGACAGTACGTAGTCGTCATTCTTCTCAATCGGCTGGGACAATAAAAGCATATTGAACGTTTACCTTCAACTTCAATGACATCATCAGGTTGGTCATCAATTTTCAGGATTTCCTTGATAGTTTGCCGTAGGCTTCGGCGTAAGTTTTTTATTTTCAGCCTTTGCTCCATCCAAGGCCTGGAAAGTTGGTGGCTTAACTCGATCATAAACTGATAACGCCGCACAGGTTTTTCACGCTTCTTGATAGTATTGCAACAGTACACAACATAGGAATTGATGCAGGCGGCGTTAATCATGCCGTAAAAAATGCAGAGCGGCCATCTTCTCGTTTTTCTGCTACATGACATATTTGAACACAATTGGTCAAACGAGTCTACCCCTGATTTAGTCTCATTATAATTTAAAATTATTTCTGGTTTGTTGTTTGTTTCCGAAATCTCAGCACCCTCGTGCATTGTTGATAGTAATAGCACTATTTTGTTTTTTTTAGGCATATAGGAAAATAGAGTTTTGTTTTTGTCGAAGCAAAACATCGATGTATTTGGTTCTCTACCTTTTGTGTTTAGTAGCTCTGGTGATATTTCCCTCTTATTTTTCCGAAGCGTTCCTATGATGGTCAGTTTGAAATTATCATCTAGGAGTTTATCAGCTATTTCTACAGAAGTGAACCAATTGTCCATCGTTATGTTTCTATTGCTACCGTGAACAGATTTGGTCAATTCCTGTACGTAATAAGTTGACAATGGTATTCCATTCGTTGGTGTATTTTTGCCTAGATAGGGACAAGCATCCACCATGTATTTTGAAGACGAGTCTCAGAGCATTACAATTTTGATTCCGTATTTTGACGGTTTATTCGGGATATACCTCCTGAACGGACATCTGCCCCGAAAGCCTAAAAGTTGCTCATCAATAGTCAAATATGAGGAAGGAATATATGACGTTCTACATTTTTCTATAAAAATCTCCCAAATATCTCGAATATGAGTGAACGCATCTATTTTGACTCTTTCCTGTCTTGTGGCTTTATTGTCAAATCGAAGGCAGTTTATCAAAAAGATAAATCTTTCGCAGCTCATGCAGGCTTTATAAAATGATCCAGATATGGTTGAATCAAACATTTGCTTGGCATTGAGGTGATTGTCTTTTTTTACTGCGGACATTATTAAAATTCCAAGTAGTCCCATCAGTTCTTCTTTAGTTACTGCTGACCGAGTGGGTGATTTGTCGGTATATTTTTTGGATTGGTTTCCAATTTCATCATTCGTGTAACGCAAAATAGTATTTACAATATCATCGGAAATGAAGTGAAAAAACTACTCAGAAAAAGTTGAACATATTTCAGCTCCACCTTTACTTCCAGGAATAAAATGGATGATATTTCGACGGGCTGTTCTTTTTGACTTTTGCGGCAATTTTGAAGACCATATATGATCATTTTTCCCTCTCAGTAATATAGATTTTGGTTTTATGGTACCTCTTTTGCGTTTTTTTGTTGCCAATAATTTGGACAACGGAATGTCATCGTTAGATGAACTACTATCACTTACGTTATCAGACTGCTGGTCGCTTACATCACTTACATTATCAGACTGCTGGTGGTCTATACCTTGATCAGATGTATCCTCTGGAGTGTTCACACTCACTTCTATAACATTATTTTCTTCTAAATCACTAAGACCGTCACTGGAAATCTGTTCAACCTCTAGATTATCTGCCTCTACCCAATCACTTTCGTTATCACTATCAGAACTATCAATATTGCCCCCTTTATCCATTATTTTTTGTACTTCAAGTTCGTGCTCTCGGTCAGTCAAGGGCCGTTTTCGTGGATCCATTTTTCAACAAATATAATCTATCAATGTATGAAAAGAAAGTATAAACATCAATCTTTCGTACTAAACTAGAATCACTACCTAATTTAAAAAGTTTACGTTAATACTAATCATTCGTCAATTTTACGACGATCGCACCATAACTCCGCGAAGGAAAAAACTACAACGATGTGGACAGAGACACTTCGAAAACAACACTAACTAGGAAGGTACTTCGACGTAGAGTACGTATAAGCGATTGGATCAATACGAAATCGACCGAAGAAAACCGAGCGTCGTAAAATTTACGATACATTAGTATTCTAGGGTTAAACACAAAAATTCGATCTGCTGTAAAATTATTATACATATTGTATCACAAATTATTGTTGTCTGCTTTTACCTTTTTAACATTGATCTAAAATCGAGTGTTTTATATTTATTGGTCACTAGATTAAATTAAAAGTATTCGTAGGTGATTAGCTCAAACAAGAACAGAGTTTAATACAGGGTGGTAATTAATTGATGTCGCACTCTGCTGGTAAACATTATTATGATGAAAATAACAAAAAAATATGTATTGACTGGGATTCACAAATAGTTTGTTTTGGAGATATGGGTTGTTGAAAATACATATTTTAACATACCAGGTGACGTAGGAGACATCTAATAATCCGCATTTTTTTTCTTTTTTTTAACATATCAATTAGAAATTTTTCACACATATATTACTCAATACAAGGAAAATTGTTGATGAAAAAAAACCATTAAATACTATCTCCTGTTTTACTTGTTTGACGGCTGAACAGTCATTTTTTGAATATAAGCCATTGCACATTTATGAAAAAAAAATCAGTGACAATAAAATACTTGTTTTAAGCAGCTCGAAATAAACTTGTTTGTTAATTTTTTAAAACACTTCAATCTAAAAACTTTTGGGTAATGCGGTAACAATAGATTTAATTGTTTTTTTTTTACTTCTTGTTTCGTCAAAGAACCATTTTGAAATAAATGTTAATATGCGATACATCTTTAAAAATCGGTAAACTTCCTTTACCCGGAACTTCTGTTATGAATTTTTCCCTTTATTAGGAATAGTGAAGGTACATAGTGATTTAATAACACATATATAATATCTCTTCAAACATTTATATTGGGCTTAGACTAACTCTAAGATATTGGGCACTCTTTTGTTCCACCATATTGGAATCTTAATAATATTTTACAAGTTTCTGCCTAGTAGTTTTTACATTGACACACACCGGCATTTTGTTCGATCGTGGTGAATTCGTAGGTACCAGTTTATTTCTCTATCACAGTTAATTTTTCTGCAAAATGTAAAATCAGTTGAATTGGAAATCAATTTGTTAAATTGTTTTGTAAATATTTTATTAGGGCGCCATTTTATTTCGCCATCTTGGATTCATACCAAAATGTTATCAGTTGATTTTCCCATAATTCTTGATTTTTGTGCAAAATTTGAGTCAAATTGGGTAAGTAGTTTAATAGTAACAATTTTTTTAACATTTCACTAGGCTGCCCTTCTGTTTCGCCATACTGAATTTTTAATAAAATGTTACCAGGTCACCCTTAATGTTTAACCAAAATTTCGAGTCAGGATTAACAGTTGTTTAAGAATGCCACGAACAGACAAGAGAGATCGACTGAATTGAGGAAATGTTTTCGGTATTTAGGGACCCCACGATTACTATGCTTTACGAGTGAAGTAAAGAGGTAATTTTACTGCAAATATAACTGGAAAAAACGGTAAAATCCCTTTACCCGGTAGTTACCTCGCTATGATTTTTTTTCCATTTGTTAGGAAGAGTGAAGTGTGACCCAATTTAGTTCTTTACATAGTCACAGTATAAACATTTTTATTGTGCGGCATTTTGTTCCATCATATTGGATTTCTGCCAATATTTTCAGGCTAATTTCTTGAAATATTATATTAGGCAGCTATTTTGTTTTATTATTTGGCACCATATCAAAATGTCACTAGTTCATTCCTATGTAACACTTGATTTTTGTGCAAAATTTCAATCCTATGTGACATTTGATTTTTGTGCAAAATTTGAAGTAATTATCCAAATTAGGTTCTTTAGTATTCATTTTTTTTTTAATTTCTAAATGATTTTTAAAGACCGATCCTCTTGTTAGAGTGGTGTATTAGTTGGGGTTAGGACCCAGTAACAAAAAAACAAGTCATTTTTTAAATTGTCGACGTTTCGCAACTTTATTGTTGGATCCTCGGGACATTTATATAGATTATATATCCTGCATAAAATCAAATTATCAGTCTTTATCGTTAACAAGAACCATTTAGAAACTTAATATCTGTAAATAATTGCGGACCAACGGAGAAGGTAAAGGATGATAATATGGGTTTCATGCAGGATATAAAATCCATATATGTGCCCTAAGGATGGAACAATAAATATGCGAAACGTCAACAATTTAAACAGACTTGTTTTTTTTACTGCATCCTAACCCCACATATTACACCACTCTAACATTATAACAAGCATATGTATTATGTTCAACGAAAACCATTTAGAAACTTAATATCTGGGAAATATCTGCGGACTAACGGAGTAGGTAAAGACTGATAATATGGGTTTCATGCAGGATATAAAATCTATGTGTCCTGGAAATGCAACAATAAAGTTGCAGAAATCGACAAATTAAAAAGACTTTTGTTTTTTTTTTTACTGGATCCTAACCCCAAACAAGAGGATCCTTAACGAAAACCATTTAGAAACCTAATACCTGGGAAATATCTGCGGACCAACGGAATAGGTAAATACTATTAATGTAGGTTTCATGCAGGCTATAGAATCTACATATATATATATATATATATATATATATATATATATATATATATATATATATATATGTCCTGAGGTTGCATCAATAAAGGTGCTACGAAACGCCCACCATTTAAAAAAATGCTTTTCTTTTCACTGGAGCCTAATCCCAAATAATACACCGCTCTAATAATTTTTTTAACACTGTTTCGCCATATCGGATTTTTACGAAAATATTATCAGGTCATCCTTACATAACCCTTAGCTTATGATCAAAATTTGAAGTCAATCGGGTAGGTAGTTTTTAAGCTAAGCCGCGAACTGACAGACCTATAGACGGACCGACAGAATTGATAAAATATGTTTTTTGGCATCTAGAGATGCTAAAACATGTAGATACGGAAAAAAGAGGGTGAATTTTTTCATCATTACAAACAGTTTATTTGGCCGCCATTTTGTTCCGCCATCTTGAATTAGTAACACAGTTTTACTAGTTGATCCCTATACCACAATTAGTTGTGGCGCACAATTTGAAATCAAACCATTAAGCAGTTTTTCAGGCTGAATTTTTAAATATTTTATTAAGGAGCTATTCTGTTCCGCCATCTTGGATTCGTACCAAAATGTTACCAGTTGATTCAAACATAGTATTTAGTGCAATATTTGAGATAAATTGCAGAAGTGGTTTTTTAATAAGAATTTTTGTAATATTTCACTGGGCCGCCATTTTGTTTCGCCATATTGGATTTTTACGGAAATGTTACCAGGTCATCGCCATATGACCATTAATTTTCTACCAAAATTTTAAGTAAATTGGGTAACTAATTTCTTAGCTATGCCGCGAACAGACAAACACACAGACCGACGGGATTGAGAAAACAAGTTTTTCGGTATCTATGGACCCTGAAACGTGAAGATTTGAAAAAATCTCGGAGGGTGATTTTTTCACGATTACAATACTTACCTTTTGTCAGGGAAGTAAACATGAACGAGATATTATTACACAAAACGATTCTTAGATCAGTGTTCGAAAAAATGAAGAAATAAGTTTAATTTTAAACTATTTAAAACAATTATTTTATATAAGAGTGTTTTTTCCTTAAAAAACCGGTAAAATTTAATTGTCATAAAAATGGGTGTCCGCCCTCCATTCTGTAAACCAAAGTTACCTTATAATGTATTGTGGTAAAGCTATTTTCGTTCTGAACACAATATCCTGTAAAAATATATAAAACTTATTTAAAATAAAAAACTAGAGGTCATTTCCGGTAAAACCAGAAGTAAAAAAATGTTTTTATCTGAAATCGGTCTCATACCGAATAATACAAGTGCGAAATTTCAAATTGATATGTTTAAAACTAAAAAATAGGTCTCTGTTAAATGTCTTCTGAATTTACCCTCTATGTACTTTTTTAATTTTATTTTTTTCTGAACATAAGTTAATCACTTTATTTTTTCTGGATAGGTACTCTAAACTAAACCAAATTTTACTTGTATAGTTATAATAGAACAAGTTATAAGAGAACACGTTATAATTTCATTTTTATCTATCTACATTTTTCAGAAACTATAAAATGTAACTAACACTTTTAACACAAATTTATATTCCTCATCTTATTAATACTTGTTTCTAATCTATTCGAATTAAAGATTTTATCTGTGTATGTGATTGAATGTAATCGAAATTCGGGTTTCCTGTACCGACCGATACTTTATTCATCATCGATCTGAAATATCGATACATGCGAGCGAATTGTGCACCTCTTGGAATGTACATCTTCTATCTCAAGCAGCTCAATTAGTATAGGTTTTAATCGGTATTTCTTTAGGGTCTATATCTATAGACAAGGATTCAACCACTTTATACGTCTCAGAAATTTGAGACGGTTCTGGTTCAACGCCTAGTTAGTACTGGATATCACTACTAGTTGTAGCGATGGGAAATCTGGATCTTTTTAAAGATCGGGGTCAACGGATCTGATTCAGTTTAAATTCAATAAAATAAACGGGCCATATTCGTCATTGGGTGGGTATGTATGCATAGCTTTATCCATCTGAAAACTTTATAAGCATGCAACACCGGTTTTATAGACAGCATTGTCCGAACATTTTTTTAGTTTTTCGCGACGAGTAAAATGAGTGGCTCTCTCTTCAGTCTAGTTTTTTTGTTTACAAACTTGTATGTGATTTACAGGGATACGTTTGAAGTGAAATAGTGTATTAATAATTTTTCAAGATTTTTTTCACCAAATTTTTCCTATATACCCCGGGAGATTAAATGTAAAAAATCTACTACTTTCGCAACTTCCAAAGTTATATATATATATATATATATATATATATATATATATATATATATATATATATATATATATATATATATATGTTTTCCCGTTAGGATTAATTTGATTTTATTCTTCAATTCCTTTGTGTTTGGTTGCCTATCCAAAGTAATAAGGTCATAATTTTTAAAGATATTATACTTTTAACACACAAGGCTTAAGAGTCTTGCTATAGTGGTTTTGAAGTTGAAGTTTATGTTTCCATTTGTATTTATTTATTTATTTACTAATTTATTAATTTATTTCTCAGAAAATCAATTTTACAGACATGAACTATGTTTTGACTAGTTTTTTTATTATGAAATATAGATTTTTATATTGCTTTTTATTAACTATCATCCTATTTTCATCACTAATTATAAGGCCATCTGAACTTCAATATACACATCGCACAAAAAAGTAGAGATTTAAATCTATTATCTAATCCACACAACATAAATCTAAGTTTTAAAGGACTGGTGTAATTTGATGTTTTTACATTGCTTTTATATTGCTTTTTATTAACTATCATCCTATTTTCATCACTAATTATAAGGCCATCTGAACTTCAATATACACATCGCACAAAAAAGTAGAGATTTAAATCTATTATCTAATCCACACAACATAAATCTAAGTTTTAAAGGACTGGTGTAATTTGATGTTTTTACGATGATTTACGAAGTCAACAAGCGAATCAACCCCAAATTAAATTTTTACACGACATTGTGGCTATACAGAAATTCATATCAAATTCAACAAGCTAATGACCGACCGGCCCATCCACCCCATCATCCTGCTCTTCTTATCAATCAGACCGGTTCGAAAATCGCGCAATATCGGTCGTTAGCTCCGCGGCTCATTTCGACACGAGACCTATAAACAATGATGATGCATTGAACGAACAGAAGAACTAGCAGAACCATAGACACACGCAACATTTTGCTTTGTCTCTATTTTAAAAATCTGTGATCCGGTTCGCAATATTTTCAAGACCCGGCTCCCGTGGGTCAGTATAAAGATCCGGATCAGTCGTGAACGACACATCTGTAACTAGATGGCCAGTTCATGAAGTGTCCTCTATTCTCGTATAAAGTCAATGTAGTGTCCTCAATATCCTTCTATAAATTAATAGTTTTATCTTTCTTTGGTGATATAAGCGCGCTGATAAAATGTTATAATTCATAATAACAGGTAACACTTTTTTGACAGCTAATTGGAGAATCAATTTGTATCGATTTAGCAACACAGGGTAGCCGCTACCCATCGAGCCAGAATGAAAAAACTATCACAAAAATAGAATGGCTACAGATAAAAATAGACAACAAAGGCCGTACAATTTCTAGGAATGTTAATCGAATATCGTATTTCTTCCAGTTAATAAACGTTTGGACCAGTAAGAAGTACATTGAACAATCTGTGTTGTGATTGGCAGGCGCCTGTTGACAGCCTATGGGATTTAAGGTTTTATCGTCAGATTGTAGGACGTAGAAACGTGTTAAACGCATAAAAAATAACCAGTGTTAAGCGTCACTTACCAAAACTGACCGTATGTGAACTTATAACCGGGTCACATCTACAAATGACCACCGGTCATTAACTTATGTGACCTATTTTGGTCAATGACCCCATAAATGACCGGTTATTTACTTTTATAAGTGAACGATTTATAAATGACTAAATGCAATAAATCCTTTTTTTTATATAACAGATCAATTTTGGTTTCAATTAAAAGCCTAAGATAGAAGCAACCAATGACGTATAAAACGGATAGACTCAGCATTCCCATAAGGAAACGCTTCAAAAAATAGATCAGTCATTGTTTGACAGATTTTGCATGAGTGGAAGATGGACTGATCTCATAAACAAAGTATAGAGTAAATGACATCAAGGGTCCCAGCATCACGACCTGACTCACCAGTGGCGTAGTTTTTTTACAGCAAATTCAATTTTAAGTTTTCTGTTTTATCATCAGAGTTTTAGGCGGTCGTTTTAAACCAAATTTGATTTTCTTCTATTTTATGAAGTCAACTACTGAAGTTCTCACGCTGTTGAAACTCACGAGTTTGAACGCTAGCATTCATGTCGTTTTATTAGTTTGCTGGAATAACATATCAGTTTTAATATCGATTTAATCTTTTGCATTAGCGGGTAAAAAAAAAGATTTTATTGAATTTAATGAGATTTTCGTGCCCGATTTTACACACGGAGTTTTGAGAGAATTTTATATTTAGTTTAAAGTTGCCAATGTTAAGCTTGATATTAATTAGGTCTGTTAATTTGACAGAATATTGTACACTTAATATTCTACAACAGAACAGTAATTAAGGATTACCTACCCCTTTTAGACTATGATTAAAATGAAACAATTTCCACTAATCTAGGAACTAGAATTAAGATTGAAAAGAAAAACAAGAAATTCAAACAATATCATTTATTACTTATCCAATAAGATAATATATGCTGAAGAAATTAATATACACAAGTAATTAATTAATATACAATATAAAACGTTTATTAAATCTTAAGTACATGCATAAAAAAAATATCAATATGACAAGCCGAGGGAGCTTTCAAATAAAACTGTACTATAATTAAGTATATTTCCTGGTACAAGAATCGTGTTACTAAAGTAAGCCTTGTTTATAGTCATGTTTATTTCAATTTGTGTAATGTTTTAACTATGACTACACCCATAATTTTCGTCCTTAGACTTAAACATTCACCATTTGGCATTTACTCGCCTGTTTCTGACCACCTCCACAGAAACTTCACAGTTCATTTTCAGTTTTTATTGAAAATAAAAGTTATTTCGTAATGTGCAACTAAAGTTAATAAAAAAAAGACTTTTTTAAACTGTCAGTAATTTTACAAATCCTATCAGTGGGCGCTATCTTTTTAATATAACGGGTTAAAAAAGCCAATTGGAGGAACTTTTTCACTTCATACTGTTATCACTTGTTGCAATAAAAATGCAGCTGGTTTCCTGGTTTAAATAAATTGCCATCAGTATATAAATATACGTTATCAAAAAATATTATAATACTGAAAAATTTTTTTTGTAAAAATTAAGGTTTCTTACGATAAATACGTTATATGAGAATTTTAAAACGAAGTGAAATTAAAAAAAACATGAAAATGTTGCAAAGGAAAATTTTCTTTTACCCGAATGCTTCAGAAACTCTATATAACGGAAGCATGCTTGCTGTCCGAAAACGAGGGTGATGATTTCCAAATTATTGTTTTTAATGTAAAAAGAACCTGTAAGCTAACATCACATGCTTAGTCCTGATACTAGTGGCTTAATTTGTCTTAGCTATATCTAATTTTCTGATGTGCTTAACTATAACGAAGTTGATTTTAATTCAGAATTGCCCCCGATTTCTATTATGAAAGGACTCTGCGTGAAAGATACCTGGCATACCACATACAGCCCTTTTAAGTGCTTTTTATAATAGCAATAAAGGTCTGATTATGAAATACATAGGTGCCCACCTACACTCTCCAACATTACAGGACATAGTGAAATGGCCTTAAAGTAACCTTGTATAAGATTTCTGACATGTAGATGCCTTTAGCTAATTTTCCTATATGTATAATCATTTTTTTAGAGCTCACCCACAAAAAAAACAAGACTATAATGGGTAAGGTTTGATCCATACATAATACTGAGTAATCACACAAAATATAGAATTTCTTTTAATATAAACTTAGCCTTTCAGATAATAATAAATAAATACCAGCCTTAAAAACATTGGAAGGAAATATATATTTACCTAAAAAAACTAAGCATAACCCTATAGAGCTTATTTAAAATCATATCATTCTAAATTCAACTAACATATTGCCCACTTAACAAAAGCGAAACAAATTATTTACATTCAGATCTATGACCTAATAAATAAAAAATTTCCTATTACAAGGAATACTGAATAAGTAAATTTATTCATTTCGGGAAATTTTATAAGCTATACATTATCAGTGATTAGAAAAGAGTGATATAAAAACTGGATAAAGTTCCCTCATTTATGATTGTACTATACGAAGGGTAAAGTGGGGATATTGAAGAATACCTATAAATACATACCAACAGGTTGGAAGATTAAGTTTTTGATCAATTTACATATCTAACGATGTTGTTTTCATTGAACATGATTTAAAACTTGCTATGACTTAGAAAAAACGCAATAACGTATTAAACAAAGAAATAATTTAAAAAATACTTTACATACATCAACCAAAAATGAAACAGACAAAAAAAAATATTTTTTTTATATAATAGAGTTATGCTTTATCAAATAAGACTACTTCTGAACTTTTACAAGAAGCAATAAACCTATGTTTGCCTAAGGCTAGCAAAAAGTTTAGTTCTTTACTCTGTACCACTCAGCGTGGTTATTTTAACTTTTCCAAATTACTATCTGCCCTAACTTACTTGGAGATTTATTTTTAAAAATACATGGGAAAAGGAAAAAATGGCTGCGCCATAAAACAATGTGTATGACAAAGTTCTTCTTCATTTTTGAAGGATAAAGGTATCAAGAAGTAGGTGCATGAGATCTATCTAATGAAAGTGCAAATCAGAAAGTGGCTCATTTAAAAAAAATGCCAGTTATATTTATATCTTTGAAAATTTACACTTTTATTTGTGTTCTTGGGAACTCAGTAACTTGCCATAGAATTTCTTTTCTGGACATTTTGATTTGATATCAGGAAAAATGAAAAGTTCTTAGCAGATTAAAATGTGGACAAGTTAAAATAACCACATTGTACATTAGAAATTTACAAAAATATATTAAAATTCGTGCCCCTAATGTTATATGTTGTATGTTGTGTAACAAAATATTTCTTTCGGTTTTCCATTACATGACAATTTCAACATTGTTCTTTAGAAGTTAAAAAACTAGGTTATAAAAGTTGTTCAATGATCTCAGCTTGCCAGATAGAGAGGGACCTCGAAAAGAAAAAATATAAAAATGATTATGGGGTTTAAATATTTTAGATATATATTTTAAATTCTCTAAATCTGAGAAAAAAAAGGGAATTCCTGTTCCACTCATGCTTTTTAAAATAAATAAATTACAAAAAAATGTAAGATGTAAAAATATAATTTGTCATAAAAAGAGTAATTTCTAAAAACATTCAAACAAAATATGTACAGATGAACGAAATCTAATTAAAATAAAAATAAAAGCATTGAAGCTTTCATATTCTTAGAGAACTCATTGATTATTTCAGTAACTCAGAATCGATAGTTGTTTTCCAAATTCTTCTAATTCAGTTAATGTTAAGCTAATTGAACGGTGACAAGTTTTCTAATTCGCTTAGCAATATTATTTTAATGCATTTTTAAAAATAAAAACAATTTACCCTATAGTGTAAAGCTCACTTTTTGCACAGTGTTTTGAATTGTACGTTTTCCTCAGCCACTATAATACCACTTTCTTATTATTTGGCGAATTTTTTCTTTGTTTCTTTCAATTGAATAAAATCTTGTAGGAATATTTGACTTTTACTAAAAAATTATTAAAAAAGTAAGCAAAAGAATTTGATAAGATTTTATTAGTGTATAGTATAGTTGAATCCATGCAAACAGAATTGCCTTCTCAGTGTCTACCTTCTTTTTAGGGTCTAAACTATAGATAAAATATTTTGCTATAGAACTGTAGATAACATAGTTTTTCTTTTTAATTCCTCATAAGACGGGTGTAATCGTGAAAAAATCACCCCCCCAGGTTTCTACAGTTCTTTACATTTTTGGCTCCCTAGATCCTAAAAAAAAACATGTTTTCTTAATTCCATCGGTCTGTATATCTATTAGTGGTATAGCTAAAAAACTACTTACTCAATTCACTTTAATTTTTGGTCAAAAATTGAGGTTCATATAGGAACTGCGTGGTGAAATTTTGGTGAAAATCCAATATGGCGGCCTAGCAATTATTCAGAGTGTGATATAAAAATGAACTGGTAAAATTTTTATACCAATCAAAGATGGCGAAACAAAATGGCGGCCTAATAACATTTTTAATGAATCAAGTCTGAAAAACTACTTATTCCATTAATTTCAAATTTCGCACAAGAATTAAGTGTTATATAGAGATGAACTTTTTAGTACGAAATTAAGATTGCGGAACAAAATGGCGGCCAAATAAAATATTAAAAAAATCAGAGTAAAAACACGACATATTGAGCTTTGCTCAAAAATTAGAATACATGTTATAGGTGTGGCGACTGAATGTCTCCCACATTTGTCTGCCAAAGTTAAAATTTGCGCATATCACACTGTATATATTTGTTTTTCTTTTCATTGTTACTGCATAACATACTGTACATATTTATTTTATTTTACATTTACTTTTTTAATCTAGGCTAATTATCTATTGCTATTGAGAAATGTAACAATTTGTAGGTACTTAGTTTTCTGTACATAATTGTGGGAATTTCCATCGGCATTTAGAGTCTAATTTAGTTTTAAGGTTCTTGTATGCTATCCGTTAATTTTTATTTTTACAACACTTCTTTGTACGATTTTAAAATATGTTGTTGCACGTTCGATAGTAGGAACCATCACCGATAGTAAACTGTTTATTGCATTTAGGGTTTATGATAGGAAAATACCGAAACGACCCTTTTTAGTAAAGCTTTCTCCAAATTCCCATTTTACTATCTGTAATGAATGTTTTTATTTTGACCATGGGAAAGTTTACGAAGATAGAAAAAAATCCCTTTTGCCAACGAATAGGACCAATCAAAGCGAGGAATTTTGGCACAGGGGGTGGAACTTTATGTTTCTTGAGATTTGTATTAATATTAGAGAACTCTGTTTTTGGACTTGCAAGAAGTCGGATGTGAATTTTGTTCTAGTTCAATAGACTTATTTTATTTCATTTTAACAGTGTTTCAATAAACTCTCACAGTTCATATAAAAAAGGAATGTATTGGATATATAGCTAATCAAGCACACACATACGTTCCTAAATAGGGATAAACTAATTTAATTTTGCTACGAATTTAAAATGGCGCGACAAAATGAGACGCCCAGTACAATTTAAAAATATCAGTGTAAAAGACTGTTATATTTTGCCTAAAAATGAAGTGTGACATAGGTAGAAACTGGTAAAATATTGAAACGCGGAACAAAATAGCTGCCTATTAGAATGTTTGGAAGGCCATACATATAAAAGTCGGTAAATTTCTTTTACCCGGAACTTCTTTCGATATATGCTTTTTTAAGGGATCTTATGTATTCTATCAACTTAATTTTTGGCAATGGAAGTTTTGCATAAAGCAGTGTAATAAAAATTAGGTAATAACATGTAAAATTTGTAAGGAACATCCAGTTCTCTTTGACTCAATGTAATTTTGTTGTTACCCTTTATTATCATATGTATTCTGACTTATCTTTTGGAAGTCTTTTTTCCAAGTCTGAATGTCAGTCATAAATTCTTTCTAAAAACAAAAATATCTCTGGATATCACACAGATAACAGAGTTCAAAAGTTATTTGTTATATAAATTGTATCTAATAAATTTCTCTTTTTTTTCAAATAAAAGAAGCACTTCACAATAAGCGAATTTACAGGTACTTCGTCGGGAACATAGGCAAAGCTTTTTCAATTAAAATTTAAGAAAAAAGTATACCACAAACTGGTAAGTGGTTCTTTATAAGTACTAATCTAAAAAAAAAAAAATTTTAGAACGCCATTTTGTTTCACTATTAGATAGTTTATCCCGAACAGACTAATTAACACACAGACCTACCAATGAAAATAGGAAAACATGATTTTGGCATCTTGCAACCCTAAAACATGTAAAAAAAAGATGATTTTATTTACATAACAATAGTTATATCGAACAAAGAAGCAAGAAAAATTGTTACATAATGTTCTCTTGATATGTTTAAATCTAACAAAATTGTTAATTAATTTAAAAACACTTGTTATGTGAGGATGCATATTTATAGCTAAAACTGTTTTTTTTTCAATGGTTCATCATGTGATACTATTATTTTTACTATTGGCGTTTTCTTATATAAGATAAAGATAAAGGCAAAATTATAACAACCTATCCACATAGACCAGTAAAAATAACATTTAAACGACTATGGAATTAAAATGTTTTTTGGTTTTGTTTTTATTACATTTTACATCCCAAACCATATAGAAACAAAAAAAAATGCGTCAATTATCCCAGATTACACACAGATATACATATGTTTATATGACTGTCCATGAGTGTGTTTTGGTTTTTGTAAAACATATTAACTTATCGGATTTTATATTAGCTATCTAGTAACTATGAATATCAGTGTGGGTTTAAAGTTTAAATCAAGAAACTTACCAAAACAATTTTCTCAAAATTATCCCAGTATCACATTTTGAGGTAGCCTTATTAGGTCATAACCATTAGACGGGTAGTATCTATTAATTTGTAGCTATAGCAGCATATGATCTAATCAGTCCTCAGCCATCAAGCTTATTCATATGACTGGACACAAAATAATTCGTGCATTATTTAGTTCTTTTGGGTAAATGGTGATCAATCTTTTCAACCTATTATTGTTGGTTTTCATGGTAATCTAAAACAGAATATTAATTTTGGGCATTGTAAAGTACCTAAAGTTTAAGTCTTTAGCATGGTTCAAGCTTTAGCTTTTCAATTGATTTGTGTTGTAGAAGTCATATATCTAAAAAAACCATAACAAGGTGACGTCAACTAACCAAAATGAAAGTTAAAGCTATATTTAAACATTGTTTTATATCAGGAATAACTGTTGCAATAGCTAATAGCTGCATCTTATATTTTGTTTTTACAAAAACTGTATTTAATAGAATAATGACTAAAAAACAAATGCATCTCAGTGCAAAGCTCACAACAGATAATTAGCGCAAATTTAACTTCTGCATATTATATATTCAATTCAGTCTCAGTCAAAGATGATGATAGGTATTTCGCTCTATAGGAGTATTATCAGACCAACATGAAAGAACACATAGACAAGACAAACACATAGCTGTGTTTGAACAACAGATGTGTATTTGATTTTTTACGGATGATTATTCGTTTTCGTTGTTATATATCTGATTCTATCTCAATCACGTTTTCTATAAAGTTTTTAATTTATTATCTTCTATGACTTTTAAGATGTACAAAAATGCGATAACGATGCAAACAATATCTGATAATTAATAAAGCGAAGTTTCAACTAAAATCGGTGATGGTGCAGAAATGTAAACAATTACCAACAAGGTGTATGGTGTTCTCCTAGGTATTTGATACCAATACGTAGCAAGTGCTGTTATGTTTATTTGACTTACGCCAAAACCATTAATTTAACTACATTCAAAAATCACTAGACATATGTTTTTTAATTATACATAAAAGTGTTAAGTAAAATGTATGTTTTTGTAATACTTGTTACTATGTGTCATTAAAACTGACTAAAAAAAGTAAAAAGTGGAAAGTAGAGCTGCATATTATTCAATAATATAAGATTTGGTTAACAGGATAAAAAATGAGGAGGAGGAAGAGTTCTTCGATCCCTCCCTGTCCTGGGTATATTAAGTTACTAATTGCCATTTGCACCACTAATTTGACATGAATCATAGAAAAAATAAGTCAAATCACAGTATCAATGCCAATTTTTTTTATACAAGGTATCCAATATGATGATATGAAAATGCAAACATGATGACATAAATATTCATCTATTAGATATCCGAAACTTACCCAAACATTGTCCTTAGGGCTGTTCCAGGGCCCATCCAGTAACATTACAGTCTGAGATTTCAAAAATTATTTCACGAAAGAATTAACAAGTATATTGTATATTAACCTGAAATACAAAGGTGTAAGGTTGGGTTTGCATGTGGCCTAATAACATCCCCCATCAGGCTAAGTCAGAATATGACTAAACTAAAATTATCTGAACATATCTGAAATAAAAAAGTATTATAAATCTTTTTAAATTTTTTAAAATTTTAATTTAGAAATACCTCGCAACTGTCTATACTTGAAAAATCAAGTATATACACAAAAGTCTGAAAATTTACTAGAACGGACCAAAATTAACTTATTTTTAACATTTATTGTAAGGGTCCGTACTACCACTGCATGAAATTGCCCAAGCCCAAATAATAAAACAGAAAAAAAATGCAGAATAAACAACCTACATTACTTTGCGTCTTACGAAAAATCTGTAACCCAGAGCTAGAAACCTTTGTAATTTAATGGTCCTAAACACAAAATTAATTAAATTACAAGAAAAAGGGAATAACTACATAATAAAGTGCATGGTGTTATATGGACATAAGTGAACTACTTGAAATTCATTTGTATATGTTTATGCTTCTACTTTATTACTCTCTGTAAGCATTAAAGGTTTTACAAACAGAATTTTGAAATTGTTTTTATCTGCAGTTTAATCAGAAATTTAATTCTTCCTTATGCGTCTATCGCACCTACTTCCCTGGGCATGACACATTTGACATGAAGGTTACTTACCGGCGTAAACAGGCTTCGGGGTTGAAATCATCCTTTTTTCTTACATATTCTGCTACACGCCACTATATTTAACTGTAACTCATAACCCACAGTAAAATTAAATATTAAAAACCATGAAAATCTGGGACAAACGACAAAAATACCTAACAAACGCCGTCAAAACAAGACAACAATGCAAGGTCAAAATGAGTCAGGACCCCCACCAAAGATGGCGCATTTGTTTGATAAAATGAATTTGATCCTGAAGTAAAGGTGGGACATGACTCGGGTAAATGCCACAGTGCCAAATATTATTCCTTTAAGGAAAACAAAATTAATAAAAACGAAACGATAGGAGAAAACTTTCTCGGTTTGTTTGTTATTAGCTTATTTAAAGTTATTTTATTAACAAAATGCAATATTAACTCTCCTAAAGGCAGTATTTTTGCCAATATCTTCGTGAATTAACCACAGTAATCACAAAATCTACTGTCGAGAGTAGCAAAGCTGTCAAACGCGCTTTTTATAGTTTAATGACTGATCGGTTTTAAATGTAAACAAAGGGGTCTATCCTTTTTATATGTCGTTAGAAGCAACCTTTTGGACGAACTTTAGAACGTAGAAAATGACGTAAGTGACCAATTTATAATTAGCCGGTCATTTTCCGGCACTAAAAATAGTTAACACAAAAACATGAAGTAACGTTTATTTTAACTTTAGAATGCCATCTCATTAGATCGGAAATATAGTTTCTTAATTCTTGGAGTAATAAGGTTGCAACTTTAATGGGCTTAAAATGTAATCATGTTTTTATAAGTATCGATCCTTTGCCGTCACTAGCAGGCAGGACACCTGAATCATTTTTTTGCGAGGTAATCATACCAAAATATGTACTGATGTTGACCACTAACCACGTTTGCTTGTTTATCGTCGACTAACCATGACGTCGTACCATACTATCTAACTAGCTTCCATACATGGTTACTTGGTAACTATCCTTTAAAGCCCTCTATACTATCCTTATTTAAGCGATACTAAAAGATGGAGAAAGAAAATACTTGAGAATGTCAAAGGTCAGTAATGCCACATTTCATCCTCATCTTCACTAATTTGCAAACTTTGTGTCAGTGGCGGCTCGCCAGGGGACGCGCCGCTTCACCTACATTTTCCAATCATGTTAAATAAATATAATAATAAACAAAATAAAAATATTTTTAAAATTTTAAGCATTTTATAATCTACATTTCTATTATAAAAATATCGTATGTTTTATATAAATTCACATTATTTACTTAATTATACTATAGTTTTCTATCAAAACTAGTGCCTTATATACTCAAAACATAATAATGACTTAAAAACGTAGTGCGCTGAACACCTTTTCAGAAGAACGGCCCGTTGAGGAATTACAATCAGCAGTAAAAAATTCCGCTTCAGACTCCCCCCGCACGCCGGCATTCACGCTTAGATTTGTTTACGGCGGTTGCTATGGCAACGCAATGGTGAATATCCATAAGCCAAATAGAGGTTGGGAGCGGCATAAAATGCTGCTGCAGGCTACAGGCGCTTATTCGCTTGTTATAAAATTAATGTAAAATAGTGCGTTCGGATCATCGGAGACGAAAGCAGTTTTGCATAGTGCCGTGTATCGTGGTATTTGTGGTACCATAAAAATTAGACGAAATGTTTCCGTTGTACGATCCGGTCAGCATTTTATTAGAAACACTATTTTCCCGGTGGAAAACCGAGGACAAAAGAGATTTTTTAAATACGGGGGCCGGAGGATCCAAGCCTGTCCTTGAAATAGAAAAACAAGGGAAGTCAAAAGATAAAGTTTTCTTTCGTAGGTTTCGAAATCAAATGTATTCGGATTATACTCGAATGAGTGGAAGTATTTATATAAACAAACTATTTTGTATAACCTGTTTAACTGTAGGTGTAAAATCAAGCATTTGGATTAAAAGGGAAACAATAATTTTGGGAATGTGACGAGAGGTTGTAGTAGGCATGAAGCTTCTTTGGAACATATTCAGTGCGCTATTTCGTTTGCAAATTTAAAGAAAGGCCCCAGGACAATTGAAGATGCTTTGAGGGAAAATTCAAAGTTGTATATAAAAATGTTTAATGACAAAGCTCTAAATACAAGGTTTATGCAGTTACCTGTTCGTGCGACTGTTTTTTTGGGTAAACAAGAAATGGCATTTCGGGGGCACATTGAATCTGATTCTTTGGACAATCGTGGAAATTTAAAAGAACTTTTGGACTCCTATATAGCGGGAAGCAATATAGACATTCAGGAACACTACGAAAAGATATCTCCTATTTTTTCTGCAAATTCAAAGACAATTCAAAACGAGTTGATAGGTTGTATTCCGGAATATATCGATGAACATATGGATGGCAAAATAAAATAGTGTATTTTTTTTCTATCCAAGTGGACGATTCTACAGATTACCAACTTAAATCGAAATTAGCTTTAAAATATTGGTACATAACCGTTTTTTAAGAACAAAAAAAATATATTTAAAATCTTATAAATTCATATTATTTCCCCTAAGTATTAAAAAACGCTCCAAAGCTATGGATAATTAACATCATAAAAAGGTAAAAAAAATAACCATTTTGGGCGTGGCACTCCGAATAATTTTCACTTGCGGCGCTGTGCACCTAGCTACGCTACAGTGACTTTATACAGTCACTATGACACTGTAAGCTACGCTGCGCTTCACCCGTTCTTAAATCCACGAGCCGTCCCTGCCTTGTGTTCTGTTTTTAAATTAATTTATCTTTGTGTTTTATTTATCATTATCATGTAATAAACTAAAGGAAGCATAATGGAACGTATTAATACATATTTAAACAGTTCATTAGTGGTGTTTTTAGAGTAACCAAATATATAATCAAGAAGTCGAGTTCTTAAATAGGGAAACATTAAAACGGTATCCAATAGAGAGCATTGTTTCCTCTTTCGAAAGGTACCATAATCGCATCAGAAGAGACCAAGTACTTAATCAACTCTTGGTAAAATAAAAATATTCTAATATGAGTGTAATTAAAAGTGTTAACTGTGCAAGTTTATCTCTGAAACATGCCAAAGGTAAAAAACATACTAAGCCCATAAGGGAAAAATCACCTCCTTCATTGAATATACAAACCTTAACCTTAATTAATTTAAATACTAGAAAATTCTAGTAGAGTAAAGAAATAAATTAAAATGAATTTAATATATGGAATGAAACGACATATCAAAAGTCAACACATACTATGACGTCACCATAGACGCTAACCGCAGTTACTAGAGGTTTCCTCGCAAAAAAAAAAGTTTCTGGAATACGACTGCTGCGAAAGTCTGGTTCGACGGGCGGTGTTTTTTTTAAATTAGAACCTTTAATATTGCAGTAAGGCTATATCAAAGTTTACATATCTGGAATGGCCCCGCCAAACGCCAACTGACAAACCTGTTAAAAGGCAAGGCAGGGGGTAACGACCGAGAGACAGCCATGGAGGGATATATAGATACTGTGATATACATGTCATCACGTTCATCGTTCATTAAAACAAACGGCGTTTTGTGATAATAAATTGTTTCAGGTAGAAATTTTACGAGTACGACTTTGTATTCGAGGTGAATCATTAGCAAATCATTTACATTGTTAAGTGTGTGTTAAGCCGTTTAAACCGCATCAACGTTAAAAGCAGAGTATTCCTATTAACTGTTAATAAATCATTTTACTTGAAATTAAAAAAAAATTGTTTCGTAGGTAAAACTTTGTAAGAAACAAAAATATTTTCAATGTTTTTGCATGGCGGGAAGAAAAGTTTTGGGAAGGTAGGAGGAAGTCCGGATTCTCTGGCTACATGCCTTTTTTGTACTAACTCTATTTTTTTTTAAATAGGTAGGTACTAAATATTTATCAAGTGTGAAAATTTCTCTACACTTTTTGTTAATTGGAAACTAGAAACTTCCCATTAAATAACCAAATTTCGATTTTGAATACACATATAATTACAAAAAAAAAATGTCAAAATAATTACAAGAATATTATTTTATTGATATTACATAGTCCACTCAACATACTTAAAATAGTATCAAAAACAAAAAGCCTGAAAATCTAGCGCGCGATTTAATTCACCCTCTTAATTTTTGTTAAAATAACTGCGACTCGGAGATAACCCAACACTGCGGGTTGTCTATTTACCGATTTACTTTAGTTTCCAAGCATTGCGGTACCGTTTTAATTACGTAGTAGAGTTCATGGTGTAATTCGTCCGGTTGTCCTCAGTTTCCAGGACCATACCGTCACGATTGTATCAGGGAAGGATACGGTTACATTTTTTTTTCAGCCGTAATATAGAGTGGGGATGGATGGGTTTGCAAAAAGGGGGACCTAAATCACCTTTCGAGAATAGAGTAAGGAGTTTACGTCTGAGGAATGACAGCCAGACCGGCCGTACAGTTTATCGAGAAGTCCGAACCTTACCACTAATATTAGCTGGAGGATTAGAACTCTATATGCATCTACCAAGATTCGAACCTGGTCTGCCGGTACCAACCTCAGAATGACCAGTACAATAGTGCATTGGACTATCTGCCGGCTTGCATAATTCGTAAATAATAATGAAATATACGGACCGGACTCCTATTTTACACTAGTCGTTTTGTTACACTACGTTTTTGCACTAAACAATAAAAACACTGGGATTTCGGTAAAGAGACGTTACTTTGTATTTTTATTAGTCTCACATTGGTGAGTCATCATTGAAAATACTGTAGTATAGTACTTTTTGGGAGTTAATTACATAGCTCCGTTTATAGGGCGTTTAACAAGAGCAAATATTTTATTATAAATAGATCTTTTTTACATCAACCGAAAAAAGGACCCGTTTTAAAAATATCGCAGTGCGTTAAAACGGCTGTACACACATACGATTTTCTGCTTTCGTAATAAAATACGCTTAAAAAATCTACCCTCACGTCCACCTGAGCGCACACTTCTCTTTAGACATTCTTAGATAATTAAGTTCTTTTGGTCACCACGATCACTTAATCCCTTCAAGAGTGTATGATAGTCAACTCTTGAGACGTTTTTTGAACCCAGAATCTGATTCCTTTTTTGGATGTAATATTTGCAAAACTATTTTAACTTTATTTCTCCATTAATGGTACTGCAGGATCCGAATCCTGCTCGAATCACAAATCCTTTTGATAACAAAAAAGTAGTGTTGAGCGTTACTTATCAAGTGAGCTTAAATGAACGGATCATTTTAAACGTGACGGGTCTGACAAATGATTACACAAATGTTTATTTACCTTTATAAGTGACCAATTTATAAATGACTGTTAAATACAAAAAAGCATTAAATGCCTATTTTTAACAGATCAACTTTTTTGGTATCAATTGAAAGCTCAAGATCAAAAGCAATCTTTTAGGCATACTTTCGAACGTTTTTAAAAATAACCGTATAACTAACAAAAAGGGACCGAACCATACATGTCATAAGTAACCAATTTATAATTGACCGGTCTGTCAACACTCCAAAGAAGCATCAAATCAAGTTATTCGAATTACGAATCCGAATCCCATCGCTTTCGTTTGTATTTATCAACTCGTTTATTATCTAAGATTTTATGTTGGTCAAAAAAAAATCAAAAAATATTTCGCGACTTGTTTTTTAACCCACTAAACTAATGGAGGCATTTTGGCCGAAACGTCTCAAATTAATAAAAATTGAAAATGATTTCCGAAGAATAAACAAGTTTTATTAAAAAAAAAAAAAAAAAATTGAGACCAATAACCCAAGAAAATCTCCTAAGAATATAAATCAATTGTTCCAGAAAATCAGTATAAGAATGTATACGCAGAATGCTGCAATAATGCAACCGTTTGAACAAATTGAAACTACTCTCTTCAACCAAGACAACAACAATAATACAAAAGATCTGTCAAAATATTATTGTAAAAACCAAAAGATTAGATGACAATTTTTACTGAGATGTAAAACTGAAAGCATTTTTCCTGTATTTTTAAACATAATGTATTCTCAGCAGCTAACCTAAGAAGTAAATTTAGTGAAAACGTTTTAAATGTCTAATAACAAACCCTAAAATTACTAATTAGTGACACCGTAATTAATATAAAGCACTTAGAAACTAAAATCTCTCAAACCAAAAGCAAACTACAACAATCAATTCCAACTAATGACTAATTTTTAATAATGTAAACAAAAAATACGAATCTTTATTCGAAAAAATTACAACAAGAAATATAAACAAAATTAACTTGATAAGTGCAAAAAAAAACTAATCCAAAAAAAATTAATGTACAAAAAGAATGGCTCCAAAATCTACCTGACACTGAAATTCCGGAGTATACAATTGTTATTTTAAGCTTGGGAAACGCAAAGTTTTTCCAATCACAAATCCCAATGAACTCCCGATTCCTGATATGATATCGTCTGCCGAAACATCAATTAGTAACCTTAATAACAATGAAAAAGATAATATTAGAGCAAGTTGTTATAACACCCTTAAAACTGATCAAAATAAACTCAAATATCAACAATATAAAGTCAAACAATGATATAAACAAAGAATTACATAATAAAATTTAAAAAACTAATACTTAAAACAAATTCTAGAAAATAACATAAACAAAAGAACTACTTATATTAAAGGTTCCTGGTCCTTCAAAGCAAAAATAAATAATTTTCCCGTACCACAAACCATATTCTAATCTCACTTGATGTGGTCTCTTTATACACAATGTATCAATAGAACTAGCATGGAAGAATTTCTAATTGCTATTGAATATTGAATTAACTTTAAAGTCCACATTTTTCATGTACAAAAATAATGTTTACAGACAAGTAGAGGTTTGCGCAATGGCCTTCCCTATATTAAGTGTTGTTGCACGGTTAGTAATAGAAGAATTAGAACGCAATATAATCGAAAAATTAGACAGCTCGCTCCCATTCTTCTATAGATACTTCGATGATTGTATAACCTTAAGTCCCAGAGATAAATTTTAATGTAACTTTATTCTAAACGCCTTTAACAATTTTCATGAAAAACTGAAATTCTCTATCGAAACCGAAAACAATTCTAAAATAAACTTTCTAGATATGACATTACATAAGAAAAACAACATTATCAAAACAGAATTGTATACAAAAAGCACACGGTCCGGCAGATATGTAAATTATTTTTCTCAACATCCAATGAACCAAAAAAAAAATCAGTTATAATCGGCCTAGCTGATAGAGCAATAACATTAAATAACTTAAAATATCAACCAGAAGGAATAAAAAAAGCTAAGAATATTTTAGTTCAAAATAGTTATCTAAAAAAATTAATTAATTCTAGATTACATAAAATAAACAGTCCAAATTAAAATATATTAACCGAAAAAAATACAGATAGAAACAAAAATAAGTTTCTATCAATTCCATACTTACAAGCTCTCTCATAAAATATACAAACAATTGTTGATTAACATAACATAATCGTATGTCACAAAAGTTACACCTTTCAAAAAAAATGTAAGTTCTCTTAAAACACCACTCACACAATACCTTAAAAATCGCTTAAATGGGCATATATATGGTAAAAGAAATAAAACTTCATTAACTAAACATATAAATGAAATATCAGATAATTTTAATTATGAAGACACACGAATCTTAAAAACTGAAACTAATCAGAAAAAAATGGGAATTCATAGAAATAATGTACATTAAAAAACATGAAAATTCAATTAATGACAAAACGGAAATAAACTTAAACCAAGTATATTACAACGTAATAAAATAACTCGACATATTCTGGAAAATTCTCTTAATAAAATTAAGAGCAATTTAAAAAAATATGTAAAAAGTACTTAATTAAAACAAAAATTTGGCTAATTTTCTCCAATTTACGTTAAATGAAATGATAAGTGCACTAATTACAATATAAAAAACATGCTTTTTCTTAAAAACCCCATGTTTTTAAGAAAAATTACCATCTTGGTAGAGCATACATAAAATGTATAAAATTTGGACGTTTTGAAAATAAAAAAATATACATTGTTAATTAAATTATAGCTTATCGTAAACTTTGTCTTAGGTACGCGTGTGTATGTATGTATATATTTATTAAGGGGTGTACCTATGTATATGTGTATATATTTATTTATTTATTTCATCAATAATAGATCTATATAAAATTTACCAATAAGCTGTGGATCGGGTCGATACTAAAATAATAATTAAAAACAAAGTATACAACTTACAACTAATAAAAAATGACTGACGAGGTCATATTGGAAAGTAATTAAGTAATCAGCTCATTTAAATCTCTGTCCACCAAGAACTCTTTTATACTATAATATCCTTTCTTTAAGAGGAAATATTTTAATTTACAATTTTGATTTTTTGTTCACATGTTCTTAAATTTCTGCGGTAGTTTATTCCATATTTTTGCATTACTGTATGTTACATTTCTTTGTATGTATGAAAAATTTGCTCTATCCACTAATAGATTATTTTTATTTCTTGTTTGATAAATGTGATCATTTTCCTGATTTGCAAAGAGAATAGTTTCTGATGACAAACATAACACATTCATTTATATATAAGCTGTACAGAGTTAATATATTTTTTATTAATAAAGACAGATTTACAAGTCTCAATCGGTTTCATTTTATAAATTGTCCTCAGACATCTCTTTTGTAGTATGAAAATTCTTTCTGATTCTACAGAGTTTCCTCAGAATATTATGCCGTAACGAGTCCTTGACTGCACAAAGGGTTGATATGCTGACAAGGCCGCATCAACATTGACTGTATTTGTAAGAACCCTTAGAGCAGGGGTGCTCAAACGGTCGATCGCGAGTGCTTTTTGAGTAGATCTCGAGAAGAAAATTTTTTTTAATAAATAGGTACTTAACTAAACTAGAAACATTTATTACGTAATAAAATAACACTCTGCTAGCGGCAAAAGGCAGCTTTATCAAAGGAACGCGCGGTACTTGTCAAAGAAAAGCCGCGTTTTTTATTCTTGCCGCTATTCTAGAAATTTCGGGCGGCGCGTTTGACGGGAACATTCGAGACTTTCGTTCACGCCGATATAAATGTTGCGCCTGCAGGAATTGGAGTCATTCTGAATTTCAACTTGAAGGCAATATTACGTCGATACAAAGTTTATTATTAAATAGTACAAAATGAGTGCAGCGAAGAAATCTAAAACGTATCATTTTAATAATGATTGGGAGGAAGAATTTTTGTTTCGTATGGTGAAGGATAAGTGCATTTGTCTTATTTGTCGTGCGTCAGTTGCAATACCTAAGCGTGGTAACTTAGAGAGGCATCATAAAACGGTTCAAAAAAACCATGAAAAGGATTTTCCGCCACAGAGTGAATTAAGAAAACGAAAAGTACGTGATTTGATATCTTGTTTGAAAAAAGAACAAACCATGTTCACAAGACCAGCCAAACAATCAAAAGCTGCTACGATCGCGTCATTTAAAATATCTCATATATTGGCGAAACACAAGAAACCATTCGAAGATGGATCGGTTGTGAAGGAAGCATTTATTGAAGCGGGTGAGACTATTTGGAGATTTTTAAAATAAAACAGAAATCATGTCTGCTATTAGAGAACTTCAGTTATCTCGTCCGACTGTCAGAAGGCGTATTGAAGTCATGAGTCAGGACATGGCAGATAAACTAAAAAATGATATCATGGAATGTACATACTTTTCTTTACAGTTCGACGATTCCAGCGATATGACAGACACTGCCCAGCTGTGTATTTTTATTCGGATGGTATTCAATGACATGTCGATTAAGGAAGAATTTTTGACAATCATTCCTCTGAAGGGGAAGACCCGTGGCGAAGGTATATATGACGTTTTCTTCAATTTTTTAAAAAACTACAAGCTAGCAATATATAAATTAGTGTGCATTACAACCGATGGAGCACCATCAATGACTGGAAACAAAAACGGTTTTGTGGCATTCTGTCGAGCTAATGAAGATTTCCTTTCATTTTTTTCAATCCATTGCATTATACATCAACAAGTTTTGTGTTCAAAAGTTTTAAACACGGAGGAAATTATGGGCATTGCAACAAAAATTGTGAATTCCATCCGTGCACGTAGCTTGCAACGGCGGCTCTTTAAGTTGCAGTTGGAAGATAGGTCGTCAGCTGAACACACTGATTTAGTTCTTCACACGGACGTCAGGTGGTTGAGTCGCGGAAAATTCCTAGAAAGGTTTCAAGAATTATTGCCCGAAATAACAGCTTTTCTAGAAGAAAGAGGTGATGACACTCAGATGTTGAAAAACGAAAAAGGACTGACTGATTTGGCATTTTTGACTGACATCACAATGCACTTAAACACCATTAACTTGGAGCTTCAAGGTAAAGGAAAAACTGTTATTGAGATGATTAGCGCAGTAAACGCATTCAAAAGTAAATTGCAACTTATGATAGATCAACTGAAAAGAAAGGATCTGAAACATTTTCCGTCTTTGAAAGCAAGGATTCCTCAGTTGAATTATGATACGTATGAGGCTGAATTATCAAATATTTTGGGACAATTCGAAATGCGTTTTTATGATTGTAGTAAATTGGCAAATGTAGCATCATATGTGAGTTATCCTTTTTCATGTAAAAACATTGAGGAATTAGCAACTGAAATAGCAAGTCAGTTTAATATGAACTTATGTTCTGTTGAAAATGAGTTGGTGCAGATTATATCAGATATACATCTCAAAGCTACAGCATCTGATACAAATTTCTGGGGTTTTATATCTGAAGATAAATATCCGAATCTAAGGCAAATCGCCCTTCAACTGACAGCAATGTTTGGGTCAACTTACTTGTTTGATAGGGTCTTTTTGTTACACAAGATAGCATTACGATCTATGTCTGGTGTAAAAGCACGCGATTCTTGTCGTCCTTTATTAATAAAGCATTCAATTTTGACTTTATGCTGTTTATTTATTTTAGAATCTGTGTGTCTGATCCATAAAAAGTATAATAATGAATTGTTTGTGTCTAATCACTATAACATGCGCCATTCTCATACACTATGTTTGCCGATTCCTAAGTACGAATACATTAAAAAATTATTTTTCTATAGTGGCAAAAAATGTTTAACCACTTACCCTTAAGTATACTTAAGGTTTGGTAATGAGAAGGCATTCAGAAAGAAAACTAAACATCTCCTAATGAAAAAGTCATATTATACCTTAAATAAATTTTATGCTGACAATTTAATGTAGCTCATTTTTTCTGTATTTGTAGTAGTATTACTTTGACATTTGTTGTGTCTGTTTTTGTATGTGTTACGTTTTTTACAAGCAATTTAATGTAATACCTATTGAAACTTGTTATATGTTTTATTTATTTAATTAATTGAAAATGACTATAATTTAATGACATAATTATTGTAGTCCTAGTTTAGTTAATTTTAATTATATTACTCACAAGGCTTGGTCAACAATTGCAAAATTTATGACAATAAAGCTACTTTGACTTTGACAGTACATATGTGTTACTAAATGATTATGTACTGAACTAAATTGGGTTACACTTCACTTTTCCTAATAAAAGGAAAGATTCATAACAAGGGAAGTTTCGGGTAAAGGAAATTTACCGTGTTTTTTGGGTACTTAATTTCCGACCTTATTTCTTATATATATATATATATTTAGGGTTTTATGTTTTTTGGCTTTTGGTCAGCAAAAATCCAGAGTTCAAATAATGATTGTTTTTATTATGACAAGTGATGTCCAAAATATGTCTTAATATCCACGATATAATGCTAAAAACGACATTTTAACGTACAATATGGACAACACATACGTTATAAAATCTACTTTTAAAATTTAATAGTTTATAACCCACACAGCAACATAGTTTGGAACAGTCAAATAAAGGTACCAAACCATGCTTGTCTGTTGGTTGTAAAGTAATTTTAATATAAAAATTTTAAAAGTAGAAGACATGTTGGACGAAATCAGTTGTCATAATAAAAACAATCATTATTTGAACTATGGATTTTTACTGACCAATATAGGGGTACAAGGGAGTGATGGAACCTTAGACGTTTCTGGAGCATCAATTAACAGATCATCTTTAAATTTTGTTTGTGAAGACAACTGACCATGGTCTATCATTTAAAATATTTTTAGCGATACGGCGTTGCCGCTTCTATCCAAAACCGGTGACATCCTTATTTTAAATGGAAAAGCCTTTATATTTTTTATTTTTCTATACTTTTCTAAATGCGCCTCTATACCTTATATCTGTAGCCGTTTTTGAAATATTATTTTTCAATTTTTTTTAACGAAAATGGGACTTCAAATAAATCTGAATATTTTCCAACTCTAAAACAAGCTGAAATTTGGGTTACGGTACAACAATACTTTTGGGTATTTGATGTTTTGGTCATATCTTAGCTGAAGCACACAGAGTGGCCCAGAAATAAATGTTTATAGGTAACGTATAAAAGTGTCTGAAAATATTTTTTTTTAAATGGGACAAAACTGATAAAAGTAGTTTTTTAGCAATGCCTTTACCTATACCTAACTCTTCAAGTTTTCGATGTATAAGCATTTCTTTAAGCATGTACTTTCCAACGACTTTGGTAGTAATGGGGAGCCATGAAAACAATTATTAGATGCCATAAGAGTGTATTTGATAGAAGTTTCATTATTTCATTCTTTCTTTTGCGATTGTACGGAATAAGCAACGCTACGATGAAGTAAGTTTATGCTTCACAGATCAAATTTGTCGAAAAAATCACATCTGGTATATCATGTAATTACCAACTGTCGATGTTTTAAAAATATTTTCACACACAGTTTGCATAAAAAATAGGACAGCAAACATTAATTAATTTTTAAAGTTTTTTTAATTTTAAAAGTTGAAGGTTTGATATACCTAAACTTTTTAAGGTAATGCGATTTCTGTAAAAGAACTGGTAAATTCAAAACTTTTTTTGGAAGTACCTTTCCTATTTTTGCGTGAAAAAGCTCATATTTTAAATGAAAGGGTTTTCTATGAAACATTGAAATATTTCAGATCAGACCTTCATGATGTTTAATATTTTTGTATAAATATACGTGACAAAAACAAAAGGAGAAAATATAAATTTTCAAATGGAACCCCTATATATTTTCACCTTAATTTTTACTAAATATGTCTTATACCCATTGTCTTATACCATATGATGTTTGAGATATTTTGATTTTTTTTTCTTTCTTTTGCTGATTTTTTGATATGATAGCAATGGCCATGGAAAACAATATTTATATTTATTTTTGAAAAGCGTGAGAGGGCGTGCTTTTTGTTGGTTTAAAATATACAGGGTGGTCAATTTAAAAAAATAAAAGTTTAGTCTGTACCGTAAAATTTGAGGCCACTAGAAACAAGACTAACTACGCCATTGCATTCTACCTAAAAAACTATAATAATCCGTTTTTATTTTTCATTTGCTTGTATTATAACTAAGATACAAAGGTTGCTTGGAAAATGCAAATTTTCATTTCGCCATGTATTTCAAAAACAAAGTCCAGGCAAATTTTGTTTACTACATCTTTTGTTTCACGAAAACGTAGCAGAGTGCCGCGAAAACAGCATTCCTCTATCTTAAAGATAAATAAGATACCCTGCAAAAGTATCGAAAATGGGACACCCTGTACATACCAGCATTTTGAACAAGGATAATCTGCAAACTTTATCAGTGCAAGTCTAAAATTTGCAGTTTTATGAATGAGACATGAAGACATTTGATCTATTAGAAACATATCACAAATAAATGCTTGCTTGCAACATCAATATCAGTCATCCTTGGAATATAGTAGATATTGCATTAAAAAAAAACAATTAACATTATATTATAAACACCCTGTTCAGGAATTGGACGTAAAATCAAGTATTTCATATCATTTATTCTCATCAACTGAAATTAATGAACTTACAAAAACCTTCCGATGCTTCCGATCTCTTTTTGCGTTTTATCAATGTCTTAACAGCACAATAATATAAAGAAAAAATGCTGTTGAAACAAAACTCACTGATTAACCACTTACAGATTTGGAATCCTATTATAATTCTTCTTTTATTATAGTTCCACATTTTTGAACAAAACCATGTTAGCTTAATCAAATAAAATATAATTTAACGAGATATGGCTGCAATTTTTTAATTATTATGATGGAGCCAATTGATGCATTTTTTTCTAGCAAATGCATTTAATCTTTTAATTTTTCTGTTATAATAGAAATAATTATATAAAACGGAATTCTAAAATTCAATATAATTTAATACTTTTACTTATTAATAATACTTTCATTTTAAAAACGATAACTATCAACTTTGTATTTTATTTTCTTAAGAAATTCAGGCCAAACAGTAAAAACATAATATTATATTTTCTTAGAACATCAGTAAAAAACAATAATCTTTATAAATATGCAAAGAGTACATAGCACTCCCAGTTCAACTTCTGATTTGTGTTCTGTTGTGTAACAAGCACGACGTTTAAAAAAATGTGACTAAACTCAAATAATTCATCATTTAATTTGAATATATAAAATATATAATTCAATAAATACAGATAAATGAGAGAAATGTATTAATTTTATTTTTTCATGGTCCACTTATTATAAACATTTATTCAATGATACCGTGTCAAAATAATATGTAAGAAATTTTCAAAGTGGAAATTTAAATAAACTCTATAAAGCTTACATAGTATTTATTTTAGTATTAAATATTAAATTAGTGTACATACAAATTTAACTCAAAGACAAAAACACTCAGTTCTCTATACACATTTAAAATTAACTGATAATGGTATTGTTAGTATTAAAAAGATAAGAAACCCCAAAATGACTGGATACATTTAAATACTTTTTTATAATATATCTTTCATTCCTTCATTCAATATAATGGTATATACAGTTATAATTTAAAATAAAGAAACTTTACCAAAGGCAATTGTTTGAAATATATATTAGAAAAACATTTATTTAATGCAATGTCTTTCTATTTATATTTATAAGAAAATTAAACGAAACAGTTATACATATTGCCTTAAGAAAAGTTTCTTAACGAAAAACTTGAAATGATACATGAAATATTACAATGTTCACATCTTAATATGATACAAATTGTTTAAAATGTATTCGTTTTCTTCATACCATAGCACCATATTTACTTATTATTCCCAACAGATGTCTCAAAATCAAGTAATATTAATTTTAGGACAATGCCAGTGTCACTAACATTAATATGTTAAATAATACCAATATTTTAATACATTTGAAACAACTTAACGTGAATGCCATATACTGACAACAATATATTATGATCGTTGTTGCCAAATTTGATAATTTTTAATAATCTTAAAAAACAATTAGGTATAGCAGGTAGCCATATTTCATTCAATAAACAAAAAGATGTAACAGTTAAAAAAAAGATGTCAAAAGAATGAAATCAACAAAACGGTGTGCGACTGATGAAATATGACGAGTTTGCTTCAATAAGCTAAATGAAGGGAAATTGTTGATACATTTACAATGGAAGATTATTTAACCAGAGATTTTTAAATAATAAGGTCTGATATTTACCTCTGTGATTTTTATATGACAAAAATATCAAAATTAGTGAAAAAATCTAAGTTAAAGAACACCTAGATGTCAGTTAACATTACTGAAACCAACTAGCTGTTTTGAAAATTATGAAGTAACGATAAACTATATTTCACCAATCAACTGTTCTTTTGGTTCGAAAAAAAAATAGAATTTCAAAAGTACTGACAACAAAGCATATCTTATCATCAAATGCCAATAGCACAATTATACGTGATGCCTACTTTACGCTGACACTTAAAATGTTTTTTAGGACTTTATGAATGTCTTGTGCAGTTTTAGAAATACAATCTAAGCAATAAAAACATCAACACATATATGGAAGAAAAATACAAATTTTTAAGACGAGACTAAAATACTTACCTTTACTCTTAGTTCGGTACCTAGTTAATCCTTAGTCCTTAGAATTACCCTCTTACCATTTATCTTTACATATTTTAGAAAGGCGTAAAAATTTTTTAAATCTAACTGAGATATATCTTGAATGTAGAATTAATATTCAAATAGTACATTGTCAATATAAGCTTTTCAACACTTAGTTGAGATAGAAAATTACATATCACATTTCATTTGTCACACTGTATCTGAATATTAGTTCATAAATAAGACAGCAGTTAGCAGTCGAGCTTTCAGTAACTGTTATTCTCATAAAGCTTGCAATGAACCTATTAAAATAATTATGTTATTTTAAGAAGTACCTTTGTGCTATTTTTATCCAAGTTATTTTGTAGATGCTTTAACCACTAAAATATAAAAATGCGAATGACAAAAAAAATCAGGCATTAAGGTAACCATAAAAAATATTTCGCGTCAATACAAAATATTTTACCATATTTTTACAAAATATATTATAATATATGCTAATATTGTATATCTTATACAAACATTTTCCTAGATATAGTGAATTTTTGGAACTCAATTTTAACTGTTCCTAGGTCTGTTAAAATTGTCATATTCAATCAATTATGTTTTAAATATAATATGACCGGGACACATTATGTTATCAGAAAAACTTCTGGTTTCAGCAGAAGTTTATATTATAAAAACAATATAATTAATATATTTCATAAATACGTATAAACTCTACAAACATGTTATTTTAAACGCCTGGCAAATAAATTAGAGAGAATCAATAAAACTCATAAAATTAAGGAGACTCCCTAGTTTAAATGATTTTAACAAAAACACATATACTGCCAAAATATAAGGGTTAGACCTTTAGACATTTAGGATTCACAATTAAAATTTTTCTTATCTTAAGGTGCTGCCATCCATTATAAGCATAAACTTTTAAAACCGTTTCTGAAATTTTGTTAAACAGTGTCATTAATTAAGAAGCTCAACTGCCACTGACAAATGAAAAATATAAAATATTCTTTAATTCATCTTTTTCCTGAAAATCGTCTGAAAGCATAGATAAGTTTCGTCCTAAACTCGGAAATACAATAAGTTACAATATTTCACAATATTATATCGATGTTTTTTGAAGTGGTAAACGCTTATTTAGTCAATGCAACACTAGAAATAGTCTTCGCCTCGATTAATTTTGCAATAATTGTTTTTTTTATGTATATAAGAATGTTAACCTTTTTTTTTTAAAGAATAATACACTTTTTACGCTTAACTGGTTCTGGAGGTTCTAAAGCTGCCAAAATAGCTTCGTCAAAAACGTTTTTAAGCCCTTTTTGAGTCAGCGCGGAGCATTCGACGTATTTTACAGCTTTAAGTTCTTTAGCTAGTTTTTCCCCTTGCTCAATGGATATAGGCTTTTGTTTATTTTTCGCTAATTTTTCTATAGTTGCCCCATCATCTCGAAGATCAACTTGGGTGCCCACAAGTAAAAACGGAGTTTTTTGACAGTGATGAGTAATTTCTGGAACCCACTAAAAAGAAACATATATTACAAGTTTTAACTGATTGATATATGACCACAATATAATGCATAATAAAGACTAATTTTTATTTCAATTTATACAGTCAAACACATTTAAAATTTGACCAATTAGTACTTGTGTGTAGGTACACACAAGTCACCAAGATATGGGCAGATCTGGTCAAATTATTAAAAAAAAGTTTCTATTTAATCCTTAAAATCGTGTTATTACAATCCAACTGGCCCGAGTCAGCCTTGAGAGATATATCTTCCTGTTTATTTGGAGCTGAGGCCAGCACTGATATCGGCGAATATGACAATATTCAAACGCAAATATCTCAAAAACTGTAAAAGATGAATATATAATATCTTATATTTTCTTTTTTCTCGAGTTTCATAAAGCTGTGCCCAAATCTCTTGAGGTTATGTTATGAACATTATATTTCTGGCTAAACCAAAAGTGAAATTTCAAAAATGAATACGTAAAAATTCTTCCCTCAGGCCCAACTATTAAATCCCCTTATAAAACAAGATTTGCTAAATTTTAGTTAACAAATGAAAAAATAAATTGTATCTACTATCGATTTAAATAAAATACATGATTTGAATACAACGCACGAAATAAATGCAAAAATACGTTTGCAAAAGACAAAAGCAAATAAGACGTATGCAAAGTCATATTCCTATAGCCCAGAAAACATTACAAAAGGTGGATCAGGTCACTTTAAATTTTTATTCGAGGAGAGACAACTAGTCTCCGAAGTCAACCGAATTACCGGAGTCTGACCTAAAGTACACCACACAGATCTAAAACATCGACGAAAGGGGGAGGTATGTCAAAAGCAGACCGTAGAAAGGGGGTTTAACGATGGTACTAATTTTTTATTAAGTTTTATTATTCTGTGAAAAAATATTTTATTTCTAGTTATTTGTAACTTCTCATTTTCACACTAGATACAGATAATATAGAGTATATTTGGTTTAATAGGACATCAATAATACATGAAAGTGTGCAAAAACGCTTCTACTTTTCCCAGCCGAAACGTTACCTGTTTCAAGTACTGAGAGCCACTCAAGAATGCAAAATAAAAGCGTTTTTTTTCTGTAACCTTTATTTAATATAACTAATACAACAATAAATTATATGACAAATCCTTAATCAAAAAACATGTTATTCAGGAACTACTATATTACGTATTTACTAAAATAAACTATTTAATTTTTTTACCACAAATATTTTGATTTCAAAATTTTTTTTGCGTTGTTTCTCAAGTCTTGCATGCACTTGGTTTTCTGTTATAATAAAAAGCAAAATAATTCGTCCAACTATCCCAATCAGAACGTTATTCTTTAGTTTACGTGAGGATAATTCTTTTAAAACGCTATGGTTTCGATGATAACTACTTATACATCAGCACAATTTTTCCTCCACAGAGATGTCATCTGTTGTTGATAAATAGTTGTTACTAACACGAAAGGAATGCTCTCTTTTTTTAGTCATCAGTATAATTTTGCCTCTATCGGGAATTCATCCTGGCGGCGCCAATGCTTGATTGAATTTTTTATACTGTATATTAAGTTGCGCGTGATTGCCTATATCTTGATGATACTTAGAACTGTTCAATTTAAAATTTCAAAGTCCTGGCTCATTTTTTTTTTCTTTCCAGTTGCCATTTGTTTATTTTTTTTTATCATATAAACTGAAACTCTGTATTGATTTAAACTACCTATTTTTTTTGTATGTTTACTTGTAAAAAGTACAATATTGTAATACTTATTGGCCTCACTTTACTTCTGTAATAAGTTTCACAGTTCTTAATAAAGACGTTTCTTATTATTATTACTAAATATATATTTTTAAGAAACGTGAATCTTTTTATTTAAATGTTATTCTAGAAGATTTAAACCAAAACCGTTCGACTAAACTGTTATACCTCATTAAACATTTAAATATATTGTTCAAAAAACAAGTACCATCCTATTTCTAAAGAATGACATAATGGGAAATAAATAATAATTTATATTTATAAGAACAAATAGAATAGGCGGCGATTTACAGCCTTAATGGACCCTATGCCACTGAATTACTCCACTTTCCGCCATTCTTAACTTTAACAGTTCTTTTTACTACTGATGTAAAAAGTATTGTGTATTTTTCAGTTTTTGGTAGCTGTCACCTTTAGTTAAATCTAAATTTACAATCAACAGCCAAAGCCTCTAGCTTAGATAATACTTTATTTAATGAAATATCTTTTATGATTGGAAATGTAACCTAAGCGGTCAGTTTCCTATTGTGATAAATTAGCTTTTTTATACTCTAAGACATCACTTCATATTTTATTGGAATCAATTTTAAAACTTCATATTTTTCTAGAGTTTCTTACACTGAAAATTGGGGTGATAAATAATTTACTGACAAATGTTTATTCAGTTTTTGACAAAGAGCTGGTAACTGGAAGTACTTGAGATGCATTGCCATATATCTTTAATGTTCACCATTTGATAAGGTATCTGCATTTAAATTATCCTTGACTCGATGTATTCTATTGCCCCTATAGATTTAAACGCATTTTAGCCAATTTGGACTGAGGATATTTTGTCAAAACCAAGTAAGACAGCAACGAAAATGTTTAATGTTTTTTGTAGTTTTACAATAACTTTGGAGTTTGTTGTAAGTAAAATGTGAACACAATAAATACATAAAACATACATATGCAATTAGTAATTCTAAACCCAAAAATTTTCAAAAAAGGCAGCTCATGACTGTGCTGAGATCTTTATAAGCCTTTTATCTTCTTAATGGAAAACATAATTTCAAAGTAATAGAGGAGTCTAGGAAAACTGTCAAAAGCAATATCTGAGCACTACTCAGAGAAACATATCCAAGATATTTAAAATCAATCAGGATGAGTTGCTCTCTATAGGGCATTTACATGAATAAACTCATAATAATGATGAGACAAGTTAAGATCTAGTACGCCACTCACAAAATCAGCATTCACATTACTTAGAAAAATTCAGTGCACGTATTAGTGTTATAGGTGACTCTTGTAAGTCTATGAATGAATTGGGTTACATTAAAACATGCCAAAAAATAAATCATTAGAATCAATTAAGTAATGAAACTATACAATTTACATTAAAATCTCAAAATATGGCAAGATAAAAACAATCTCTAGAAAAACCAACAAGAATCAGATAAACAGTTTAGAAACACATTAAAATTACACTGTAGAGGTCTATATACAGCTGCAACTATTAACTTTTGTGCATCAATACACAGGTAGAATCAAATATACCTTCTTTACTGAAGGTTGAAACATCACAGTGAGAAATATCATATCTAGTAAAATTCCTCTTGTATATCGTCACACCACCGCATGGTATCTAAGAGACAATGGTTTACAAATTTTGGAATGAGTCTCGAAAAAAATGCGTTATTCCAGCCTGTCACCTCCTCTCAAAGCTAACTCCCATTATCATCAATTCACAGCGAATCGTCGTAGATACGTTAATATCGGCTCCGTCGTTATTTTAAAATTACTGTATCGAGAAAAATGTTACCTTTTTCATTAATATTTAAATAAACACTTCAACAATTGATTAAGCGCATACACTTAAAGAATAAGAATTAGTGTGCAACCTATAAATAAAAACTTATACATTGTAAAACTGAATCCACAAAATCTTTTCAAAAAGAAATTTAAAATATTTTTGTCTATTAATTAATACTACTAAACTAAATTATATTTTATTACATAAGATAATGGGCAAAAACAGGAGCCTTAAGCGACCACTCAGACGAGCCAAACAAAAAACCAATGGATTTTTTGGTTTAAGTTTGATATGTAGAATGTATTTATTTATGCATGCAACTAATCAATTTTGATTCATGTAGTGAAAATTTAATTTTATTAAGCGTATGATTCTTGAGTGAATAACAATGAAGACATGAAATAAATATTTTATAAGACATATAAAGCATTTAAAAAAAAAAACGAATTATAAAAAATAATTATTTCTGTGTGTAATATAATCTTTTTGGTATGTTATCAAAAAATTACTTATAGAACGTTTTTAACATTGGGCGGAAGACTATCCCACATTTGAATTGCCAAAAAACTAAAAGAAGTTGTTCTATGTAGTGGCGTTCTAAATTTATAGTAAGGAGAGGGTGTTCGTATGAAGTAAACAGCTAATATAGGTAAGACGCTTGTCCAGTTTTTAATATTCTATGAACAAATAACATGATGCTTACGGCGGTTTTTCATGGAAAGTATAGAGTAATTTATTAAGGTATGGTGTAAAATATTGCATATATGAAATATTAGAGGAAAACGCATACACGCATTTTAAATTTCTGTAGGAAAGTAAATGTTTAATCAAATAGTGATAAAATGAGTGTGTTGCAAGGATAATATTTAGTTGATGGGGGTAAGTGTAATGTGATTGTTTTCACATAGTCAACTCTGAGTTAGCATAATAAATATTGGAATTTAGGGCTAGTGTTGTAAAAAAAAGATTTTAACAATTTTTTTTTAAGTGTGTTTAGCAGTTTTTCACGTTGCATAGAGAGCAATAAGGCAGCAAAAATTTTATCCAATAATGTAATTTACTGCTTAGAAACCCGTGTTGAAAAAAAAATCTGAAATAACAGTTGAGGTAATGAAACTTTAAATAATGTTTAAAAAATACTAGGAAATAATAGAAGATAGATGAAGTCTTTGATAAAATTCAAAGGACTAAAGACTTATATATATTATATATAAGTTATCAAGTGATCTCTTAGAACTGGATGAGAAAAACAAAAGTTTTAATGTCGGAAGGTGGTGTAAAAAACTGAGCAGGGTAAAATAGGAATTTAAAGAGCTGATAGACATAAACCGCAATATGTTAGTGTCTTAGAACATTGGAAACGCTCAATAATTATCTTTCAAATTAATTAAAAAGTACAACATCCGGCGGCAGAACACAGCCCTATGAAAGTCACTCCAAAGAACTACAGAATACACATAGTATCTTACCTTTGCGTACACAAAATTCGATATAAATGCGATAAAACAAGAAAATGGTTCTTAATCTATAAACAACAAGTGTAAGAGAAAAGACCAAAGTGGTAAAAATTGTGCCAGTTTTTTAAAAATTCTAATGAACAATGAATATTTTACTATAAAAAGCGGCAAACTCGAGGGAGCTTGAGAAGACTGCTGGATCGTCCATCAGAGACCTGACCTATTTAGATAGTGTAGTTCTTATATTTGACTTAGACTATTTATCAGTACTTCCCAAATCAATTGTAAAGTTCTTATTAGGTATTGATACTTATTGATACTACATATACCAAAATGATTTTCTGTATTCAGGGATCTTGTAAAAATAAAGTTTGCTACTCAGTATATAGTTTTTTGTGTCCAATTTTTTTCGAAATAACACTGTATCTCTTAGAACAATAGATGTTGTGGATGTGTGAAATTATGGTCGCTTTTTTAGACAGAATAATTACTCGTTATGTGGAATGAGTGTATACATTGTTAATAGCAATTATTTTCCAAATAAAATTGTTTTAAGATCTGTACCAACATGTAGCATAGACGCCTCTAATTTCCTAGAATATTGTCTTTTTTAGAACCACAGTCGAAAATGTAGCTTCTAATAATAATAATAATAATATTAATGCAACAAATGCATAAACTTTGCTAAATATTCAATTCGTAAGATATAAGTTAGATGAAAACTGTTTTTGGAAAGTCAAAATATGCCAGCCATTGTACTCATAACTAAGTACTGGCTAAAGATAGACAAGCCTTGTTACATCTCCAACTATAAGATTGTTTCCACATTTTGTAGAGAAAATACCCTAGATGGCGGCACAGTAATTTTAATAAATAACAAATTCTTAGAAAAGTACCCATTTCAAAATATACCTAACTAAATGTGATAACATCTTAGCTGGAAAATAATTTGATTTCCCCTTAATAAGTAATTTAAAATCAGGTGTTTACCTACTTTGCTCCTAACTCAATGTACAAGATATTTTGATAAGGTTGGAGGCACTCTTGATTCAACTTCAACTAAGCAAATTGACAATAAAGGAGATTTTAATTTAATTACGCGGACTGTGATTCAGAGAATGCAACTTAAAATTTCCTGGCTTCTTTTAATTTGGAAATACTTGTAGACAAGCAATTTAATTAATTAATGATAAAATATTATAGATTATATTTGTACTAATTTTAGCAATGACAGGAACAAACATTTTAACATCGATGTAATTCCTGCAGGTCTTTCGGATCATGAGGCGGTTAAAGCCAACAAGTTTAAGATAAATAATACAGGACATAGATATGGTACTAAAAATTGGCAGAGTACTTTGAGATCTAAGGAAACTTTGGAAAAATTTCGTGAAGACCTCGTGAAACTGTTTAATAAAAGTTGTTCTTTAGATAAAAAAAAAAACTGGATGATTAGAAGAATAAAAACTCAAAAAATATGCGAAGTTTGTATATAATTTAAAAATTAATTTCTTAGCATTTTATAAATTATTTTAATAGATATAGAAATGTTTAACGGAGTGTTATCAAACTGGCCAAAGAATTATATTATAAGAATCGAATTAGCAACAAAGAAAAACTGGAATAATGTGGCATGATCTATGGAATAAAAATAATATAAATAACTTTTATTTTGTGGCCAAAAGGCTTAAAATAAATCTGATACATACTATGAACTATTTGAATAGAAATAGTTTTGTTCACCAAATTTTTCTAACTAATGGAGATGGTTAAGAATTAAAGAGTGTATTTAAGAATATAAAAAATAAGAACTTTTCTAGATTTGATGAGATATCTGCCAGAATTTTTGAAAAGCTACTCTATAAGTCACTAAAAGTGCTAACAGGAACAATTAACCATTCCTTTTGTGATGAGAATTTTCCTCCTTTCTTGAAAACTGCAGAGGTTCTACGTATATACAAGGGGGATCCTTCAATTTTCGCCCTATTTCGTTTATCAAAACGCTCAGTACAGTTGTTGAAAGGCTAGTTAAGGTCGTAGTGCTTTCTTTTCAGAACAAACCTAAAATTCTGACAAAGTATCAGTTTGGTTTTCACAGAGAAAAGTCCACTGGCAATGCTATCTTCTCTTTTCTTGAGAACCTTTACTTGGGACTGAATGAAGAAGAGTTTACTGCTACTGTCTTTTATGACTTTTCTAAAGTGTTTGGTTGTCAATCATAAATTACTTTTTAAAAAATTGGTGCACTATGGTTTTAGAGGAACTTCATTATAATGTTTCCAGTCCTATCTAAAGAAGCATTTTTGCCCCCACACTTTCCAGTATTGTTAATATTTCCCGTATTTTTAAATTTCACAATCCTGTCCTAATTTTTTCATCTCTCTGCAAAAATTCTCAAGTCTGTCTTGAATTTTCCATATTGCATTAATAGTATCTGGATAATTTGCATACTTAATTTTTTTAGTAATAATAAAGTTCCTAATAATAAAAATGTTTATTTAGATTTACTTCTCTCACATTTTAAATATTTGGTGGTCTAACCAGCTCTTGGTTTGTGATTGAACAATAGTTTTTATCGTAATGGTTATTGTTTTGACCTAAAAGCCTATAATAATTCTTAACCTCAATTTATGAAACACGTTTTCTCTTACTTGATTTTAGAAATGCTAATTATCTAAGTCTCAATTATTTTTACTTACCTCTGAAAGCCGTGGCTAAAGCATGAGACAATATGGTCCGTACACTTCTGAGTGTCTGCTAATGTTATTACCTGAACCCATTCAAAAAAAAACTGTCATTTATATTACCTCAAAAACAAATTTTTTCCATGTAGCATTTAGCAGCAAATTAAAGTCACTATGTATTTAAGAGCTGACAAATTTGCTTTAACAGTGTAACACAGAAACATTTCATATAGAAATTAAAAGTTTGTTGGTAATATGATATATATTCTATAACTGTGATGACGAGAAAATATGTCGAAATGAACCACTACTTTACACTTACTTTTTCTTTCACATTCTCAAATGAAGATGGACTAACAACTGAGAAACACACAAGGAACACATCTGTTTGGGGATAACTCAATGGGCGAAGCCTATCATAATCCTCTTGTCCTAAAATTACAAAAATACATGTTGTAAAAGAGAAAAAAACCATAATTTACTGTATACACACAACTTGTCCTGATATAATTTAGATATACATATAGAATAAATAAATATTACTTAATACAATCATTATATGTAAAATGTGCTCAATAATATTAACTTTAAAATTTTAATGTATTAGATTATTTTAGTCTTTCTTATTACCTAAAAATGTATTTTTTTCAAATAAAGTTAAAAAAATTAAATACAAAAACATATGGAAATGGTTTATGCCTGTTGGAATTAATTAAATATTACTATGAACTGTGACTGCTACTTCCTCAATAACAGAACTATCCGAAAAAATATATTAAAGCTGTTTCTTAAATATACACTTTGTGTATAAAAAATTATCATAACGTGGGTAAAACAAACATAATATACTTTAAATACCAGGACCAATCTTTATATGTACTACTTAAAGATAATAATTCTTCAGGCGAGTAAAATAGGTTTGTGGGTGTGAAAATAGACAAACAAAACAAAAATAAATGTTATTTGATGAGGTATTTGGAACCAATATCATACATTCAATGCGGTATACTATATTACTTACATATTCTATAATTCTGCATAATTTGTTTATTTATTTATGGTATGAACCATTTTTTCCAAAATTATAACCAATATTAAATATTTAAATTGCATACAATCGTACTTAAACTAAAAAGACAAAATAAAATATACACACTAAAAAAATTATAAGAATTTACCCAAAGTGGACATGTTCATGGTGCATGATTTTTTAAAACTGGATGAGTGCTTTTAGGACAGACGGCTGAAGACTGAAAGCAGCACAATAACTATAAATTGCAATAAAAACTATATAAAATTCTTACTAAACCAAAAATAATAAAGGTAATTTACCGTAGTGACAAATATTTTTTATAAGAAAAACTTGAGGGCTTGGCGCAATATACTTACTCGTACTAGTAGAAAATATATTCTTGGGAAATAAAAATTACTTAGTGTTAAGCAGGTAATTACTATAATATTTATATATAAACTAAAAAATAAATTAGTTCCTGAACATTTGTTGAATAACTGTACGTTTGCAAGAGATATACACCAATATAATATATGTAACATGGTTAATTTTTATATAACTATGGGTCGCACAAATTATAGTCAAAATAATCTATTTCATAAAGGTTTGAATTAATATCTGAATAAGGTGTTAGTGTATGTAGAGAAATCAGCCAGAGGTTTTTCCTCTGGATTGTGTTCTGACTTCGACGGGCATACATATGGAGTGCAAAGTATTGTTAAACCAGGAATAGACCCGCGGGAAGCTCCTAGGAATACTTTTGAAGTGACTTATAGTTATGAACGAGACTAATTTTTATGATAAATCTAAATAGTATTAAGTTTTTACATACTGCTTAGTTGAGAAATATTATGTCTGGCAAAGTTGGATAATCTTATTGTGTGTTACAAATATGACCATTTTACAAAAATCATAGTGTTATTTAGGTTTAGTAAATGTATTTATAATTTCTCAAACAATACATGAAAAGTATCATTGAGACTTACTGAGATCAATGCAAGCATGTATGTAGCCAAATTGTTGCATACCTACCTAACTTGCATGGCACATAAATATCAAACTTAGTCTGTCGTTCAGTCCCGATAAGTCAAAATGGGTACTCGTTAACAGAGGAAATGTAAATTTTTTAGACCCAGACCTGGCAGTCATCAAAATAGCATAGTTTTTAAGAAAAACTGTTGTAACTCTGGTAATACTTGTACACATTTTGATGAGATCCATTATTTTACACCATAAACCACAAATTGTGTTTATTTCAGAAACTAATTTGACTAATTAAATAAGTGACTCAGAAATTTTTATAGAAGACACACAAGAGAGAGAGTCAACTTTATGTGCGAAATTGATTCAGAATAGCTAATGTAGAACAAATTTCACTCCAAAAATATTATTGGATTTTATGTGTTAAACTTGACATCTATAGAAAATTAAGTTATTTTTCTTTAGGGCTCACCAAATGGTAATAGTGGGGATTTTTTAAATTTTTCTAAAACTTGGTGCAATAATTTTGTCTGTGATACTAAGGTTCCTGTTTTCATTGCGGGTGACTTTAATTTTAATTGGTTCGCAAATAACATGTATACAAATAGATTAAAGTTCCTAAGTGCTGAGACTGAGCTTGACCAATTGATCTCAGATATAACAAGACCTTCAATACAGGGAGGTATTCTAATGGATCCGGATTTTATAAATGTAACTGAAGTGGATTATGAGATATTAGAGACACCTAGAATAAGTGACTATTTTAGCCACATTTATTTATTTTAACACAAAAAACGTCCTGATGATCTTAACAGAGAAAATGTAAAAAACATTTACTCTGCAATAGAAGATCCACTAATCGCACTAATCTTATAAATTGTTCATTAGAACAAGCTATTTTTCCTAACAGATTGACGTTGTCCGCAATGGTATCTATTAAAAAAAAAAAGAAGCAAATTGTTTTAAGGCTTTAAACTTTAGACCTATTAATATGTTAGTTGCTCTAAAAAAATTCTTTGAAAGAATTGTCTTTCGTAAAAAATAAAAATTTAACAACAAGCAAGCTGGTTTTAGGAAGAGACATTGTTGTTGTTGAATGGAAAACTAGTATGGATAATAATTATAGTACAATTGAAGTATTTTTAGACTTGCAAAGACCATTTGAGGTTAACGTTAAAAGAAAAAGCTTTTATCTAAACTATATATGATAGGAATACGGAATAATGTCTTGAAATGGTTTGAAAGCTATCTTAATAATAGAAAGCAAAGTGATTTTGGATGGTAAGATTTCTGATGAAGTGAAGGGAACTATTTTGGAACCCTTATTATTTATCTTATACATAAATGATACAGTACATATTGTTATTTCAGTTGATATTCATTTATTTGCAGACAATACCGTTATTTATGCTTCATCATCAGATCTTCACTTGAGCAACTGGTGGCTAACATTAATGGTGCGTTGTATACTATACTATACATAAATATACCTGTCAGAACTTACTAAATAACCAAAACAAAATTTATGATCCTAGGAACTGAAACTGTTAGAAAATTGGAAATAATTGTTGATGAACAGTTAACCTTTAAAGAACATGCCAAGTCTGTAATATCTTGAATTCACTATAGTATAAATCATTTATCATGGTGTGCTTCGTATTTATCGTTTTGGGCAAAACTCACTGTATACAATACAATGGTTCTTCCTCACTTCAACTTCTGCACAAATATTCTGTAATTATTAAAAAAGAATTAAGTTTGTGTCTTGCAAAAATTACAAAACAGAGCTATGAGGATAATTTAGGTAACTCTAAACAAATGTGGAAATGTTTAAAAGAACTTGTAAGTAAACGGAATGAGAAACTAATGTTTATTAATATTAATTTTGCGTGTGTTCAACTCCTACTTTGTGAATAGTATTAAACACATAGTAAGTAGTCTTATTGTTTCATCTGATTGCATGTAATAAACCGTAGATTTAATAAATTCCAGCCTATAACACTTCAGCAATTAAATTATATTCTCTCTCAAAATGTGTAATAACCCTAATACTATTTTAAATTCAAAGTTTCTAAAAACAGAGTTAACCTTGGGGTACACAATTTAAAATCAGGTAACAGATATACACCAATTAGGTTAATGCAGGAATGCTTGCAGTGGCTAACAGTATCTGAATACATAAGTTTTAATGTATTAACCTTAACATTTAAAATTAAGATTGGTTATGCACCTCCTCATCTGTGCAATAAAGTCATATATAACAATGAGGTGAATACCTACAACATTAGGCAGCCGAATAACTTTTTTATTGCACCTACAAAAAAAACCTAACCTAACCTAACAAAAAATAGTTTTTCATAAACCGGGCTGCAAAAACAACAACCCTGTCAAGCAGTAATCAATTGTTAAGAGTTAAAGGTAAATACTCAAAAGAATTAGAAAAGGACAATTTCACTACTTGCAGGTTTTTTGGGTTTCATAAACATGCAAACTTTAGTAATAGAAACCAAGATCGCAACCATTTTTTAGGGAGGAGATTTCAAAGGTATTAGATAGGCAGTACCAAAGGTTGTACAGTAATGCACAAAGTTTTATTGCCCATAAAGACGAAATAATGCAAGAACCTTATGTAGTTAGTACTTAGTGGGACCAAAGTTGTTTAAACAGAAAAAGTGTGAGTATTATGAAAATAAGCTCAATAAAAACCAAAGTAACTCTAAACAAATGTGGAAATGTTTAAAAGAACTTGTAAGTAAACGGAATGAGAAACTAATGTTTATTAATATTAATTTTGCATGTGTGTTCAACTCCTACTTTGTGAATAGTATTAAACACATAGTAAGTAGTCTTATTGTTTCAACATAACAATTCTTTTATTTCTGTATATCATTTACCCACCAATTTTTTTTAAATTTAACGTCTTTGTCCATGTTTGTTTTGTTAGTATTAAAGTTTTGATTTTTTCATCTTAAATAGCTAGAAAACATTTGATTAATCATCACGAATTACGAGAATATACATACATTGTGGGCCCCAGTAAATGTTGGCAGTAGTTTTTAAAGAGTTTTTGTGTGTTTTGAACTTGCTTGCCTTTGGAGTATGGAAGTCTGAGTTGCCTAAAAACTAAATTGCTACAATGTCAAATAAATGCTATAAATATAAATCCAACTGAACTTTTAAAGAGGATAAGTCCAGTCTCTTTGGGTATCCATGTGACTTGAGTCATCTGTCCGGAGTGCAATAACACACAGTCTGACACTACCAACTGGCGCCGGGCCATTGGTGCCTGGAAAAAAATTTTTCCACCTCCAAGGAAAAAGAGACGGGCGGAGGTTACAGTTATACCTAGTCAGACTCGGACAATTATACATTCGTAACGACTGCTGCATGCAACAGATTAAGATCAGCTTTGTGTGAAATACCAAGACCATTACTGACTCGGGTACAAGGTGACTCGGCAGGAAAATCTCTAACACCTCAGCCAATTTCAGCTATCGATTCTACTGGTTTTATTGAAAGCAGTAGGGACAAAAATAAAGATAACTCAATCCTGGTCAGAAAAATATTGCCGGAAAAACCAAGTGGAAGTGTTGTAAGGGGAAGCAATCAAAGTACTTCTATTATTACTGCAGCAAAGGAGGGAAAGGAATTCTATGTTGGAAACCTTAGTCCTGAATGTATGGTCGATAACATCAAAGATCATTTAACTAAGGACATATCAGTGCTCAGCAGTGACAAGGTTAATTCGAGACAAGATCATATTGCATCATTTAAGGTTTTTATGGATTCCTCGAATGAAAATCAAATTATGAAAGTGATGTGTTACCCCAGATGCAATTGTCAAACCCTATGTTTTTGTTTAGCAGGAAGGACAGAATTTTCAACTCAGATATTGAAATCAGTCCACAAGTAGGAAATGCACGTCTCTCTGGTAGATCGCCACTTAACATTTTGCAAAAATTTAGCATAGTGTATCAACAGAAACTTGGTTACCCCAAATTGTTTTTGATGCCGAAATCTTTCCACACAATTTTCTTGTCTATCATAAGAAAAACAGGGACAGTGGTGTGCTCTTGGCAGTTAGGGAGGTGTACATGAGTAATTTGGTCAAAATAGACATCGAGTGTAGTAAAGAAATAGATATTATATGTCAAGGTTCAAATAAACAGAGTTAAATTTATGTATGTCCTTATTTTGTATATTCCTCCAGGTGTCCGTGGAAACCAAAGAAAATCTATTCTCGCTCTTTGAAAGTTTCTCTTGCCTGTCTGGGTCCTCTTTTGTAATGGTGGGTGATTTTACCATTACCAATTTGAATAAAAATTACTAAGAATTGTATTCAGATACAAATGTTATCATGTTCCAAAATTTTATAATTTTTTTAATGTAAAGCAATTTAATACTGTCACTAACCAAAACAATGATATGCTAGACTTGGTAATGAGTGACATGCATCGCAATGTCACAGAATATGAATTTAATCATGTAAGCCCAGATGTACATCACCAAGTATTGCAGGTGGACGTTGCAATAGAATTTTTAAAAACCAAAGAAATAGTATATATAAGTATATATATATATATATATATATATATATATATATATATATATATATATATATAACCCTAATGTTGCAAACTGGATAGTTTCATCATTCCCTGAAAAGGGCACTAATAAAGTCGATCTATAAGAACACACAGACAGGTTGGGCAACTATAGGCCTATCTCACTCCTGTACAACATTAGTAAGGTGTTCGAGAGGGTGATTGAGACCAGGTTGGATAACTTCTTCTTCTGTCTTCTCAGACAGGCAAAATGGTTTTCGTGAAAAAATCTACAATTCGTGCCATTTATCAGACTTTCGAGCAGATATTAATCTCTACAAATGACGGCAAATTTACCGCAGCTATGTTTCTTGATTTATCTAAGACATTTGATAGTTCAAAATTCAAAATTCAAAATAATATATTACCTTATTGATTACATGGAGTAACATTGGGTCGTCAATTTACATAAAGATCAATACTAAAGAGATCAAAGTATCAGAATAAAAATATAGATAAAATACATGAAACAAATAATTAATAAAATAACGGTCGCTTAAAAAGACAAAGTTTTACAAAACATATTCACTTAAAACTAACACCAACAAACATTGAGCTACAAATGACTAATATTTTTGCTTAACAGTGTTGACATGTTTCGATTCTGTGTTCCATATATTCTCTAACGGAATAAAAAGGATGTCGAACAAAAAATTGTTTAATTTTATTTTTAAACCTGCTTCTACTTACAACTTCAACATCAGATTTCAACAAATCTAAAAAGTTAAAAATTCTTATACCCATAAAATACGGACCCTTCTTGAAGAAGGTAGTGGAGTGATTTGGTACTACAAGTCAATTTCTCTATCTAGTATTAATAGTTCCTGAATTCATTGAAAGATTGGTTGAAAAAATTGACAAATTGTCTCTGACAAACATTATTAAATTAAAAAGATATAAAGAAAAAAGCGTCATGATTCTAAGTTGTAAAAAGAGTGGAGCGCAGTGCTCTCGGTAAGAAGCATTCGAAATAGTCCTAATAATTTTCTTTTGAATTATAAATATTCTATTTATTGTCGCTAGGTGGCTTCCCCAGAAAATTAGTCCATAAGACATTCTAGACTGGACATAGGCATAGTAGAAGCTCATTATGAATTGTGGTCTTATTAATTTCCTGAGATTAAAGATTGCATAATTTGCTGATGCTATCTTAGAGCATGTTAAGTTTCCCTGTTCGGTCCAGTTTAAGTGTTCATTCACTGTTATGCCCAGAAATTTAGTTGAAGTGATGGAATTTATTGTATGATTGTCAATGTTTAGCGTTATTTTTGAAACTTGTAAATTTGTGGTGGTGAAGTGTATTAAATTTATTTTTGAGTGGTTCAAAACGAGGCAGTTCATATCACACCACTCAGACATTTTCTTGATTGTGAGTTCGGTCAGCTCTAGACTTCTTCCTGGATCTTTGTGATGAATTACAGCTGAGGTATCGTCAACAAATTGCACTACCGAGACACCCTCATCAGCCAGGTATGGGAAAAGGTCATTAACAAATATTAGAAATAATAGCGGGGCTAGGATTGAGCCCTGTGGAATACCTGTGTTTGTTTTTTGTAGGTCGGACTGAAAAATATGATTGGCGATATTATCCTTGGTTCCCCTAATTTGAACTTTCTGATAACGATCTTTTAGAAATGATTTAATCCAGCTCAGACAAACCCCAGTTATGCCTGCCCTCTCCAACTTGTGATATAACAGGTCATGATTCATAACATCAAATGCTTTGGTCAAATCAAAATAAATTTCGAGTGTTGCGTCGCCTTTATCTAAGGAATTGAGTATTTTATCAATTTGACTATACAAGGCTGGCTGCGTGGAGTGGTTTTTCAGAAAGCAATGTTGGCTACTGGTAAAAAATCTATTTTTAGTTAAGAAGTTCAAAATTCTGTTATACATAGCTCTTTCAAACATTTTTTAAAATACAGAACACACAGCTACTGGTCTGTAATTGTTGAGTTCATGAGGACTACATTTTTTAAAAATAAGAATTATTTTTGAGGTCTTTAACTAATAGTGTTGTTCATTCTATTCTGTGCAACAAGGTTGAGCGATATTGTATCTGGGGCGTGGCATTGCACTTGGTTGTGTCATACCTTCGGGGACGTGAACAATGTGTCATTGAAACAAACAACTTGGGAGAACAGATAATATCAGATAGCAGTATCATAAAGCGAGGTGATCTTCAGGGACCACTGCTTTCCATCATATACACAAATGACCTTGTTGGCGTTACTGATTGTAGTGCGGTTCTTTTTACTGATGATACTTCTCTGATTTTCAGTGAGAATGATCAACAAGCGTGTGCAAACCATATGACCGAGTCGTTGAATGCATTGGGGAGTTGGTTTGTGAATAACAACCTTCTCCTCAATGTGTCTAAATCACAGATGGTGCACTTCCCAAGATCGGCGACTGATTTTTCTTTAACGTATAGAAATACAAACATAAAATCAACTGAATAGGTCTTTTTTGGGGGTAAGATTAGATCAGTGGGTAAATTGAAAGTACCATGTTAAACAGCTTGCAGCAGGGGTCAGTAGATACGGCTAGCCTCTTCGAGTTATTCATAGTAATGTTCGGTGGTAAGCATCTCTCACAGCATATCATGCATATGTCGAGTCTCATATCGTCTATAGCGTAATATTTTGGGGAAATTCTGTTGAATCAGATCGAATATTTTTATTAAAAAAAAAAATGCATACATATTGTATTTGGCATGGTATGTCGAGACAGCTGCAGGGAGGTATTCCAGGAAGCTGGTATACTTACCTTGTACAGCCTCTACTATTCTCGAATGCGTTAAGTTTTTAATTAATAACTATTCCCTTTTCTCTGATAAGATGCGACAACATTCTTATGATACAAGATTTAAAACAAACCTCAAGATCGAAAAACCAAATTTTACATTTGTACAAAGAAATGTTGTATTTAACATAATTAAGGTCTCTGGAATATGCTCCCTCTACCTTTGAGACAACAGCCACCTGGTAAGGTCTTGCATAGGCTTAGAGCATTTTTGAAGGAGAGAGCATACTACAGTCTGAGAGAATTTTTTGTGGATGTTAACACTATAAATGAGGCACTGCACTAAATATGAACTTGTTCCCTTCTAAATTAGTTTTATTATAATTTTTTTGTACTTTTTAACTGAATTTAAATGTTGATTTGTTTTATGTTTCATTATAATCTTATTGTCTTAAAGTTTATTTAGCTGTAGGTATTTCTAGTTTTAAGACTTTTTGTGAAATGATCCATACCCCAATTGGGGTCATAAGTATTACCGTGTAATATATTAAAGGATTGAATAAAGAATTAACTGACTAACTATATATATATATATATATATATATATATATATATATATATATATATATATATATATATATATATATATATATATATATATATATATATATATATATATATATATATATATATATATATATATATATATATATATATATATATATATATATATATATATATATATATATATATAAAATATCATATGTAAATGACATAAGAAATTATGCTTGCTTAAATAATATTGTTTATATTACATATCGAAACAATCTGTAGACAGACTAGTCTACATGTTGAGATATGTATATTTGCTTCAATCAATTTTAAAATTTTTATTCAGTTGCAAAAAAGCCAAAAATGATTTTTGTTTGTCAATATTGAATGTATTAAGCACTTGTACATGACATTTGTTAGGAGCATATTAAGGTATGCCTCAACTGCCTGGAGCCCACATTACCAGAGTTTATTTATCAATCAACAGGCAATGCCCAATTTTACATAGTAAATACACATCACAAAAATTGCAACATGAACGATACTACACTACACCACATGACAATGCTATTCTAAGTAAATTTGTTTGACTTTACTAAATAAAAAAATCTGGTCGCTGGCATAAAAAGATCGGAATTGTCCATCCTAACCGAATTAGCCAGTCTACACCATCTAGGAAGAGGCGAGAAATATCCATAATTTGTGCGATGAAAGGTACATGGAAGGTTTCATGACTACGGGTCACCCTTGCCAGGATATGCAGGCCTATGTCCTCAAGGAGGTCGGGACACTTCAGATTGTAGTTCAATAAATTAAAAAGTAATTTAAGATCTTTTTTTACTATCCTCTCCTACAAGGTGTCAATACTAAGCAGAGTCTCAAGTTCAGAATAAGTTAAGTCAGGATTAAGGTTAAACTTAAATCGTATGTAGCGGAGGAATTTGTGATGAACTGGTTCAATCCTACTTTTGTGGACATGGTAATTTGGAGTCCAAATTGAAGGAGCGTACTCCAAATGAGGTCGTACAAGGGTGGTGTAGAGAAACTTAACTGAGTTGATGTTATAAAAGTCGGTGCAAGTTCTTTTTAGGAAACCCAAAAGTTTTAGAGACTTTAATGCCATAACACTGATGTGCTCTTCACAAGGACAAGGAAATATGGCGCCGACGAGAGAACGTCTTGAAGACGACGCGGAGCAAAAAGTACATTTTAAATGCTGCAAAACAAAATATTCTAGTGCCATTGTGTGTGTAAATTGTGGAAATGTCTATCATAAATCCTGTGCGACACGCGATTGGTGTGAAAAGATCGAAATCATCGATAAAACAAGACTAAAATGCTGTGAAAACAACGTTGAGGTTAAGGACAGTGATCATAAAGATATAGAAATTTTCTATCTAAAAAGACTTTTGGGTGAGCTAGAAATAAAAAACAACTTGCTAAAAGAAAATTGTGATCTCTGAAGAGAAAAATATGATCTTTTAAAATCAAAAGATTCAAAAGTAAATGAAAACATGACATTACTAACAAATTTTCCCGCTCAAAAACATCAAGTGGAGAGGTGGCTAAAATTTCGCGCATGGCAAAGGACGTCCCGAAAGAATCGACACCGAATGTAGCAACAAGCCAGGAAGTCTGCTGTGAAGTTGGCAATTTACAAAAAAACACTCTTACCAACGTCGAAATCCAAAGTTCTAAAAACCTTGTGGAAAAGGAAAAATTGTACTCCAATAGTACAATTACTGCATCTGACAATATTGACAGTAATGACACATCAGCACTTTCATTTTTTGCAAAGTCATCGAAATCGGAGCTATTGCCGCAAAATGCAGAAAATGTAAATTCTGCAAATAGCAATTTGAATCTAGTCCAAGAAAAGAATGTGGAACCCACAGAAGATCAGGGATGGACAACTGTCCAGTCAAAAAGGCAGAAATCTGCGGGAAGAAATACATATGTACAAAGAACTAGTCGACCTGAACCAATAAAGGGAAAAAATGAGTTGGAAGACGCACTACTAGTAGCAAGAAAGCATGCTTGGATTTTTATATCCGGAATGGACCCACTAATGCAAGCAGAGAATGTGCTAAATTTCCTCAAAAAGCACAACCTGGGTGATGGCTGTTCCTGTGAGAAGATATGGACAAAAAAGGACAAATACCAATGTTCCTTTAAACTAACTGTACCCATGGAGAAGCAGAAGACCATTATGTCGGCAGACCTCTGGCCTACAGGTACCATAATTAACCATTTTCGCAACCTGCAACGCCTGCAGTCCCTCAAAACATGAAGGATGCAGTTTTTCTAAAGTTGTACCATTTCAACATGCAGTCACTCAGAAATAAGATACCAGAACTGGAAACATATCTTTTGGACAAATCTCCCGACACGTTTTGTATAAGCGAACACTGGTTACGAGATGATGAGATAAATACAGTGAAGATTAATGACCTTCCCTTTGTTGGCGGCTTTTCCCGTAAACTGAGTGGAGGCGGTGGAGTAGCAACTTTTGGTAACAACTTCAATTATTTGCCTTTAACAGAGGTTAGTAAACTAAGCATTGAGAAATGCTCTGAATTTTGTGGGGTTTTTCTCAAGGATTTTCATCTTAATCTAGTAACAATTTATAGACCCCCCTCGGGTTGTTTTGACACATTTTTAGAGCGCCTTGAAGCATGTCTTGAACTTTTAAATATAAGAGATAAAATAATAATAGTAGGTGATTTTAATGTACATTTTGGAACAAACGATAAGACGAGTGCTGACATGTGTAGTTTGCTTCTGTCATATGGACTTAATCTGACAATTTTAGATCCAACAAGGGGGTCGAATTGTCTTGACAATATTTTTACTAATATTTTTTTCTGGGGACTATAAGATAAGTCTGCTTCGGAATAGTTTTTCAGATCATCTGGGTCAATCAATGGAGGTACAGTTGAGGTGTTCCGTACCAGATGACACGACAAAATTAAACAAGTTGATAAGACCATTTACTGAAAAAGGTAGACTTATGTTTTATAATTTGATAGAGTCAGTTGATTGGGGTTTTATTAATGACATAGATGTTAACATAAATACAAAATTTTTGCTGTTTACTGAAATTTTACAGGATAGTTTAAAATCTTCTTTTCCAGAAAGGGAACTAATACTAAAGCCTAAACAAAGGGGAACCACTTTTATCTTTACCAATGAGTTAAGGGAAATGAGGGAAAATCTTCAATTTCTTAATGACTTGTGCAAAACTTTTAATACTGAAGGTCTAAAACAAGAAAGAAATTCTTATCGCTTAATGTATAAACGTGCCATTACTGATTGTAAGTTAATTTCCAACAACACCAGAATAAAAAACTCCAGTAATCCCACGAAATGCATGTGGGAAATAATTAATGAACATCGGGGAAGCTCCAATGGGCTGTCGGGTGTATCTAGTATCACGGCAGATGAATTTAACACTTTTTTTGTTAACATACCTAATGAAATACACAAGAACATTGTTGTCCCAGTGGATGTAGATCCGCTCAGACACATAAATAGTCAAAATTTTAATATCAACCAAAGTTTTTGTTTTTCGGAAGTCACTTTCATTGAGGTTAGAGATATAATTAATAAACTAAATAATAAAACAAGTCGTGATTGCTTTGATCTAAATGTCCCCCTACTAAAACTAATAAATAATTTGATCTATATTCCGCTTGCAAAACTAATAAACTTGTGTATCTGTAAGGACGTTTTTCCGGACTGCCTCAAACATGCTGTTGTGGCACCAATACACAAAAAGGGTAGCACTGGGGATGCATCAAACTATAGACCAATCTCACTATTGCCAATACTTTCAAAAGTGTTTGAGAAATGCTTAGCTTCTCAAATCGCAACCTACTTTGAAACTAAACACATTTTTTCAGAATCCCAATTTGGCTTTAGGAGGGAGCGGAATACTGGTTTGGGTATCCTGGACTTAGTTTCTTACATAGAGGACTCTTTTGAACATCTTGAGTATGTTTCTACTGTATTTTGTGACTTGAGTAAGGCATTTGATTGTGTCCCCCATGATGTCTTGCTGCGGAAGCTGGGAGCATATAATTTGTGCAGTAGTAGTATCAACCTGCTCGCCTCATATCTGACTAACCGGACTCAACATGTGAGACTTGCTGATGGTGATTCGGATGTCCTACCAGTAACAGTTGGAGTGCCTCAGGGATCGGTGCTCGGTCCTCTACTTTTTCTTATTTACATCAATGATCTGCCCCTTGCTCACCCTGAGGTGCATTGGACACTCTTTGCCGATGATACGACAATAGCTTTCAAACACCAAGATAAACAACTGTCTCAAATGAGGACCCTTGAGGCACAAGGAGCAGCTGAGACATGGTTTTCTTTTAATATGCTATTCCTGAACGTAGCAAAAACCAACAATATGACATTTTCCATGAGACAACTTTCTGGCGAGGAAATTGAGTGTGATGTGAGGTTTCTGGATGTTAACTTGGACCCTAGGCTGCGATGGCACAACCACATAAATTCCATCTGTAATAAATTAAATTCAAACATTTTTGTCCTGATAAATCTTGCTCACTGTGTAACCAGGGATGTGTTGCTGCAGGCATACTATGCCCTCGTGCAGTCGCACATGTCTTATGGAATCATCGTTTGGGGTCATGCTTCGGATGTCTCGAGAGTTTTTGGTCTCCAGAGGAAAGCTATCAGGGTAGTTAGTGGTTTGTCATATAGGGATGATTGCAGGGACACATTTGTGATGTTAAACATATTAACCCTACCTTCCCTGTACATGTTGGAAACATTATTGTATGTTAAAAAAAACCTAACAGGATATAGAAGACATGTTGATGTCCATGAATATGATACAAGAGGTAAAGGTGACCTAGTCACAGGTTACTGTCGTCTGAAAAGGTGTCAAAATGGCTCAAACTATTTGGGTATAAAACTTTTCAATAAACTTCCAACTTCCTTGAGGGAGGCACCACTTTAAGTTTTTAAGAGCTCCATAAAGAAGTTGTTGCTCCAGGGGGCATTCTACTCAGTGGACGAATTTTTAGATTCTGCGTGTATTTTATAGTGTGATTTTATAAGATGTCAATGTTTGTGTTGTATTTTATTTTAGTTTTAACTTAATTTTAGCAATATATGTATGTATCTTTCATGTTGATTTTATATGGATCTGTATGTATACTTATATTTAGGAAAAAAAGAGGAAAAGGAAAAGGAAAAGAAAAAAAAAAAAATATATGGTATTTTCTACTGTTTGACGTGTGTAAACTTTTTTTTGTACTGACACGAATAAAGAAATTTGAATTTGAATTTGCTCTGCAAAACTAAGAGTTCTGGTGAGCAATACCCCTAGGTCACGAATGAAGTTGACAAGAGCAAGTTCAGTGGACTCAACAGTATATGGACAAATTATATCATTTCTAGATCTATTAAACAGCACAAAGTTACACTTTCCAGCATTAAGTTGCATACCGTTCTTATCACAGCACACAACCAATCGATCGAGGTCTGATTGCAGTTGGAGACAGTTGTCCTCTGATACTATGGTCTAATAAAATTTCACATCATCGGCAAAGAGGCAGAATTTTGAATATTTAAAATAAGCACCAATATCATTAACAAAAATGTTAAACAACAAGGGCCCTAAGTGGGACCCCTGAGGAACACCAGAAGAAATTTGTATGGTTTTTGATTTAAAATTATTATAGCGCACTATTTGTGTCCTACCGGAGAAGTAACTCCACCCAAGCAAGTATAGGTCTATTCATACCAATCCTCTGCAATTTGGATATAAGCAACTTATGGTTGACTTTGTCAAAGGCCTTGGAAAAATCAGTGTAAGTTGAATGAACCTGACACCAATCCTCCAAGGCTTCGATAAGTACTTGGTATAAGACAGAAGATTCAGTTCTGTGGACCTTTTTGGGAGAAAGCCGTACTATTGGTCAATAATTGAACTAGTTAGCAAACTTGACAGGAAATCAGTAAAAATGTCCTCAAACACCTTAGGAATAGTACTTAATATGCTGATAGATCTATAATTTTGTATGAGAGATGTTTCCTGATTTAAAAATTGGGACTACAAAGCTGAATTTCCAGATAGTCGGGAATATACATGTCTTTAATGATACTTGAAAAATTTGGAAAAGCGGCCAACGTAGAACAAAACTACAATTTTTAAGAAGCATTGGGCACCATCTGGCCCGAGACCGAGTTTACATCTAAAGAGCTTAATTTATTATAAATATCGGATATGCTTATATCATAGAAGTTTACATTAAGAGTACTGGTAGATATCACATCAGTTGGTATATCACAGGTTTTTGTACTATAAACGCTGCCAAAGAAATCTGCAAAATAATTTTCTATTTCCTGACCATTGGAGCTAGTTAGATTGTTTTCAGTCTATGGTTCATCATATCACTCTCCACAGTTGAAACATAGTTACAGTATGTGTTTTTTGTTAAATCCTTACAGAGTCGCCTGAGCCTACTAAACTCTTGGCAGCTCTCACCAGAAGGGCGTTTTTTGTATTCTTTATGAGCAATTTTTTTGAAAAAAATAGTATGCTTTAATTCTGGTGAGAACCACCTTGGAAACTTCCTAGAACTTATTCACTTAATAGGTACATAACACTCAATTCCTACATTCATGACACTGTAAAAAATATCCACCATAGCGTCAAGTGATTTATTTCTAAATAGGTCATCCCAGTCAACATATCCAAACAGTTCGTTAATCGAGCGAAAGTCTGCGCTCTTAAAACACCTTTAAAAACCATCTGCATATTCTTGAGAGTTATTATTGTGTACCCTTGAATGTATTTGAACCTGCAGAGGAGGGTGATATCCATCCTGTGAGACAAGTCCTTCATCACCCAATGATACCATCGTGTGGGGATCAAGGGAAAACACAAGATCCAAAAGTGACCCATGTGCATTTGTCAAACTGTTTGACTGGTAGAAGTTGTGAAATGCACACATACTGGACATTACTTCCATCGATTCAGCCTCATTTGCCGACGATGCTGCTGTTGGCAGCATTGTGGAACCATACTGATCATGTTGCCAGGCACAGTGTGGAAGGTTGAAGTCGCCCAAAAGATGATTTTGAGATTTTGGTTTACCCTGAAGCCATACATTAATATTCTGTGCAAACAACCCATATTTATCAGAGCTATTATTTGGAGGAAGATACACAGCTACTAGTACTACGGCACTATTTCCAGTACCCACTTGCACCCATACCTGTTCCTTTGACTTTATATACGAGAAAGACGTGCAAAAACCCTTTCCTAACACACGTTCTATCAGTTCACGCGTCTCAGCAACAGAGCTGAATGTTTAAGTAAAATTTTTTGGTAATCTATGCGCGTGTAGGAACAAGAATATGATATTTATTTTAGAGCGGTCGCTGATGAATTGTTGAGTTTTAGGCTGAGGTTTTGCCTTTTAAAAGTAGTACATTTTTACATTTGCACTTTTACATTATTTTGTAAATAGTGGCCAATAAATCTGGAGAACACTGTCGATATTATGGGTGTCATAAGTCAAGAAGACGTTCTCCAAGTTTTAGATTTTTCAGATTTCCTTTAAATAAAGATATTAGATTACAATGGATCATTAATAGTGGTAGGTATTTTAATTATAATTTTTAATTTATTCTATGCGCGTTAAATATACGATGTAACGAAAGAAATTTGATGCAGAAATTTTAAGATCTATCAGAACGAAATCATTTTAATTATTCAAAGTCGGTCAAATAGTTGGAATGTGACAAGTTATATTTTTTACACAATAGGACACCCCCCTAAATCGGATCTAGGAACTCGCAATTGTGCACAGAATTTTTTTATATAACAAACGCATCTATTAAGGAAGGGTTTGTCGTGAAATGTTACAGAACAGGTTTTTCATAATTCAGCACTTTTAGGGTGAAATACATTTATAACTACATTGTTTACTATAACCCCTTATCTAAAAGAGATTTTAAGACGATTCTTCCGTCAATGGTTTTCAAAAATAATTATGTAAATATAAATTTTAGACTTTTGCAAAAATTCCACTCTTACGAGAAAAAAAGGGGTTATTTTTACTTCCCCAAATAACAGCCAATTATTGTATCATTAATACATCTTTAATGCACTATGTGGTTAAATGCTTATTTTGCTATATACACATATGAAGTATTGAAATCGCCAAAAATTTGCGTAACATGTAGTATAACGCAAAATATAGATAACTGGGTATAATCGACCCTAGAATAAGAAACACGTATTTTTAGAACAAAAATCTATGATATCTGTACGGTTGTGTGCGAAAAGGCGTCCCGTAAACTTGCATGATAGTCCTAAAAGCATGAGACAGCCCCCTGGAAATAGGAAACAAAATGCGTTTAGGCCTCGAAAACTTTAAAGTTGGCCCTTACTGTGTAAGAATAGAACTAAAAGGGATAAAATATTATTTTTGTAAACAAAATAAAACTGTCTTCAAAACAAGGCGCTAAAATCCCAAAATAATACTTTCAATAAATCTTGAAAACTTTTTAAACTCGGCGTCAAACTAATAAAGGCAGCAAGCAGACATACGAATGATATTAGATTCAAAACAATCAATACGTAAATATCTTTGTGATTAAGTAATAAATAATTAGTATAAAGACATTTTTAAGATTAAATAAAATACTATTTTTTATATTTTAGTTTTATAGTTTAGTTTAATTTTTGTATATTTGTTTTCACATAATTTTGTACAAAATGAATATTTTCGAGTTTTCTTGTATAGCGCAGATATTTATTAAGGAAAAATTTTTCACAATCAAAATCTGCTTATTCACCAATAGGGGTCAAATATTTTCTTACTTTTTTACAATATTCCCTTCACCTAAATAACATTCTAAGACGATTCTTTTCTTAATGGCTTAAGAAATTAAATACCCAAAAAAATATTTCTGATATTTTGGAGACTGTAATCCCAAAGGGATGAAATTTTTACTATTTTAGCAATAACTCTTCCACTAAATGAGATATAAGAAAACTAACTGCAATGGCGGCTCATGGATTTAAGAACGGGTGAATGGCTATTTTTTTTATTTTTTTATAATGTTAATTATCCATAGCTTTGGGGCGTTTTTTAATACTTAGAGGAAAGTATATAAATTTATAAGATTTTAAATATATTTTGTTGTTCTTAAAAACAGTTATGTACCTATATCTTAAAGCTAATTTCGATTCCATTCGATCGATGCCCAACTGCTTCCGCCACCGATGAACGCACAAATTTACAATAATTCTATAACAATCGAATAAGCCCCTGCAGCTTGCAGTAGCAGTTTTATGCCGCTCCCATCTCTATTTGGCTTACGGATATTCACTATTGCGTTGCCATAACAACCGCCGTAAACAAATCTAAGCTAGAAAGCCGGCGTGCGGGGGTAGTCTGAAGCGGAATTTGTTACTGCTGTTTGTGATTCATCAACCGGTCGCTCTTATGAAAAAATGTTCAGCGCGCTACGTTTTTAAGTCATAATTTTTTGAGTATATAACACACTAGTTTTGATAGAAAATAATGGTATAATTAAGTAAATAATGTGAATTTATATAAAACATAGTACATTTTTATATTAGAAATGTAGATTATAAAATGCTTAATATTTTAAAAGTATTCTTATTTTTAAGTAAATTGGTTGGAAAATGTAGGTGAAGCAGTGGTTCACCCGCGTCCCCTATTATCACGTAGACATCTAGTAATAAATGATTTTTTAAAATACGTCCCTTAAGTGAAATTTGTTAATACTTTCATTGAATTATATATATAAAGCCAATCATACTTCTTTACAATATCTTTTCCTAAATGAGTTTTTAACAGAGATATTAGCTGTAAAAAACAATTATCTAAGAATGGATTTCTTAAATAATATTCTACACTTATAAGGATAACACGGGGAAGTGTGTTTTACTGATCATTTGAAAATAAGTAAAAATGTTTTATGACTTCCTTATTTTTAGTGTTGTAAAGAAAGGAATTTCTGGATTGTGCCCTGCAAATGTTCTGCAATAATTTTTACGGTGTTTATTTTTATTTTTTGTTTTACAGCAGTTTTTTGGAAAAAAATACGTGCTCTATAGAATTTATTTATTTGCGTAATCTATGGACAAGTAAGATAACTGGCAAAATTCCAACAGCAACGGTATGTCAAAATCAAATCGTGGAAATTCCAAAGTTCATATTAAATAAGAAAAAAAATTATTTATTTTTTCTCCTCTATGGTTGGTGCTGATGATACATTTTCGCCATTTGATCTTTTATGCTTGTACATTGGCTTAAAGCCAATAGCTTGTATATAACATCTTTAGATCTCGGTGAACGTTCCCAAAAAAAAAATTCTCAACACGGTTTATTTTATACCTTTCTGTACTGGTATTGAATATCTATTTTTGCAGGGAATGTTAATAACTTAAATCCTGATGAAAAGTCTTTGAGAAACAAATTGATTTGTTCTGCCCATTTTCGAGAAGTGGATTTCGCATCGGAAAAAAAGTGAAATTGAAATTAAATGCCGTTCCCATCAAATACTCATTACTATGTGACGAAATAAATAAATTTAAAGTTAAAATACCCGAAAAACTTATCAAGAATTTATGACCCGAAGTTTCGCATTTCCCATTAAAAAATCCACCAAAAAAATATTAGTAATTTCCTTTACCGGAACTTCCCTCGTTATGAATCTTTCCTTTTATTAGGAATAGTGAAGTGTGAGCCAATTTAGTTCATTACATCAATTTCTATCTATGTCATAATGGGCATAATTTAAAATAAATGCAAAGTAGTTTTTAGTTTGACACAAACAGCAGTTAATCTAATGAGTAGTTTTTTTCAGACCGATTTTTTAAATATTTTATTAGGCCGCCATTTTGTTTTGGAATCTTATATTAATACCGAAGTGTTACTAGTTCATTCCTATACACACTTAAATTTTGTGCAAAATTTGAGGAAATTGGGTAATTAGTTTTTTAGTAATAATTTTTTTAACGTTTCACTAGGCCTTCATCTTGTTTCGGCATATTGGATTTTTACCAAAATATAACCAGGTCATCATCCCTATATGACCTTTAATTTTGGATTAGAATTTGAAGTCACTATGATGAATGGTTTTGAAGCTACGCCGCAAACTGAGGGACAGATGGACCGACACCAACGGAATTGATAAAAACATTTTTAGGACGCTAAAACCCGAAAATATGTGAAACCTCAGAGGGTGATTTTTTCCCGATTACAAAATATTTTATTTATAGCACAGTTCTACTAGTTGATCTCTATACCACAATTAGTTATAATACACAATTTGAAATAAGTCCATTAAGTAGTTTTTTCAGGTGAATTTTTGAATATTTTATTCAGCCATCATTCTGTTCCGCCATCTTGGATTCGTACTAAAATTTTACCAGTTGATTTCTACATATTTGATTTTTGTGCATAATTTGATATAAATTGGATAAGTAATTTTTTTTAATATTTTTTTAATTTATAACATTCCACTAGGCCACCATTTTGTTTTGCCATATTGGATTTTTACCAATAAATCATCCCCTTGTGACCTTTAATCTTGACTAAAATTTGAAGTCATTCCGATCATTAGTTTTTTAACTATGCCGCGAACTCACAGACAGACAGACAGACAGGCAGATAGATAGATAGGCCAACCGACAGACAGTCCAGCGGAATTGATCAAACATATTTTTTGGCATATAGGGACGCTAAAATTTAAAAATATTTAAAACCTGAAAGATTGATTTTTTCACTATTACAAATATTTTATTTGGCCGTTATTTTGTTCCGCTAACTTGAATTAGAACTACAGTTTTACTAGTTCATCTCTATACCACAATTAGTTATGACACACAATTTGACATCAGTCCATTAAGTAGTTTTTTCGTGCTGAATTTTTAAATATTTTATTAAGCCGCCATTTTGTTCCGTCATTTTGAATTCGTACCAAAATCTTACAAGGTTGATTTTTACATAATACTTGATTTTTGTACAAAATTTGAGATAAATTGGATAAGTAGTTCATAGTCATTTTCTTTTGACATATTGGATTTTTCTCTTGACTACAATTTCAAGTCAATCTCATAAGCAGCTTTTAAGCTATGCCGCGAACTGACAGACAGACAGACAAAGCGAAAGACAGACAGACCGACGGAATTGGTAAAACAAAGGTTTTGATACCATAGGAACGCTAAAACATGAAAATATGTAAAACCTGAGAAATTGATTTTTTTCATGATTACAAATGTAAGAATAATTCATTATCATGAAAATCACTGGTCAGCCAAGTTTCAATTAATACGATGACTGGGAGTTCACAATTAGGTGCTGTTTGCAAAAGCTGATCCAACTTAGTGTGTAGTCCACGTACATTTTGATATAGGATACACATTTCCATTTTCGAATTGGCAAGTTTTAGTTTTTTGGCACGAGAGTTAGTGTGCCTCTGATGGACCTGATGTACCTCAAAACCAAACTTTCTTCTCCATTTTGAATTCGGGCCTTCAGTTCATCCCTAATCTTTTTCGCTTGGGCTTGCTGACTGCGAGTTAAGTCCGGGGCAATGTAAACATTTTTGCCCTTCAGCCTTGATCTTCCCCTCAGAACCTCAGTAACCTCATGTTGTGAATCCGGGGTAACTTTCAAAGCCCTTCTGCCTTTTTTGTTAGGTTTACCAAGTCTGCGTAACTAAGCAATATTAAGTCTTTTCTGAGGTACGATGCTCTGTAGCAACTCCACCACTGATTCATGTTCGTTTCCCTCTGAAGACAAGTTAAATATTGTTATGTTTGCGCAACGCCTGTTCCGTTCAGCTATTTCATGAATAATGGAATCTTCTACTGGAAGCAGGGGCTGCACAACACTGGAAGGGTTAGATGATTTTAAAACCTCGAGTTCAGCTTTTAAATCACTCACAGCTTTCAGGAGTTTAAGAATCTGGAGATAACCATTATTACAATTATTCGATAACTCTAATTTCTGAAGCCGATAATCCAGAGCATTTAGTACTTTTGTGCAAGAGCCTCAGAAACGTCGCATTTTATGCATTTATGCATGTTGAAAATTGGAGGGCACTTAAAGGTCAAAGTATGTCAGGCTTTGCAAATGCAATTTTTGTAGAAAATTCGTTGAACGCAAATAACACACCCGCCACCAACGGCGATCGATCCACACCATCCAAAAGCCCACAGCCATACAATTTTTTATACCCTCGTCTTTCCCAGCTCAGATTAGATATGTAGAATCACAACCTAACGTTCTCCGAATCAGTCATATAAACATACAAAATTTAGCAAATAAAATAAATGAACTGGAAATATTATGCCAGGAAACACAACCTCATGCTCTCTGCATACCAGAAACCTGGATCGTCAATGCAGCAACCTCCAGCATGACCTCCAAGCATCATTCTGTCGCAGCCAGCACATTCATGGAGGATGTGCCATATACACAAATAAAAATATAGTAACCAAGGCAATCGAGCAAATATCAAAGTTTGCAAGGGAAATGCATATTGAGTGTTGTGGCATTGAAGTAAAGACAAAGCCTACGAAAATGATAATAATGGTAATCTACAGACCACCATCAGGCGACATTGATGTATTCTTCGATCAAATTTCTGATATGCTTCTATTCTGTGTGGGTATGTGCCCAAACATAATCTTGACTGGCAATCTGAATATTGATAGCATGAAAAACACCAGTAAGTATAATCGACTCAAAGATATCTTCGACTCATTCAATCTCAAAAATTTCTGCGACGGCCCAACCAGGATATATACCACAACGATTGGAACATCGAAATCGGCGATAGACTATATGGTAACGAATATGAGTGAAAGTTCCGTTAAATGCACTATTAAACAACCTCATTTGTCTGACCATCTCTTACAGGAACTAAACATAAATTTGAATCATGTACTGACCGAAAATAAAGCCCCGGGTAAAAGACGGCAAAAGCAATAACAGAAAAAAGCCTTGTAAATCTCAAATACAAACTACGGCATGAAACATGGAACAGCGACGATGCTGTCGATACAGACTCGGCTTTTAATGCTTTCCTGCACAAATTCAAGTGGCACTACGAACATGAGTGTCCAATGAGACAAATAAAAGAGCAAAAAAAACAAAACTGGTACAATGACGAACTAAAATGGGAAAAGGACAATCTACACGATCTTTACTTACTTGCAATGCGAACAAAGGCTATACAAACTTTAGAATACTATAAAGTCCGAAAAAAGCAATACAGGAAAAATATCAAAGAGGCAAAAATAAGATCTAACAAGAACAAAATCGAAAATGCAGTCAATCACCCAAAGGAAATATGGTCCATCATCAATGAAGAAATGGGAAGAAAAAAACAGCCTAAGCCTATAGAACTGCAAGTTGAAGATGTACTAATAACTGACCAACAAAAAGTGGCTGATAAGTTTGGAGATTTCTTTTCCACAGTGGCGGAAACAAAAATCAAAGACCATTTTGGTCACAATTCTACCACACCACCCACGACTAGCAAACCTCAACTAAACTCTATCTTCCTTGAAGCTACAACAGAAAAGGAAGTTATGGAGATTATCAGAGGCCTAAAAAATAAAAAATCGGTTGGCGTCGATGAAATTCCTGTGAGAGTGGTTAAAGCTGTGGCGGAGGAAATAGCTGAACCAATTAAAACATTAATAAATGCTGCAATGATGACGGGAGCCTTTCCATCGGCCTTGAAAATAGCAAAAGTCATTCCAATATTTAAAAAAGGAGACCCACACAGCTTTGAAAATTATAGACCCGTGTCGATTCTTAGCGTCTTCTCAAAAGTATTTGAAAAGGTTATCTACAACAGACTACTACAATTCCTCAACAAATACAAACTTATCAGCAACAATCAACATGGATTTAGAATGGAGATTTGGGCAAAGTGGTTGCTGCAGTTTTCTTTGATCTGTCGAGAGCATTCGACACGCTTAATCTGGATTTTGCTCGACAAAAACTGAACAGCTTGGGAATACAGGGAAGAGCATTGTCGATTGTAATGGCATTCTTAGGGAATAGGAAGCTTATGGTGAGTGTAAATGGATCAGAGTCTGAACAATATAATATCAATATAGGAGCAGCACAGGGTTCAATACTAGCACCACTGATATTTATCATGTTTATTAATGACCTAGTACTCCCAGGGAAAACAATTAAATTTGCTGACGATACATCGGTAGCAGTATCAGCAAATGATGAAGAGTCACTCATCAACGAGATCGCTATAGTACACAAGAGCATGAGTGAATGGTGTACAAAAAACCATCTTATACTAAATTCAGACAAAACAGTGAATGTCCATTTTTACAATAATCATACAAGAGCCAACATTGTGGATGCTGCTAAATGTACAAAGTTTCTGGGTACTTATGTAGACAACAAAACAAACTGGGACCTACAAATAAATCATGTGTGCTCGGGGCTCAGCAAGGCCTACTATGCTCTACTTAAAATGAAGCACACCATCCCAGCAGACACATTACTCACCATCTATTATGCAATGGCGTATCACTACTTGTCTTACAATATACTGTTGTGGGGACAGAGCACTCAGATCAACAGAATGTTCATATGCTAGAAGAGGATCATTCGTTTGATGTTTGGGCTTGGGCCTCTGGAGACATGTAAGGAAACCTTTAAAGGCTTTAAAATACTCACCGTCACTGCAATATACATACTAAAATGTGCATTATATGTATTCAAAAACAAAGAAAAGTTTTTGCAAAATCTGAATGCTCACAATTATGCCACAAGAAATGCCACTGCTCTATTGATCCCAAAGCACAAGACCACCCACTACGAGAAATCTCCTCACTATGCTTGCATAAAAATTTACAATGGTCTACCGGACACTATGAAGACAATGAAAAGCGTGACGTCATTTCGGAATAGCCTGAAGACATTTTTATGTAACAACGCTCCTTATAATTTAAATGAATACCTCAGGAAATAAAATACAAAGACAGTCTGTTCAAAAATGTTTTGTTTGTGTTAACACATCTATATGTATATCCATGGTTTCGTTATTTATGCGTTTATTTATCTATATGTTGCATGTTTTATTTTATTTTTATTTTATTCTATTTTTAATCTACTTAATGCAATGCTGTTAATTTTAATTTATATTTAATGTTTTATACTTGACTTTTCTAAGGTCATGTAACATGATCCTTGTAGAAATAAACATATTTGAATTTGAATTTGAATTTGAATTCGGCGTCTTCCACAAGCACACAGGTACAAAACTATATTACTCTCACAATGAGACAGTTTTCAACAAAAGTTTATTACTGGAATCGAACAAAACTTAAAAATTAATAGGACAATTAAAATGCAATGTTGTTGTTTCTCTAACCTTACCTAGTTATAAATATCTTTTGGAAAGAGTGCAAAATAAATTCGTCAGATACTTGTATTGTAAAGAGATGGGCATATATGACTTTAATGTGTGTAAAAGAGAATTGATAATTAGATATAATAGTCAAAAAACAAAAATCTCCATATTTATAAAAATACATCTTGTTTTTAAATAAATGGGGTCACAAAAACCTAACATGGATACTTAAGAAATCATGATTCTTGGGATTAGACCGTGTCAAATTGGAATTACTATCCGACGTTTCGACTTCGATTGCACGAGGCATCTTCAGGGATCTTTACTCCATGAGATCTGGACACTGAATGATTCAGTGTTAAGATCTCGTGGAATAAAGATTCCTGAAGATGCCTCGTGTAATCGAAGGCGAAACGTCGGATAGTAATTCCAATTTGACACGGCCTAATCCCAAGAACCATGATTTCTTAATTGACCAAAGCCGTGAAAGCTTCCGTTCTATGTTAACATGGATACCTTAGAATTAAGAAGAAATATGGCCTTAGTGATATAGCCAAATTTCATATCGTGTATTGGATTAATGGTGCCTGCTTAAACATAAAACATAAACATAATTTATTAATGTTATTACACATTGTGTTTACACAGATCAAAATAAAATGAATACAATAAAATTATTTAAATAAATTTAAAAAGTTGTCAATGGACATATAATTTGACAAACACTAAAGACACAATTTAAAACTTCTGTGTTTCAATTAATTGTCCCAGTTTGAGCCAAGGAAATCCTCTTTATCATTAAAGGGGTTTCTCAGCAACTGCTCTCGGACCCTGCTCTTGAATACTTTATCAGGTAAGATTTTCATGTTATCCGGAATTTTATTATAAAATCTTATTGCCCAATAGTTTGGTCCATTTCGGTATCTATCGAGCCTCTAGAATGGAACAGAGAGCTGTCTCCTCCCCCGAGTGCAATACAAGTGTATTTGGCCTGATTGAGGATACCGGTCTATGGCTCTAATAAACATAATGTTTTCGAAAATATATACGTAGGGAAAACTCAGAATTTTGAGTTCAATGAACTTTTCTCTGCAATCAGCCCTATATCCCAGGCCTCCACCTCAGAGAGCCCTGCTTTGCAGCAGTGCAGAGCATGTCCCCAAGCCAGCATAGCATAGGACATCAAACAATAAAACATGGCAAAGTATGCCGTACGTAGTACTTCACTACTAACAACACCCGACAAATTGTGCAAGACAAATGTGCTACTATTGAGTCTTTTTATTAAACAGTCTATGTGGACATCCCATCTCAACTCAGAATCAAGCATTATTCCCAAAAACTTAGTAGCATTCCTGCTTAATGAGCAGCTGTCTGGAATCTCCCATAAGGAAAAGACAATATGATTAGACTGTTTTTTGAAAACCATTTTTCAGCTCTCGATTGCGCCTCACAGGCTCAGCTTAGTAATTTTTCTAGGTTTCTGTCTTTCATCGAGATACTGGTGTCATCAGCAAACAAGACGCAATGCTCTAGTGTGCTAATACTGGGTAAGTTATTAATGTATAATTAAAATAAAAGAAACACCAATACAGATCCTTGTGGGACTCCAATGTCAAGTGCTCTGGTTTCTGATGTCACCCCATCCACGACTACACGCTGACATCTATTTTCTAGATAGGATTTTATTAGAGATATGCTTTCATAAATAAAATTATCATATTTGAGTTTTTTGAAGCCATCCATTATGTAAGTTACCAAATCCAAAATACCCAGCACTATGCTCCGCCCCTCACGGAAACCAAACTGCTGCTCACTCAGCATAATTTCTTTTGATATACTCTGCCATACGGAGAGCCATACACTTTTCAATAATTTTTTTTTACATGAACTCGACTAACACAACCAATAATCTATTTATATCATTACATAATATATATTGGTAATAAAATAAGCTACAACTATGATATTTTTAATTTCAGTCTAAATCAATTTAAAAATTAGCTAAGAGCTATTCTGTAATAGGTTCCTGTTGTACTATGTGATGTTATGTATCTGTTTTGTTCTCTTTAATGTATTTTATGATAAATGTTATTCTAATAGAAATATGTAGTATGGTAATGCTGTGAAGTGTAAATGTAACTATTGATAAGTAATGTATTGTTCTTTTTATTATTTTAAACATCTTGCTTTGTCAGTGGAATTTATTTCTGTTAAGCTTGTAATAAATAAATAAATACTAACTCCAATACCATTGTATGCTAGACTAAACTCTGTCTACTTTACAGTAAATAAGTAAATACCTTATAATGTGACATACCTGCTGTGTCAAACAATCCTAGAGTATACGGTTCCCCACCAATCATAACTGTAACAGCATAATTATCGAAGACTGTAGGTACATATTCAGAAGGAAATTTATTTGTTGTATAGCTGAAATAAAAGAAATTTTTAAATTTAGCAAATTGTGTCACATGTAACATAATTTTTTACAATGAATGGTGGTGTAACAATAAAGCAGGAATTCATGAATATAGAACCAAACTAATGGCTAACATACGAATTGTGGCTACAGAAACTATGCAGGCAAAAAATATTCATTGTAAATATTAAAGGTTCTGAAGATTCGAATAAATTATTTATATCGAGTGTTTGACAACATGCGTTTTACCGCCCGGTCCCTTTAGGCGTCGCAGCCGAATATCCCAGAGTTGGAATATCTCTAAGAAAAATAGTGGCTTGGTGATAACCCTCTGTTACAAGAATGAAAAAAAAAAGTGTTTCACCTACTCCAAACGCCGTTTTCTCAGGAATTAATGGAGGTATCAAAAGTTGGTGAAAAACTTTTATTTGATTGGTAAAATGTAATTATTTACGAATAGAATAAAAACGACGCCTTCATGTCTAGAAGCGCAGCGACGCTAAGAAAAAACGCAACTGCAAGATCTTCAAATCTTAAATCTCACAATTACATCTATTTCTAAGACACATTTATTATAATGCAAAATTTACACATAACAGAGGCCAATGACATATTTACAGTTTTTAAACATATAACAGCAATGTCTTCAGGTCCTGCCAAAAAGCGATTATTTAGCCTGTCTATGGCTATGAAGATATCTACTATATCTATAAAACAAGAACTTACAACAATATTTTATCACAGTCATAATGAAGCTTTAAACATTTGGTGGTATAAAGTGCAGAAAAATAATCTGTGAAGAATTATAATTACATGGTATAATGATAACTAGTCCTTCAGTTAGTTAATTGTCCAGTCTACTCTTCGACTGTGCACGTAAGCGAATCTTCGGAATTCCTTAATTTATTCTAAAATGTCACCATACCTAACAAACGTAATGTATACCTTGATCTAATTTTTAGCAATTTCGAATCTTTAGATGTTCGCACGTCAGTACATACTTTACTCTCAGATAGTCTTCACCATTCTGCCTATGAATTTATTAGGGAAATTGTTCCTTGTAATGATATATTGAAGCATGATGCAGAATACTGGGACTTTAATCAAACTAATTTTATAGGTTTGAACAATTTTTTTGCATTGGAATGGAATGGCTTGATAAATCAATTCCCCGGAGTCAATACCGCGGCAGACACTTTTTACTTCATTGTTAATCAGGGGATCCAATTGTTTGTACCTCGCAGACGATTTGTTTCAAGCAATTTTCCAAAGCGGTACTCTACATAATTAAAAAAATGCATTGTTGATAAAAAGAGGGTACATAAATTATATAAAGAATCAGGCTTATACCACCATTATTTACACTTTTCCGAATTAAGATCAACGTGTAAAAACCTTACTACTGTGTGTTATGCAGACCATCTTGCGAGAGTTGATGCTGACATAATTACCAACCCGCACAATTAATGGTCATTTGTAAACCAAAATCGTTCATCATTTAGTTTGCCATCCACAATGTTTTTGGATGATGAGAGGGTATCAGGGGGTGTAGACATAGCTAATGCTTTCGCAGCATATTTCTCAACTGTTTTTGATAACCAGAATACTCCTGTACCTGATTATATATCAAATCCTCATGTTAACATAAGCTATCGATTATTTTAAGGTCTGAGATTTTTGAGCAGATTAACGGATTGCCTGATAAACTATCGGGAACTGACGGTATTCCGAACTATCTATTTATTTGTTTATTTATTTATTGTCACAAGCACTTACAGAGTTTAAACTCCAAATTGTACATACAACAAAAAAAAGTCATCTAATCCTATTTGTTACAGGATAAAACTTAGTATCTAACCATTTAAACGCATCTTAATCAAATTCTTAACCGTATTTAAATTACACGCAAAAAAGTCAATATTTCATAAGCATATCTGAGAAACGCTGCGTACCATAATTTGTGCGATGGAATGTTAGCTGGAAAAGATCTCTGCATCTTGTATTTCTTCGAGGTATGCGAAAATTGACTGTTGTCAACAACTGATTGCATTCTATTCTTCCAGTTACAAGTTTGTGTAAGAAAATTGCTAAAGCGTTTTGCCTTAATATTCCAAACTCTCGATACCGAATAGTTAAAGACGCGTCTGGTACGATAATTCCTTGTATGGAAAACTTAATTTATACAACATAAACTTAACAAACCTATTTTGAACAGCCTCAAGACGTTGAATATCACAATTGTAAAAAGGACACCATACAACAGAATTATATTCTAATATACTACGCACAAGACAAAAATATAAACATTTGATTGCTTTAACATCACATATATGAGAGCAGGTCCGGCGTAAAAAACCTAGCATTCTTGAGGCTTTCAGAACTATAATATCAACATGCTTGCTAAAACTTAGATTTTCACTAAAGACAACACCCAAATCATTAAAACTATTTACAGAATCTAAAAGAGTGTCTCCAATAGAGTATGGGTATGTTATAGGAGTCCTACTTTTCGAAAATCTCATTACTTTACATTTAGAGATGTTGATATTCAGGTTATTTAAATTACACCAGTTTTCAAAAATTTCTAGGTCCTCCTGAACACTCAAGCAGCTTTCAATGGAATTGACAGCATAAAACAGCTTGAGGTCGTCTGCATATAAAAGGCATTTGCATTTACGGAACACAGATGTAACGCTATTAATAAAGAGTAGGAAGAGAATGGGCCCCAAGTGTGACCCTTGCGGTACGCCTGACGTTACGATTATGTCTCGTGACACAACACCTCCAATCTTGACGGTTTGCTTTCGGTTGGTTAGATATGAACTGATCCAGTGAATGTATGGTCCACTAAGTCCCATTGCAGATAATTTTCTAATAAGAAGGTGATGATTAACTGTATCAAATGTCTTAGAGATATCTGTATACACCACGTCCACCTGACTGCCACTCTCCACGCCTTCTACTACATAGTTCTGAAATACTCAAAGGTTGGTTGAGGTTGATCTCCCTTTAAGCGTTGCGTCTGCACCTTGTCTCATGCTCTCACTACACTTTTTAATGTTTCATTAAAGTTTGGTCAGTTCCCGAATACATTTAAAGAGGGTTTCCTCGTCCCAATCTGCAAATCGGGTGATTAAGAATCTATTAAGAACTATCGTAGTGTTTGTATACAATCCAGTATTCCTAAATTACTTGACGCACTCATGTATGGACAGTTTTCGTGGTTATGTAGAGAATTAATCTCAGATTACCAACACGGTTTTGTATTGGGCAGATCTACAGTCACCAATTTGGCTGTCTATCAATCGCATCTGCTAAGCACCGTGGAGAGGAATGTTCAAGTTGATTCTATCTACACGGATTTCTCGAAGACATTCGACAAAGTTAAACACGAGGTACTATTGCCTAAAATTTCGGCTTTGGGTTTCAGTCAAAATCTCGTTCAATGGATCAAGAGTTATTTGGAGGGGCAAACGTACAGGCTCAGAGATGGTGGCTTGAGGTCTGACCCAATCGCAGCCGTTTCGGGGGTGCCTCAAGGTACCCACTGCGCTCCCTTATGGTTTAACCTTTTTGTTAATGATGTTTATAATTATATACAACTTTCTGATTTTTTGATGTTCGCAGATGATCTTAAAATATTTAAAGTGATTGAATCCACAGCCTATCCGTATGTCTTACAGTGGGACCTGTTTTTTAAAGGGCAATTAAAATTCAACACTTACTATGGTATTGATGGAGCGCCTCTGGATAGTTACCTCAGTGAAAGACCTTGGAGTGCTATTTGACTATCGTCTCTCATTCAGTGACTATGTTAATATAGTGACTGCAAAATGAAGCAAATTGTCGCCAAATTATGAAGTTTATAAGTATAGTTTGGAAAAAGTTCAAAACAGGCTGTGTGCCTATAAATTAAATATTATTTTATTTTATTTTTTATTTTATTTTACTAAACAAACGGATGAACGATTTTACAATATTAGCAATATATACTTAACAGTAAATGGACAGTAGAAAATACCTAATAACTAAATAAATAAATAACAATAGTAAGCCTATTTGAAACAGACAATGAACTGAGTTTTAATCAAGTAAGCAACACCTTTTTGCAAGCAGTCTTAAAACCAGGCAGGGTGCAATTAAACACATCAATCTCATTTTGATTCTCATTAAGTAGTCAATGAGTTCTATCAATGGGGGCAAGCATTCCATAATTGGTAGAGTGGTGCTTAACACAGAACAAGTTAGTTGCGCAACGCTCGAGAAGGAACATTAAGTTGTATTGATGATAAGAGCTCAGTCTCAAGTCTGTCTGGCCATTAATAATTTTAAAGACAAAATTCAGGTCAAACAGCAAGCGCCTATCACTAAGTGTGTTCAAATTCATAATTTGTAACGAGACATATACAACATGTATGGAAAACGTCAATACAATTATATTTAATTACCTAATTAATTAAAGCAGTTACATGCTACATAGAAGTGTATATAAAAACAGCGTACAAAGAAAACAATAAATTACTAAAAGTCATGACATTCAAAGTATTCTCTTAAACTATAAAAGCTACATTTAATTAGCAAGTCTTTTACATTTCGCTTGAGAAGTGGAATGCTTTTTAAATTTTTCAAATAGTCAGGTAGGCGATTATAAATTTTTATTGGGAGAACTGCTGCTCCATTTGCTACAATACTCAACTGGTGCTGGGGTAACAAAATATTAGTTGTGCTTCTTAAGTTATAATTGATTTCTCTTTTCATAAATGATACATATAGTATTCACGAAAATTCTAAGATTCAGAACAACGAAATTTTTAGTAGCTAAGTCCTTATAGAGTTGATCGATGTGGTGAGTCCACTTAAGCTGTGTATTTATATATAACCCCAAAATCCTTGAAACAGATTTTTGCTTAATTAAACTGTTGTATATCTACATAAAGGCTACAATCCAGGGAAAGAGGAGACAACCAAACCATTTCCATCTTAGAAACATTTAATGTCAAGAAGTTCTGCTCACAATAGTTGCTCATCCTCTGTGCACATGCACGAGCCGCAAGTGAAAGATCACTGACACTCTTTGCCGATACTATAATACTGGTGTCATCAGCGAATTGTGAAATAAAACAATTCTGAAAATTAATTTTTAAATCATTAATAAATAAAATAAAAAGTATAGGTCCTAACATGCTCCCTTGAGGAACTCCCAAATCGACAAGTTTTGGTTTGGATTCTATGTTACGTTCGGAATTATTGACCTTGACTTTTTGAACTCTATTTTCTAGGTACACAAGAGAATCTTTTTTAGTTATTTTTTTTAGTATCACGCTAACTTCATCGGGTAGAATATGAAGTAGCTCCATGTTTTCATTCGGTATCTTATATGACCTGTTAATATTCAGATTTAGTTGTAATTGATATTGCTGGATGAGCGCTTTAGGTGTTTCAATAAAAAAATTATTAAATTCTTCAGCAGAATTGTTGATGTTAATCAATATGTCACTGTTTTTAAGTTTACTCGGTACACATTTAGGTGCATTGGCCGAGGTTTCATTTTTTATGATTTTCCATGCTGCAGCTGATTTATTTTCGGCTGCTAATATTTGATTATTAAAAAAGTACGTTTGGCAGTATAAATAATGGTTTTGTGTGTTTTTTTTAGAGCTGAGTACAGTTCGTAGAGAAGGGCGGAATTAGTATTTTTATAATTTTAAGAATATCACGCAACATTTGTCCCCTATTTTTAATTTCATTTGTTACCCATTTGTTTGCCTTTTTTTGTTTACTATTTTTTACATGACGTTCTTCAGGAAAGTAATTTAAGATTATTGCGTTAAACTGATTAAAAAAAGAAATAAATATTTCGTCTGTATTGTGGCTGTGTTCAAAACACACATTCCAATTTTCAGTGGCTACTGATTCAATAAATTTATTAATATTGTGTTTAGATTTAAAATTCCTACAATAAAAAGACGAAGTAGTTGTAACAATAGGACTATACAGGCAAATAACACTTGCATGTAGTTATCAAACAGATCACAAAAAACAGTACTACAATCTAGTTCTGCTAAATTTACGTTAGTAAAAATGTTGTACTATAGTTGATTTATGATTGCCCTGAATTCTAGTGAAATCATTTATACACTGAGAATATCCATAAGCAGAGAATAAATGCAACAGTGATTTTGATTCTGTCGATGAATTATTTACATCTAAATTAACATTAGTCTCCACCTATAAATGCTTTCTGATCACAAAAATATTTTCTAGATAATATATGGTCAAGGAGCTCTACAAAATCAGGAAAATTACTCCGAGGCGGCCTATATAAACCTAATATATTAAATTCCCTATTAGAATAAATAATTTTTGCAGAAAGAATTCTAATGACCCTTCTACAGGATCGATATTTACAGAAATATTTTGAAATTCTATATATTTTTTTTATTTATTTATTTATTTAGCTCAAAGAACTAATAACCACAATAATTAATTATTATTACAAACAATTTAAGTTTTACATGTCAATAAGTTATATATGTTAACTAATTTAAGTTATATAATGTCAAATAAAACGTTTTTTGGAAAAGATTACACACAAATAACAAATATTAATACAACCAATTAAAATTAAAGTTTTAAGTAAGATGCTTTACAAAAAAAAACAACAAACATTTTAGGGGGTAGGTACATACATAAAAACCAACATACACATATAAAAATCATTACAGAACCTGCCGATTGTACTACTGTATCATGTGATTCCTAAGTTGCGACTTAAACATTGAAATGGTTTGGCATTGTTTAATTACCTCAGGCAATTTGTTAAACATATCCAAACCTCGATAAAATATAGTGTTCTGTCCACTTTTTTTATTTTTTGGAGCTATAAAGAAATTGTTTATTTGTCTGGTATTGTACGAATGTATTTCACTGTTATAAATTATTTTGCATGTCAAATAAAGTGGAGAATGACCACTTTTTATTTTAAAAATAAAGACTAAAACATTAAACCGTATGTATTCGATCACTGGCAGCCACTGTAAGCATTCAAGCATTGATCTAATTGGTGTATACCTATTACATCTTAAAATAATTCGCATTTTTTGTAATTTATCAATTTCATTCTTATTTAACAAAAACAGAATTGTTGAGCAGTAATTAAAGAGCGGCAAAACTAAGGTGTTAAAAATACCTTTTCGTGACCACAATGAAAAGTGTGATGCACAACGTGAAAGACAATTAATATTGTAACTGATCCTTGATACTACCATATTAGCATGTTCCTGGAATGTTAATTTTTCATCAATTATTACCCCCAAATACTTAATTTTCTTAACTCGTTCTAATACAAAGTTACTCATTTTTATTTTGTAGTTGCCTTCAATAAATTCTCTTTTAACTTTTTCGGTGGAAAAAAGCATAAACTTTGTTTTGCTCGTGTTAACTTTTAGCAAATTTTCGCATGTATATTTATAAAAACTATTCAGAGCGTTATTAATCCTAACTACTAAATCTTGAATGTTTTTGAGTAAGTATATATTAGGGTATCATCTGCAAACAAATAAATATTGACCAAATCCATAACTTCCACTATGTCATTAATATATATTAAAAACAATAGGGGTCCCAAAATACTCCACTGAGGTACTCCGTGGTCATTCAATAATTCATCAGAACTTTTCCCATTTATTTTAACAGTCTGTCTCCTATTTTTAAGGTAGCTTTTAAACCACTCTAAAACCGAATCTCGGAATCCTATCCTATATAGCTTGGCTATAAGTTTTTGCCAATTAAGAGTCTCAAAGACACGTTGTAAGTCCAAAAATACCGCAAGAGTACTATAATTCTCATCCATTCTGTTTTTCCATTCATCCAATACGCATTGAATTGCAGTCTCACAGCTATACTTTTTGCGAAATCCCGATTGCTTATCTGTTAATAAACCCTCATCTTCTACGTAATCGATTATTTGTTTATAAACTATTTTTTTCTAAAATTTTTTCCTATGCACTTAATTGGACGCAGATTTGCTGCCTCAAAAGAATTGACCTTTTTCTGGATGGGGATTATTGTTGACAGTTACAAAGTATTAGGAAAAACACCTTGTTCTAAGGAGGTGTTTATCATATTTATAAGAATACTTTCTATACAGGTATAAGTAGACTTAATGATTTCAATGTTAAGATCATCGGGACTGCTTTTATTTATAAAAGAAAATACAACCGTTTTTAATTCTTCTCTTGTAACTATTCTAAAATTGGATAGGCAGGGTGATGAGTTATCCGTGTTACTTATATCTAAATCTCTATTAAAAGGGCTAATTTGCGCTAATATATTATTAATACTCTTAACATAATATGTATTTAATCTATCGGGCATTTTATCCTTGTCGTTTTCTATTTCGTTGTTTTCAAACTCAATATATTCAATATAATTTTGGTGCTTATTATTAGGCAAGACTGATTTCAAAATCGACCACAATTTTTTTGAATTCGTTTTGCATTCATCTATTTTCTCATTATAGAATTTCGTCTTTTCGTTTTTTATTACTTTAACAGCATTATTTCTTTTTTGTCTATATTCATTATGACTATTTTCTGACCCTTCCGTTTTGTAATATCTGTAGCATTCATCCCTTAGCTGAACTGCATTTTGTACCCTCTCATTCCACCATGGTTTGTATTTAGGTAGTATTTTAACTTTTTTCTTTGGTGCTATTTCATCAAATATTTTAAAGAAAATAATAAAAGTCTTGAAATTTTGTATCAACATCATTCGTGTCATACTTCCAATCAACACTCAAAAGTTTCTCATTGAACACATTAAAATTTATTGTTTTACCACGCGTTTCAAGAAAAAAAGGCTTATGCTTATGAACATTAAAAATATTTACATCTACTGCAATAATAAAATGGTCACTAATTCTAGGTACCTCCATGACCTGCACATTTACATCAGTCAAATTTGTGAACACCAAATCAATTAATGTGCCTGTTCTTCCTGAAGGCCGCGTTACAGATGTAAATATTTGCTCCATTCCCATTTCTGAACACATAAACTTTAATCTATTTACATATGTATCATTCAAGAACCAATTAAAATTAAAGTCACCAACTACAATAACAGGTATATTAATATCACACAACACATCAGTACACCAGCCGTGATAAAAATTTAAGAATTCAGCACTATTACTATTGGGAGAACGATAAACACATACAACAAATATTGTTTTTCCAAAGACATCCAATTTAACATTTAGAAGCCAACAATCCTTTTGGTGAGCTATTTGATCGATTTTAAGAATTTTAAAATGGTTCTGGATATACATTTGAACGCCACCTGTATGCCTACTTATACTATCAACTCTGATACATTTATATCCCTCAATTGATACCTCCTAATCACTTATATCATTTGTCAAGTGTGTCTCTGAGATGCAGACAATTTGAGGCCTGTTTTTTAAAATCAAAGCATAAATTTCGTCAAAGTGAGCGTATGTACTTCCATAATTAAAATATAAAAGAGAACATTCATTTTTACTAGCTTGATAACTTCGATTTGTACTGGGACCGGGCTTAAAAAAAGGTTGAATATTTATGTTTCTTGATTCAGTAGTATTATCAACATTTTCAGTTACAATGACATTATTACTATTGGTTACAGGCACGAAAACCAAATTTTTACTTAAGTCTTTCGTTTTTTCTATTATAATGTGTTGCAACGAAAATGGCTACTCCAGCACCTGCAGAGTCAGAGCGACAATGAAAATTAGCAAATATATAATTTGTCAAACTAACATGCTGAATTTCAACTTCTGAAAACCAAGTCTCAGTCAAACATACAATATCTGGAAGATTAAGGAACTTTAGTAAAACATAAAGTTCTGTCAATTTCCATGTTAATGTTAAGTTTATACGCAGCAAATCGTAAAAATTTGCTCTGAACTCGATAACATCAGCATGGGATTGGTAATAGGGTGACCACACAACAGATGCATATTCAAGATTTGATCTAACTAAAGCACAGTAGAGGATTTTTATTTTTATTTTTTTCATTTTACCAAATTGACGGGGAATCCCCATTTTACAAAAAAAAAATATACAACAATTAAATAATCAATTAGATGATAGACCTAGAAATTAAGATAACATATTTAAAAAATTTCATTAAAATACATATAACAAACAAAAAGATAGTCTTACAAGCAGGAACCTCAGTTAACACTATACATCACAATATTACATCACAGTATTCTGGCAAAGAAGTGTTTTAAAGCTCGAGAGGGTACAGTCAAAAAGGTCAAAATCTGGATGTAATGAGTTTAACATGCGGACACTCCTATCAATAGGAGAATGCATTCCATAATTAGTGTTATGAAAAGGGACGAAAAATAAAAAAAAGGCAGTATTAGCAGAAAATTCAGAGCAATTTCTCAATACAAAACCCAACATCATCATACCCTTGAGACCAACCTTAGAGATATGTTCACGGAAACTTAGTTTCTCGTCAAATAAAACTCCAAGATCCCTGGCCATATTAACACGCTCCAATTCAACATTATTTATGCTATAGTGAGTCTCAATTCTATTATTGCCTTTGAAAAAACTAATGTAGCAGCATTTTTTAAATTTAGAAATAAATTATTCACCACTGTCCATTGCCAAAGGGCATTCAAATCATTCTGAAGGATTACTCCGTTCTCAAGTCGCTCAATCGGCCAGTATAGCTTTAAGTCATCCGCAAACATGCTGACCTTACATTGGCAAACTTGATTAATAATATCATTAACAAATAAATTGAAAAGAATAGGAGCACAGTAAGAGCCCTGGGGCACCCCAGAGGATACGTGGATCAGGGAGGAAATGTGGTTGTTAATTTTGACACACTGTGTCCTGGCAATAAGAAAGCTTTCCACCAACTCAACGAAAGATGAAGAAAAACCCAATGCTCCAACCTTGGTAATTAATAGCTTAAAGACAACCCTGTCAAAAGCCTTGGAGAAGTGAGTGTAAATTGCATCTACCTGAATTTTATTCTCCAAGGCTTCCAACAGATCCATCTCATATCTAATAAGGTTAACAGTGGTTGATTTACCTTTAGAGAACCCATACTGTTCGTTATGCACTAAACCCCTGCAAGCCCAGCTAAGTTGATCATACACTAAACTATCAAATAACTTAGATGTAATTCTGTAATTCCTAATATCCTCTGCTTCACCTGACTTAAAAATCGGAGTTATATAGCTGTGCTTCCATAGATCTGGAAAAATGCAGGTTTGAAGAGACATGTTAAATATTTTATGCAAAAGTTCAACCAAGGTACATATACAGTTTTTAATGAATATGTTAGTTATGTTATCAGGGCCACAGCTGACCCTGTCCGGAAGAGCAGAAATCTTATTGTAAATCTCTAGAATAGAGACACCTTGAAGAGAAACATCACCGGTGTTATTTAGGTTTTAGTCCGGAACAGGGCAATCTGAGCTAACATACACGCTTGAAAAATGCCTGGCAAACAAATTCACAATTTCGCGAATGTTCTGACCAACCTCACCATCAAAATGCATACAATTAGGAAATCTAATTAGATTTACGTCGTTCATTCACATGCTTCCAGAAGAACTTAGGATTCAAAATCCCTCCAACTGCACCAGGTGTGCTTCATGAGATCTGGCAGACTCCAACTTACACATTGCACATAGCTCAGAAAATTTTGCATAGTCATCCTGACTGCGGGAAACCATGAATTTTCTATACAAAACCTTTTTCTTAATAACAAGATCTTTCAATTTGGGGCTGAACCATTTGGGGAAATTCGAGTTTTTACTTCTCTTTCGAGGCACAAACACATCCAGGCAGTAATTCAAAACCTCATACAGTCTTTTGGCAGCCAGGTAAACATCAACCCCATTAAAAAGAGCATCCCAATCCACACCTGCCAAAACGTCGTTAATGGCCACAAAATTAGCATTTCTGAAATCATAGTAGAACTCCTCGTAATGTAGATACTCTACATCAGTCAAAATTTTAAAGCAATAAGGTTCGTGATGCACACTACCTGGTAGCAAGACATCACTAGCAATGATAGGCTTAATATAAGAAAGGTGAAAGAACAAGTCAGAGAATGTATTACGGCTATTGGGTGTACAGTTCACTTGAAACAAATTTAGGAAGGCAAAAACCTCAACAACATTTCGGGCAGGATAATTCTCAGGGCAACGGACCGTGACACCAAAAGCATTGTTTTCCCAAGAGGCATCAGGTAAGTTATAGTCGCCAAATAAGGTCAGCGCAGCTGACGGGTTATTCGTTATTACCTCCTGTACAGCCAAACAGTGCTGTACATACTTATCTTCATCAGAGTTTGGAGGTTAATATACCCCTCCGAGAATTATGGTTCTGTTGGCTAACTTAATCTCGACAAATACTTGTTCAATACTATTATTGGACACTATTAATTTTCTAGACTTTAGTTTGTCGGAAACGGCTATAAGTACACAGCCGCGTCTGAGTCTGTCACTCGTGCGTTCACAGCGATCAAAATGATATACATTAAAACCCTGGAAAGCTACCTCACTTGATGAAAAACTATCACTAAGCCATGTTTCCAGAAGTATAATCACAGAGTAATCACACAAAAAAATCTGTCATATATATATATATATATATATATATATATATATATATATATATATATATATATATATATATATATATGTATATATATATGTATATATATATGTATATATATATATATATATATATATATATATATATATATATATATATATATATATATATATATATATATATATATATATATATATATATATATATATATATATATATATATATATATATATATATATATATATATATATATATATATATATGTATATATATATAAATAAATAAATAAAGATATATAGTATTGTTGATCATAATTATGACCACATCCTTAGTATCCTTAAATTAGATAAATTAGTCCACAGAAGGACTGTAAACGATGTGAGCCTACTGTTCAACCTCTTAAATGGCCGGTTGAGATGTCCAGCTCTTCTAAAGCTGATTAATTTGCACGTACCATATAGATCTCTTAGGAGAACTGAACTTTTTTATATTGAACACCATAATACCAATTTTGGTTTCCATGCACCTATTACAAGAGCAATGAGATTTGCAAATCAGCATGAAGAGCTTGACCTGTTTTCATCTGGCTTGAGTTCTTTAAAAAGAAAAGTGTTAGTCTAGTCTAGTCCGACTATAGGTCATTCAAATTAATTATTGTAAATAATTTAATCTTAGTAATAATTCTTGTAGAATCAGAAGAATGTTGATATTTAAAGTTTATTTTCATTTCATGTAAGGTATAATTCTGAGCTTTATATTTATTTGTATTCATACTACAATCATATGTTACAGACAACACATACAGCTGTTAATTCAGTTAGGTGCTTAGACAATAAATTATTTTTATTTGTATAAAGAATCACCTTATTTACTTAACTGATTTTTTGTGATACATATTACACCAGAATTTTCAATAAATGTTTCAGTTATATATTCCAAAAATGTCATTATGATCGGATTTGCTGATTGCCCCATAGTGCGGATGCTAAAACTTTCTGTTTATATATATTTGTAATTAGTTTACATACATACATAGTAATTTTGTTATAAAATAATAATTTCCGCGGTATCATCCAATGTAAATTTATTGCACGACATAGACTCTGGACAATCAAAGGTTTTATTTTTTCCCTTAACTAGCTCCAAAAGAGTTTTTCTATCATTATTTAATGAAGCTTCAAGATAATTTATATAGTCAGAGTGAGAACGTTAATATAAAACACAGTTCTGTTTATATTATATGTGTTTCTGCAAATAATAGATACAACACTAAGTATGATATCAATCATTCAGCTTTTAATATCAAGTGTCCAGTGTATCTGCGATGACTAAATAAAGAAAAAATAAATATATGCTATCAAGAATAGCAATTAAATATGCCAAATAATTGAAATAGAACCATTTGTCAATAGACTTGTAAATAAACCTGACGTGTTATGTTTTAGTGAACACTGGTTGGAGCATGAGGAAATCCAGTTTGTCAAGCTAAATAACAATAGTCTGGTCTCCCATTATACTAGGACTTCTTTAAAACATGGTGGAATATGTATTTACAGTACAAATAATTGCAACTTTATAGAGGAAAAGGCTGTTGTAAACAAGAGCATGGATGGTGTGTTCGAGTTTGCAGGTGCAGTTGAAAATAAACAAAAGATTGTAGTAGTTTGTATAGACAGGTGTTAGGGTCCTATGATATTTTTATTGAACATTTGGAGGAATTACTAAATTATTTGCATGTAAAATATTTTAAATATAAAACTTTTATTGCCGGTGATTTTAACTTAAATATGTTAGAAGATAGTATATAAACTAAACATTTTTTAGATCTAATGCATGCTTTTAACCAAACACAAAATATTTGTAATGCCACCAGAATAACTAAGGATACCTCTACCTTGATTGATAATATTTTTTTTAATGTACCTTATGATTATAATGGTTATGTGCTGAACTCTGCCCTTTCTGATCACCAGGCCCAAATTCCGGGGATAGATGGTGTGAAAAATCAAGTTGGTACTCAGGACTACATTTGCAGGAGGGTCTTTTCAATAAATAAAGTGGAATATTTTATACAAGAACTCCAGAGGGTAAGTTGGCAAAATGTCATGTTATGTAACATTGTAAATCAAGCTTACTCTATATTCTCAAATACTTTTATTAATTTATTTAACAGCATATGTTTTCAAAAAATTCAAAATTAAAAAAATGAACCATCACTGGATAACAGAATGTATTAAAATATCATGTGGACATTGTCAATAGTATTATATTATAAGAGGATAAGGGGCCAAATATCAAATGATTTCTATAACAAATACTGTAAAATTTTGAAGTATTATAAAAGAGGCAAAACTTATATCCAATAAAGCATACTTAAGGGCGCCGAGAACAAAACTAAAGCAATATGGAATTTAGTTAAAAATGTTACTGGGCTAAAATAATAAACACAAGACAGTACTTGAAAACTTTGCTAATGAATATCAAAATCCAGTAGAGATCCTAGATAATATTAATAATTATTGTGTCAATGCTTTTCCTAATCTGCAGCCTGTACGCAATAACCCGTGCATTGTTAAAAACAATATCAACTCTATCTTTCTAGACCCAATAAATTGTTTTGAAGTTGAAAAAATAATTAAAAACTTTAAAAATAAAAAATCTGCCAGTGAGTATCAGATCCGATTTCATATTTTAAAGAGTGTAGCAGAAATAATATAGGCACCAATTTCCCGTATTATAAATGTATGCTTTTTCACAGGTTGTTTTCCAGGACTTTTAAAAAGGGCATATATTAAAGCAATTTATAAAAAAGGGGAGAAAGATGAGGTAAAGAAGTATAAGTAAAATTTTTGAGAGAGCTATCTATGAAAGATTGATACATTTTTTTCAACAAAACAAGATCATTAGTGATAAGCAAAATGGCTTTAGAAAGGGAATCCACAATAAGAGCTGTTTATCAGGCAATAACTAAAATATTAAATTCTCTAAATAACAGAAAACCAACACTAGCAATGTGCATGGACCTTTCTAAAGTATTTGATTTTGTAAATCATTGTATATTGTGTGGGAAGCTGGAAGTGTATGGTGTTAGAGGGATTGCTTTAAGTTTAATACAGTCTTATCTTGAAAATCGTACTCAGCAAGTAGCAGAAATTGATGAACGTGGAAATTTGCTTGAATCAAAAAAAATCATTGTCACTAGAGGTGTTCCACAGGAGTCAATTTTGGGACCTCTTCTATATATTATTTACATAAATGATCTTTTAGAGGTTTCTAATGAGTATACCGATGATACTACCCTCATATTTAGTGAAGAAAATGAGGAAATGTTAGTGGCAAAGATAAGTGCTACGATGGACACTCTTGACAACTACTTTTCATCTAACGACCTTCTTCTTAACGTGTCTAACACCCAATTACTTTTATTTGTGAACAGAATGAATAATTCACTAATATTATCATATAACAATACATATTTGAAGTCAGTGACGAGTGTTTTGTTCTTGGGTGTCCATATTGATGCCAGATTTGATTAGAGAAAGCATGTGGAGAGTGTTACGATGGACACTCTTGACAACTACTTTTCATCTAACGACCTTCTTCTTAACGTGTCTAACACCCAATTAGTTTTATTTGTGAACAGAATGAATAATTCACTAACATTATCATATAACAATACATATTTGAGGTCAGTGATGAGTGTTTTGTTCTTGGGTGTCCATATTGTGCCAGATGATTGGAAAAAGCATGTGGAGAGTGTTGCTTTGTACTGTTATAATGGAATAAACTATAAACAAACAAACAAACATATATTATAACATTTTTTTAAGTTATTTATTCCATTTTTTTGTAATGTTTTTAAATTAATTTTATTTTGTTTTTGACTATATCCACTATATATACTTTTAAAAATGTTAATTTATATATACTTATTCTTTGCCCCTTGATCTATCTGGTTTGTTTGTTATTTATTATATATTATATAATATATTAAAACAACAGTTTAGTTTCTGTGAAGGATTAAAAGCACAACAGATGAAACATATTGTCTGACATCAGATATAATAATTAATCTTATCATCTTATATATCGTCTATAACTGAAGCCACAAGGGGAGCAAATTGCTTAGATAATGCTCTCATAAATTTTGATACGTCTTTAAAATATACCTCATCGGTAAATGACCTCTGTATATAGGAAACACAAAGCGATCATTCTAAATATACCATTTTCACATAAAGTCTAAATTTGAGTATAAATCCATAACTCCTATGTCTCAGGAAGGTCTTTTCACCCTCTACAATCTTGTTGAAAATGTAGACTTTAGTTTCTTAAAGGAAAACTTAAATATAAAGGTAAAATGGCCATCCTGGATTTAATTACAAAAGCAATAAAAGTTGCCTTTCCCTCTAGAGTTATTAAAGTAGACCTTAACAGAAATTTCAAAGTGTTATGGTTTAATGATAATCTAAAACAGTACCATGAAACCTTATATCTTCTAAATGAAATATACAAATTAAGGCCCTCAGAGGAAAATAAAACTCAGTATTATGAATTCAGAAAATTCTATAGAACTAAAATCAGGCAAAGCAAAAACGAAGCAAATAACCACTATATTAACTCAAGTAAAAATAAATAAAAAGCCATGTGGAATATTATAAATGAACACCATTCTCAAAAATGAGACAAAATAACAGATATCACTCTGAACGCAGAGAACTTAAATAACTTTTTTATCCAACAACCAAATTTTATATCTTAAAATGTATCATCAAATACAGAGCCCTGTGATTTTCTGTACAAAACTTGTAATAGTATATTTATGTTTTCTCCTATTACTCCAAATAATGTCTGAGAAGCAATCGGTTGCTTAAAAAATAGCGTCATGATATTTTTGATATGACTGTTTCAGTTGTTAAACATTTAAAAAATTTAATAATTTTACCATTAACCACCCTATTTAATGAATGTTTGCAAACTGAAATGTTTCCGGAGAGTCTGAAGCTATCCAAAGTAATTCCTGTTCATAAAAGTGACTCCCATGAGAAATGTGATAATTTTAGGCCTATCAGTATTGTCCCAATTTTTAGCCAAGATATTTGAGATTATTCTATCAAAACAAATATACTCCTACATGGAATCTGCTAATCTTCTTGACCCTAGCCAGTATGGGTTTAGAAAAATCAAAAATACAAAAATGGCCATCATGTCACTGATGATACTGATTGCTGAGGAATTTGATAAAGGGAGTCTTGCCGGAGTTACTTTTTGCAATTTGAGCAAGGCCTTCGACTGTGTGTCGCATGACATTCTGGTAGCAAACCTTAGGTATTATGGTTTTTGCGATGATAGTGTCAGTCTAATTCAGAGCTATCTTTGCAATGGCAGACAGAAAGTATATTTTAATGACAATTTTTCTAATATATATATATATATATATATATATATATATATATATATATATATATATATATATATATATATATATATATATATATATATATATATATATATATATATATATATATATATATATATAATATATATATATATATATATATATATATATATATATATATATATATATATATATATATATATATATATATATATATATATATATATATATATATATATATATATATATATATATATATATATATATATATATATATATATATATATATATATATATATATATATATATATATATATATATATATATATATATATATATATATATATATATATATATATATATATATATATATATATATATATATATATATATATATATATATATATATATATATATATATATATATATATATATATATATATATATATATATATATATATATATATATATATATATATATATATATATATATATATATATATATATATATATATATATATATATATATATATATATATATATATATATATATATATATATATATATATATATATATATATATATATATATATATATATATATATATATATATATATATATATATATATATATATATATATATATATATATATATATATATATATATATATATAAAAATACAGGGAAGAGTCAAAATTTTCAATTTTACAAATAATGGTCTACATGATTCTCTTGTATTTACCTGGCAAATATACCTTATTGCTCTTTTTTGCAGGACAAAAGTAGAATTAAAAAGGTACCGGCTACAAAAGCCCCAAAAAGCAATACCATAACACAGATGACTCTCTACAAGGGAGAAATAAACAGATCTAGCAACAGACAGTCCCAGTTCATTCGAGACAACCCTTACAGCATAACACCCACTTGCAATTTTTTTGTTGAGTGCCACAATATGGTTTTGAAACTTTAGCCTGTCATCGATCATAATGCCTAGGAATTTATTTACTCGCCTATTTTCTAATTCATAACCATCCAAATTTAAACCAGAAAAGGCAAACTTAAAGCTAAGTACGCTTGTTTTCTTAACATTAAAACACAGTAAGTTGGAGTCGCACCATTGTTTTACCTTCACCAGGTCTTCAGAAACAATATTCATAAGTTCATCCTGCTGTGGGTGTGCCCATAAAATAGTTGTATCATCTGCGAATACAGTAAAAGAACCCCGTATGTCAAGAGAGGCAAGATCATTGATATAGAGCAGAAAAAGTATTGGGCCAAGCACCGATCCCTGTGGAACTCCATGATTCACATTGCAAGTCTCAGACATAACACCCAATGACTTTACAATCTGTCTTCTCCCAGTCAAAAAGGACTCGAACCATTTAAGTGTATTGCCTCTAAAGCCATAGTTGGAGAGTTTATCCAGCAGTATTCTGTGATTTACACAATCAAATGCCTTGGAAAAGTCACAGAACACCGCTGCAGCCACGTCTCCCATATTTAAGCTTGTATATAACTTTTCAAGAAAAGCAAATATTGCGTCATTAACGCCTTTCGATTCCTGAAACCCAAACTGATTCCTGCTCAAAACATTATGCCGCTTCAAAAAAGAATTCATTCTCCTCTTAACTAACGATTCAACGACCTTAGATAAACAGGGCAAGAGAGAAATGGGTCAGAAATTTGATGGATCATCCAGCTCGCCCCCTTTGAATAATGGATTAACTACAGCCAACTTCAGACATGATGGAAATTTGCCACAATCAAATGACATATTTAAAGACTGAACCAACCCACTGAGAGCTTCATCGGGGAGATTCTCGAGAATCCTGAGGGATATCTCATCTTCTTCTTCTTCTTTATTGATTTAAAAATAATTTTTATCTCATCAATATCAGTGTGAGCCAAGTAGAAAGAGTCACGAATAGACACATTCTGAATGTAAGAAAGTGGATTGATTTGGGGTCTTAAGTTCTTTGTAATTTTTTCAGCTATTGTACGGGGTGGCCAACTAAGAATGGAAAAAAATTATTAGCTAAATCCTAAGGCCATAACTCGCTAACCGTTAATCATATAACTTGGGGGAAAAAAATTATTAGCTAAATCGACTAAGAGAAATCGGAAAATATTTTGAAGTTCCGCATATGGCCGCTAGTATGGACATAGCCTACATCACAATAATTCAGGGGCGCAACTGTTATGGTCAATCAGAAAAAGGGCTGTTTCTTAAAAAATATTCATGTAAAGGTATATTATAAATACTGCCATCGTAAAGAGTAGAAAAATTGTGATTTTTTTGTTAAGGATATTTTGCTCTATCTCGTAAAATGTAGTGGTGGGGGAAGGTCAAACATGTTTTTATTTAAATGTCAATAACTCCGTTATAAGTCAACGGAATTGAACAAACTAGGTCTCGTTTAAAAGAGCCTTAACTTATATATATATATACATACATATATATATATATATATATATATATATATATATATATATATATATATATATATATATATGTATACATATATATATAAATATATAAATATATATATATATATATTTTTATTATCGTTTCTTTCATTTCATCTCCCATTATAATGAAAATTTAATATTGCACTTATTGACTCCTATATATATATATATATATATATATATATATATATATATATATATATATATATATATATATATATATATATATATATATATATATATATATATATATATATATATATATATATATATATATATACATACATATATATATATATATATATATATATATATATATATATTTTTTAAGAAACAGCCCTTTTTCTGATTGACATATATATATATATATATATATATATATATATATATATATATATATATATATATATATATATATATATATATATATATATATATATATATATATTATATATATATATATATATATACATATATATATATATATATATATATATATATATATATATATATATATATATATATATATATATATATATATATATATATATATATATATATATATATATATATATATATATATATATATATATATATATATATATATATATATATATATATATATATATATATATATATATATATATATATATATATATATATATATATATATATATATATATATATATATATATATATATATATATATATATATATATATATATATATATATATATATATATATATATATATATATATATATATATATATATATATATATATATATATATATATATATATATATATATATATATATATATATATATATATATATATATATATATATATATATATATATATATATATATATATATATATATATATATATATATATATATATATATATATATATATATATATATATATATATATATATATATATATATATATATATATATATATATATATATATATATATATATATATATATATATACCTCTCTTGTCTACGCACAGACGCCATTACAGTCTGATTCTTCATTGTATACGTTGTTTATTGAGTGTTTAAGATGCCTCCGACAATCGTGAGTCCCGCCGATTGTGAAGTACGTGCTGTTATACGATTTCTTAGTGCTAAAGGCGTAAAACCGATCGATATTCATCGTGAGATCTGTGAAGTTTACGGACAAAACATTATGAGTGATGGAATGGAAAGGAAATGGGTGAGAGCATTTAAAGATGGCCGCACAAATGTGCATGATGAAGAACGGAGTGGGCGTCCTTCGATCGTTAGTGAAGATTTGGTGCAGAAAGTGGACGAAAAGGTGAAAGAGAACAGACGCTTTACAATTTCATTATTGTGCGACTACTTTCCTCAATGTTCTCGTAGTGTTTTGTATCGCATTGTGACACAGTGGTTAACCAGTCAGGCGGCAGAATTTTATGAGGAGGGTATTCAAAAACTGGTGCCACGTTATGACAAGTGCCTCAATATTCACGGAAATTATGTAGAAAAGTAGATTAAGGTACAGGCTTTCATGTAAAAATAAAATTATTGCGATATCTTTGCACGTTTTTTTTTAATTCCAAAACGGTACTTACTTAAAAAACATGCCTCGTATATATACATATATATATATATATATATTTAGAGATTTTTCCTTGTTTAGTTCTGAACCTTTTATACATATATATTCTAATTTTGTTTTCTTGGGTATTTTGGTTCGATAGTAGGAATAAAATTAAAACAATTTAATTTAATTTTTGTTACATTTTTATAGACGTTTCGACCATTTATGGTTGGTCTTCATCAGTATTTTTTTTGTGTGTTTGTAACAATAGAAAATAGATAAGATATTTTTCTTAAAAGACTACTATAAATTGTATGGACAAATTATTAATAATATTATTTTAACAAACAAAAAACACACACTATATACAAAATAAAATGCAACAATTGCCCAAAGGTCTATATAGGGCAAACCACACAGTATCTTAAAAATCGTTTGAATGGACACAAGTATGATAAAAAAAATAAAACAGCGCTTACAAATCACGAAACCGAATATAAACATACTTTTAACTTTCAAGATACTACTATTCTAAATACGGAAATTAATCAAAAAAAGAGAGAGTTTCTGTGTGGTATACAAAAAATACTTGGTCTGTAGATACATAAACAATATATATATATATATATATATATATATATATATATATATATATATATATATATATATATATATATATATATATATATATATATATATATATATATATATATATATATATATATATATATATATATATATATATATATATATATATATATATATATATATATATATATATATATATATATATATATATATATATATATATATATATATATATATATATATATATATATATATATATATATATATATATATATATATATATATATATATATATATATATATATATATATATATATATATATATATATATATATATATATATATATATATATATATATATATATATATATATATATATATATATATATATATATATGTATATATATATATATATATATATATATATATATATATGTAATATATATATATATATATATATATATATATATATATATATATATATATAAAGGTAATTGTTAAATGTATGAATAAAGAAGATATTCATATATTAAAAGAGGCTACAGAAAATAGTCTTGGCAATAACTACAACATAGAAACGCCAAAATTAAACCTTCCCAGAATGAAGATAGTAGGCTATCGAGGAGAACATAGTTCTGAGGAGCTAGAATTTCTTATAAGACAGCAAAATAAATGGATAAACAATGATGACATCATGAAAATACAACACATTAAAAAGCAAAGAAACCAGAACAACTCAATTGTATTCTTTGAGTGTTCACCAGGATTATACTGGAAATTAATTGACTATAAAAAAATATCTATAGAATGGGAAAGACTTAGTATATATGAAAATTTAAGTGTAAACAGATGTTTTAAATGCAAAGGTTTTTATCACAAGAGTACGGAATGCGGGGACAGTGAAATATGTGAATATTATATATAAACAAGAAAAAAAATGCATAAACTGTGTTAATGCCAACGTCAAGTTTAAAACCGAATATAAAACAGATCATACAGCGTCTGATCCAGCATGCCCATCGACTAATTACCATTTGGACCTGATTAGAAGTAGAACAGACTATGGTGAATAATGGTAATATACAACCAAGATATACTACTTCAGACTCTAGAAAATGAAAATAATACAAAGACACAATTGGTGGATAGTGAATCGTTACAGGTTAAGATTAACCAGAATAATAGCCTCTTTAATTTGTTACATGCTAATATTAGAAGTGTACATAAAAATATTGATAACTTAATATTAATGTTGGAAACTTTTCACTTAGACTTTAATGATATAATAGAGTTAAGCGAAACTATTAAAATATCTTCAACAAATCAATGTAATATTCCAGGCTACCAATTATTTTATAATAATGTGGACTTTAATAAAAATGTCGGTGTCATAATATTCATAAAAAATCACATAAATGCGGATTTTTCAATTGTGAAGTTACCTAACCCATTAGCCACAGTGGGCCGACTGGTATGTACAATGAAAGATATTAAATTTGGGATAACAGCTGTATATAAACCTCCTCCAATACCAGTAACTGATTTTCTCAGTGATGTCCAAACATTCTTTGGTAATTTAAATAAGAGCAATAATTTTGAAATCTTTGTTGGGGATATAAATATCAATATACTAGAAAACAATAATGATGTGCATAAGTATTTAGCAATAATGTCACAGTTTGGATTTAAATCATTTATAAACTCTACTACCAGGTTTGACAGCGGCACATGCCTGGACCATATTTTCGTAAAACAAAATCTGAAAACAAATCGAATTAGCTTAGAATCTTATATTTTGGATGCTCATATAAATGATCATTGCCCTCAAAGCAGCTGCTGACAATTTATTTTTAACCTGTGTTAATAGAAATACCATACTTAACAGCTTTCCACAAAGTATATTTACATGATGGGACAAAGGCAATGAACCATCAAGCATTTTAGTTGAAAACTTTCTTATAATCTTTTACTGTTTTGAGTTGGCATTAAAATTGGATCAGTTTTATTTAAATCTATAATGAGATGCAATCTTTCATGCAAACCCCTGTGAAACCAATTATCTTCAGAACCCCTCTGAGTGGTTTCAACTAGTCTAGACTTAAGAGGAAAACATTCATTAACGGCCACTGTCACAATGTTTGCTAACTTTTGAACAACAATCTCATCCATCATCCTGAATTTCATTTATTTAGACACTATTTAGTGCTAAAATGGCTATTTTCACCAATTTTGACAAACACACATAAGAACCGGCACATGCGTTGAAAGGTTATGAACAATTTGTGTTTATATCCAATATTTTTGATGAAATTTTTTATTTGATACAATGATCAATGATACAATTACATAGAGCAGACAACAAAGACATTATTACACATGTAAAATTAAAATCCTAAGGACTTTCATGAAGTTTGACTAGGAAGTTTTATTATAGTATTCATTAATAGTACACAAAGGTCTAGAAACATATACTGTAAGGATTTGGTATATTACAAAAAGAGGTCTACAGTGGTCTCGACTTCCTGCACCAGAAATATACCTCTCAGTTCCTTTATGAATAATCAATTCATCAGCTCTTGGTTCAATGAATCAATCATCAATGAAAAATAAACATTTTTTCCCATCTGTATTCCAAATTCCTTGCAAGTAACACTCACCATCAAACTTCTTATTTCGAGCACAAATATGATCCCAAAATTTCACTCTGTTGTCAATCAGAATACCCAGGAATTCTGCAAAATCCGCTATTCTAGAATTTAATTATTTATGTGAAATTTAAAAGAGAACACTGGTTTCTAATAATATTAAAACACAACTTATTCAAATTAAACCACTCTTTCAGTTGAATTAAATCGTCCTGAATAATACATTTTAACTCCTCAGTCTCTACCCTCTTGCCACAGAATAGTCATGTCATCAGCAAAGAGTGTGAAAGTGCCCCTTATTCACAGCCAGACCAAATTATTTAAGCACAACAAAATGAAGTAGGACCCAGAACTAAGCCCTGCGGTACCCCACTGCACATCACATCACAGATGAATCTGAGTAAATGTTCCGTACTTTAACATTCTGCGTCCTTCCAGATAGATAGCAAACCAACCATGCCAAAATCACACCCCTAACACCACAATTCTCCATCTTTGCAAGATGTATTCTATGACTTACACAATCAAAAGCCTTAGAAACATCACAAAATACTGCAACATTCCCATCATTCAAATCAGAGTACAATTTTTGTAAATAAGAAAAAGGGCAAGTGTAGAACCTTTAAAACCAAACTGAGAGACGGATAAGAGTTCGTCTTGTAAAAAACAAACTAATCTTTTCTTAATAAGTTTCTCCATTATCTATAAATTTAGCAAATTATAAAAATAGGGTTTAAATATTATAGATTATGAACAATTTAAGTACCCGGCAACCATATTTTACATAAAACATAAATTTCTTTGTTTTTTTTTTAACTTTTTGGTCCTAGTAAAATCAACCTGTTTGGTCAACAAAAATTTCACCGTGCACTGCAGAGTTAAGCAACCCTACAGTTTGTTTTTAGGTTAATATAACTAACTTTAAAACTAAAGAAGATATGGCAGGTTAAAATGTTATCAAAATAAAGTTGTCACACTGCACCTTTACTAAAATACATTCAGAAAATGATATCCCTTATAGCATTAAACATACTTTGGGTTGTTTGATAGTCTGACCATATCCCACAACTGTGTATGACCGAGTCACGCTCCACAGTGTTATCTAGTGATGAAGAATTTCTACAGTAAACTGTCAATTCGACTTTGTGACCCAGGTCAACAAAATTTCTGCCATACGGTTATAAAATTTGTATGAAGCTGCCACTCTTATTCCTATAAAGCCAATGCTAAAATGCTTAATCTAACTCCTCTCAATAATACTCGGGTTTTCCAATAATGTTACATATATAGCAAACATATAAACCAAAAAATTGTTTAAAATGTGATTTATCATCAAATTTAATAAAGCTTCGTAACTTACCTAATTAGTAAACAAGTTTTACCGACAGCACCATCCCCAACTACTACACATTTAATGGTTTGCATTATGAAAACACCTAAAAAAAGTGTAAATTATAAATCCTATCTATCAAAACGGTATTAACATTATTAACACATACGGTTCGTAGAAATCAAAAACTATTGTCTAAATACTCTAATGAGGTATTTGGGTTTTATTAGCCAGATATTTTTATCAGATTGCTGCCATTTTTAATTCAGCAAGTGTAATTTCAAATAAGAATCGAACTTACTTTATAAAAGTATACAATAAATTTAATTTTTTTAACACTATAGCAGTAAATTTAAATGCTAATTATTAACAATTACCTGTACAGACTGTAAAAATACTACAAATTCCAAAGATTTGGGTTGGGTTCCGTTTATTCACGATTCACGCAGATATAAAACTTCTTTACGAAAACGTCAATTTTGATCCACTAGCGTCATCTACACCTGAATATTAACTTTACAGACTCGAGTGATTTTGGCTCTATTTCTACTGGAATAATTTGCCAGCTCATTCTCTCCAGGATTTGGTCTGACTCTGAATCATGTCCTGGATGTCCTTTCTCGTTCCAAGTTATACTTTTCTTTGGTTTAACTTTTTAATTTTCGAAGCTATCCCCTTAACCCTCCCGCCATAGTGGCCATTACGCTAATATTCTATGTAGAACTGCGGCAGAAGAACGCGATAGAGTATAGGAACAACTAGGCCTCACACGTTCACAGCGTCTGCTCCCTTTATATATATATATATATATATATATATATATATATATATATATATATATATATATATATATATATATATATATATATATATATATATATATATATATATATATATATATATCAATATATATATATATATATATATATATATATATATATATATATATATATATATAGACCATAAATGGATATGAGATACCCTCCGACGCAGGTTTGTTTAAAAAAAAAAACTTATTATAATACAGACCCGGAAATTTTTTGCCGCGCTACCGCGGGCTTTCTGTGCCGCAAACGAAATCTATCGTAACCTAACCAAATCCGCATGTTTGGTGTGGTTTATTATTTTAACGTCTCCTTTTCGTCAGTGACCAATCTCGACGGGACTTACAGCTTAACGTGGGTTCCGAACCACGTTCCTCGGTCAGTTTTGTTCCCCGGCTCACACCCCACCCTCGAGCTGTCAACTCTTGGGTTATGGGATAGCCTTTGGTTTTTATCACGTGATCTAACGACTGACAAGTCTTTAACTGCATCAACAACCCCTATCCCCCCACATTCGGCGTCAATCAGCGGGGTGGGGTGGGACATGAAATAGATACATTTTACAGTTGTCTGTATTGGATTTTATTAACACTAATATTGGCTGCAGAGTTGAAAAGTCGTGCACCCACCTAAAATCAAACCCAGACCAACACCGGTGTAAACCTAAACCCTTACGCTCTCGGTCACCGGCTGGCTAATCCGCATTTTTATTAATCACAAGTTTTGTAAAAAAAAAAAACGAAACAAAGTTTTTGACCGAGTCGAGATTGGAACCCACATACGTAACGTAGGCCAAGAACCGTACCACATTACTGCACCACGAAGTTTCACACTGAGAATGTAACAAATTTTGTTTTTACACCGCCGAAAAAAGACAGCATGGGTATGTGGCGGAAAACGTTTAAATGATTAGTTGTTCCGGGATTGTGGTGCCGCTCTAATATATAGATTTATTCCGGCTAAGTATAAACAAACTATATTGAAGTTTTCGTGAGACATTGGCTAGCTTGATGGTAGAGATTAACAATGCATAAGTCTCGGGTACCATCCCGGTTTGAGCTAGGATTGCCAGCATGTCTCGATTTGTTACACGTCCCGCTTTAAATGTTTAAGAATCCCGGTTTTTGACACCTGTATGACACCACGCATGTAGAATATAAACTATTTAACTTACGTCAAAATAGTTTGCATTTTCCTGTCCTAGTTTCAAAAGATCTCTCATTCATCAGTAGGATCAAGACATCGCCTTGTCTCTAAATAAGCAAGGGACTTGGTGTGTGTGAGTTAGCCGTCATATGTGCTAGTAGTACTACGTGAAATAGAAATGTGAAGATGCAGTAAAAATAATTTTATTTCAATAATATTTAGTATGCTTTTTAAAGGAGTAAAAATAAAAACTTCTATGCTTTTGCCAAGTTACGTGTCCGAGCGATTTTTTAAACGAAATTATTCTAATACATATTCTGGCATTTAAAAAAGGTCCTAAATTTACATTTTTTTGTCAGAATTTTTTTCAGAGATTTAGATATTTTTATTGAATAGAGCAGCTTAACTTACAACTCTCCTGAAAATTTTGATTGAATAATCTGAATATCAAAAAAGATATTACAAATTATAATTCCAAGTTTTGGCGCGTTTTTCATAAATTTGCTAAATTTTACTGATTTTTGGCAAATTTAGAATTTAATATTGATTTTATTTCTAGGTCAAACTTAATGAAATTTTCAGCAGAATTGTAAGTTATGCTGATCTACTCAATAAAAATATTAAAAACTGAACAAAATTCAGACAAAAAGTTGCAAATGTAGGCCTTTTTTTAAATGTCAGAATATGTAATAAAAACAAATTCATTTAAAAAATCGCTCGGACACAGAAAGAAGTTTTTCGTTTTACGCTCCTTTTAAATATATACACCAAATATTTTTGAAATAATTTTTACTGGGTGTTCACATTTCTATGTCACGTAGTATATATGAGATACTATCACCGATTCTAATATTCATCCATCCTTCTGCGCATCGGCCATCATCGTGTGCTAGTTACATGTTGCCTACCCACGCCACTGGAATATCATCCACTCTGTGTAGATAAACGACGGTTATTGCATATAGAACATTTTCTCACTCCTTATCTGTTTAAGTTCGCTTTAAGATAATTAACATTAAAATACTGATTAAGGTTTATACAGAATTTTATATTTTGTTATTTTGATGACTATTATTTATGCCGTATCTTATCATATGTAGTTATGTTTATTAAGTGTAATATCATTTATTATCTTTTATACCGAAACACATCAGTTATATACACAGCATTTTTGGTTGTTTTATCTATTTTGAATTATATAAATTAGCTAGGAATTGTACGCTGGATATTCAGTATATTGTAAGACATCACCACGTAAGGCTAATTGTTAGTTGCAATATCTGTCTCACCGTTGTTTTTCTAATAGAGTTTTGTCTGAGGGAGCAGTGTGTTTCATTGGCAAGCTTATAGAAAACATCATTTTGAAGTTGGAGTTTCTACGAACCGAACCTTGCATAGAAACACAACGTAATTGGCGCAGTCGGTAGGATTCCCCGTACAAGAAGTTTCGCGTAGTGCCTTTTTTGGATAGCGTGTTAACTGACTGGTGACTTTCAAGTCTTTTACGAGGGACATTCAAAAAGAATTTTTCTTCAAACACGGGACCAAGTGTGTAGCAGTGTACGTACAACACAGCTGGCCAACCCTCCAGTGACCAGAAGCTACATCGAGCTGGTTTGCAGTCATCCTCAGGAACGCATATCCTTGCAGGTGGCTTAGTGGCTAAGAATTGAACACAAAGAGGACTTCGACACGAATGTAAGTCAAATTTATAATTTTGCTGCAATTTTCTCAATCCTTTTTGTTATTTTTTATTCTACCTAAGTAACAGAGTTATTCTCTCTTGTTTTTTTTATGTTTAACAAATTAAAAATTACAAAAAGAAAAAATAAAGAATATAGGGAAAAAGTGAAACATTTTCAAAAGCCTAGTTCTTCAGATTCTGATTCTGACACTGATCTTGATCAAATAATAAGTGAAATAGCTAGAATTGATATATCGTATCCAAATAATTATTTACCCAGTACTAGTAATACCAATACTATAATGGCTGAAATTAATTATTCTGAATTACGACTTTTTCTTGATATTATACCTGTATTTAGTGGTGAACCTTGCGAATTAAACAATTTTATTTCTGCATGCGACGACGTAGTTACACAGAACGCAAATCACGCAAATTTAAAAAATTTAATTTTTCGTGCCATATTAAATAAATTAAAAGGTAAAGCTTTAACAATTATTTCTAGTCGCATAGAGCTCAATACATGGGAGCAAGTAAAAGATATTTTAAGAATCTCATTTTCAGACCAGAGATCTTTTTCTTGTTTATTGCAAGAATTACATAACATGAGGCCGCAGGCTAAAGAAAATTCTTATAGCTTTGGTGTTAAGTGTCAATATCTTAGGAGTTTAATTTTTTCTTCAGTTAATAGTGACCAAAATTTGTCTCGCGGAGAAAAGCTTGCACAGATTTCTAATATTGAAAAACTTATTTTAATTAGTTTTCAAAAATATTTGCCGTCACAAATTCAATTAGCTGTACGACTAAAACAACCTGATAGTTTAGAAGCAGCTATGCAATATTTATTAGAAGAGGAAATTTTTTTATCTATGGTACAAGATAGAAAAAAACATGTTGATTATTTTAATACAAATACTAATTATAGTACACAAAATATACCCAGGCCAAATTTTCAAGCCCCATTTATTTCAAATTTTTCTAATCCACTATCAAACTATCTTCAGGCTAAAAGCTTTCCCAATCAACCAATAAATATTACTCCTAGACAATTACCCCCACAAAATTTTTTTACTAACCAACAAGTTTTTGGCAAACCTAGTACTTCAAATGTCAACGTATGGAAACCAAAAGGTATCATACAGCCTAAACCGACACCCATGTCTGTTGTCACTAGACAAACAGCTTCAAAACCAAACCTACAACCAAGCCAGCCTCAAAGATATCCAACATATAAACCCAATTATTTTCAACTCCAATCTAGACCTACTTTTATTGCTGAGGAGTTATATAATATTAATAATATGAATAATGTCAATTCATATGATGACATTCCACTTGATGACAATCCACATGATGACAATCTATATGATTATCTTCCTAATACCGATAATTATTGTGAACCCCAAGATGCTCAGTGTTCATTTGAGTTAAATGACACTCAGGATTTTGAACCTCAAGAACTTCAAATAGAAGAATTACCAGATACTGACCAAAATTTTCAGACAATGGCCTCCAATGCAAACCCCACCTAGAACTAAATAATATTGATTCTCTAAAACGGAACTATTACTGGCCAAACTTAGACAAAGATGTAGCTAATTATATTAACAATTGCAACATCTGTCAGAAGGCTAAATATGAAAGACAACCCAGCACTTTTGAATTTCAAAAGGTACCAATAGGTTCAAAATCTTTTGAAAGGATCCACATGGACACACTCTCAATTTCCAAAGAAAAATATTTGACAATAATTGGTACATTTTCAAAATTTGCACAAGCCTATCACATACCAGGAGTAAATGCTGTAAATATACTAGATGGACTGTTGGTATTTATTTCCCATTATGGCCTACCTCAAGTTATTGTATCTGACAATGGAGTTGAATTTAACAACAACGCATATTTGTATTTCTGTAAATTACACAAAATCGAAACTCACTTCACTACACCAAAAAATCCAAACTCCAATAGCTATATTGAGAGATTCCACTCCACACTATTGGAACAAGTAAGAATAAAAACGCAACAAAATGCTAAAGACCCTTTAAACACCCTAGTGAAATATGCCATATTACATTATAACAACTCATTTCACTCAACAACTCATTTCACTCCATTCGAAATTGTATCAGGTCACTTCAATTCAAAAGATCCCTTTGACATACAAGAATATTATTACTAAATATGTCGTAGATCACAAAAGAAAACTAAAAACAACGTATGAACAAATAAATTACAAGTTACATACGGAGAAAGACAAGAAACTTCAAAATATAAATAAAAAGAGAAAAGAACCAATGACTTTGAAGCCAGAAGATTCTGTTTATCATAAAGAAGAAACACGTGATAAATTAACAATGAAATTTAAAAAAGCAGAGCCATTAGCACAAACAAAAAATAAAATCAAAACTTCTACTTCAAAATATTCTAAACATAATCTTAAAAGACGCAAAAAATATTAATTGCTGTCTTTTCTTTGTTTCAGAATGAAGTTCGTAATGAAAAACTTATTTTTCTCAATAATCCTTATTTATAACCATTTAATTATAAGAGCATCTATCCAACAACTTACTAACCCTATTTTACCTATTTTATTAGGAGACAGTTATATTATTTCAGGTAAACATACCTTTGTAAGTTATATTAATATTAGTGAATTCTTAAACCTTAGATATAATCTCAGAATGCAATTAACATTTATTTATAAAAATAAAAACGGCAGTAAGATGTCTAATGAATTAAGTAAGCAAGCCTGGTCGCTACTTGAACAAACAGAAAATCTAATAACAGCCATTCACCCAAATATCAGAAAAAGACGTGGTCTTATTAATATCGGTGGTACCGTATCGAAATGGTTATTTGGAACCCTTGATCACGAAGATGGTGATAGAATTAGTTCTGTGCTAGATCATCATTTAAATCGTAACGACCATATTGTACAAGACAAGATCAATGAGCAGATATCACTAGCTAAAGATTTTATGGCAAAAACTAACGATAGTCTTTTTTAAATAAAATCAAATATTATTATAACAAAGCAACTAATTGAAAAATTTCAAGAAAAAATAAATACAATAAACGCTTTGCATCTCATCATAAATTCTCTTATTACTTTTCAAAATTCTTTAAATCAATTGGTGAATGCTATAACTTTTGCAAATCTTAACAAAGTTCATCCAACGTTTTTATCGATAAGTAATTTAGAATCAATTCTAAATAAAATGAATTCTCTTTATAATAAAAATCAGCTTGTAGATTTCAAGAATAAACATAGTTATTATAAGTTTCTGGGTATTCAGCTTGTTTTTAATAATGAGAGAATAATCTTCTTGATTCATTTTCCACTGCTATACCCTCTTCAATTTAAAAGTTATTTCATATATCCTGTCCCGATCCAGAATAAAATCATCCCGTCTCCTAAACCTTACCTAATCCTTAATGAGAAAACTGGGAAGTAACAATATGAGGAAGACCTCTGTGAGAAAATTGAAGAAAACTTCTACTGCAAGTACCACTTAGAACTCAACAAAGACTGTGTTGTTGGCATAATAACGAAGAATGAAGCCACTGTTTGCAGTACCCTATTGGTTCACATTGATAGTCAAACGGCAAATCAAGTCACACCAAAGAACGTATTGTTTACTACTCCTGTCACTGCCTTTGTTACAGAAGTATGTCAAGTCGAGAAACATAACCAATTACAACCAGGTAGTTACCTAATTTCAATACTAAAACAGTGTCATGTTAAAATTGGTATGGAAAAGTTTTATTCAACTGAAGGAACTCTTCTACCAGCCAGAATCATACAGCTGCCCTATCTAAATTTGTCAGCACTAAAGGAACATGCTACATCACTAAAGTTGAAGTCGATGGACCTTGAAGAAATAAAAAATATAGCAGCAGTAGCGAGAGACCAAAGTAAATTAATTTTTCCAGAACAACATCCTGTTATGCACTTTTCTTCATTCTTATGGATTGCAGTTCCAGTATGTGTCCTTATCTGTGTCATAGTATGCACCGTTACTAGATGCTACTATAAAATCAGTTATCCATACCCTCTTGTGAAATGGACAAAGGGAAAGAAGAAAGAAGAAGAAGAAGAAAGACCCACTCAGTTAGTTGCCTCGTAGGTCTTTTCCTAAGGAGGGAGGAGTTACATGTTGCCTATCCACGGCACTGGAATATCATCCACTCTGTGTAGATAAAAGACGGTTATTGCATATAGAACATTTTCTCACTCCTTATCTGTTTAAGTTCGCTTTAAGATAATTAACATTAAAATACTGATTAAGGTTTATACCGAATTTTATCTTTTGTTATTTTGATGACTATTATTTATGCCGAAGCTTATCATATGTAGTTATGTTTGTTAAGTGTAATATCATTTATTATCTTTTATACCGAAACACATCAGTTATATACACAGCATTTTTGGTTGTTTTATCTATTGAATTATATAAATTAGCTAGGAATTGTAAGCTGGACATTCAGTATATTGTAAGACATCTCCGCGTAAAGCTAATTGTTAGTTGCAATATCTGTCTCACCGTTGTTTTTCTAATAGAGTTTTGTCTGAGGGAGCAGTGTGTTTCATTGGCAAGCTTATAGAAAACATCGTTTTGAAGTTGGAGTTTCTACGAACCGAACCTTGCATAGAAACACAACGTAATTTGCTCCTTTGACGCGAAGAAAGCTTTATTTGAGCCACAGTACCTAGAAAACAAATGTTCGTTGGGTTCAAATGTCAACATCATAACATAACCTATTATTTTGGCAGGTTCATTTTTTTATGTACATAATGATGTTCCTTAGATCCAAATATATATAACAGAAATGCAATAAAAAACGGAGTTTAACAGTTCAGAATTAGAGTATGTAGCCCGCCGTCAAAATGCACCCCAAACTAGTGACGCCGATTGTGATAGTTTTGTTGGGTATTAAGATATTTTCTACAGGCTCTAGAAGGTTTATTTGTACAAACGTTCTCAACGCTTTTACATATTATCAATTTTGTTATTTTTTAAAAGTTGAAAAACAAGTATATATTTAATAATTCAGATATACACCCTATAGCATGTAGGTACTCAATGCTTTAATCATGGTTCTCGAGAATAGTATATTAATACTAGTTGTACAATTCCTAATTTTAAATTAAGATTTTTGTTTGGTATATATCTATCTAGTGGGGTTATTTGGAAAGAGTATTACTCAGAAAACAATAAGAAAGGGGATATATCCTAAAATTTATTTGTTCACTAAATTCTTGATGCAATGGTGGATTCGAGTTCTACCTATTTTAATTTAAGGTTCTACTTTTCTCAAAAAAAGTTGTATATAATCTTTATATATAGTTTAAAAAGAATATTTTTTCACAAATAATGTTGTTTACATTATTTGTGAATGACAATAAGGATCATAAAACCTTCCATGGTTATTATTTTTGGGGATAATTTAAAAGTGTATAAAAGTTTCGGGCAGCAGTTTTACTCTCTGAAAACACAGTATTAGGAAAACTATTTTAGTTACGCTTGTCTTTGATGAACCTTCCAAAAATATCTAACACTGAGATGAGGATTCAGTTTCACAAATATACACAGCATAACATATATCATGCTCCCCCCCTATGCAATGACCTAAGATTTTTCAAATGATTCATAATCTCAGTGGAATTGAGATGACATATACTTTCTGTGCATTCTTTTTTTCTTACAGATAAGATGTTTCAATGTAGGACTAAACGGTTTCAAAAATGAAGAAGTTTTAATGTGTTTTTAGGGATCAACCAGTTTATACCCACCTAGATTATCTGACTCAGCCTTTCTGCAGCTAAGCTCGTACTCAGATCTCAACATTTTGCTCAATCAATATCATCATGAAATCAGCATTACTGAAGTCTCAATAGAATTCATCATATTGTAAATACTTATATCCGGTTAAATAATTAACAAAATATGCTAAATGGTGCACATTATTTGGTAAGATATTACCTAAAGCAGGACATACATCAATACTTTGTACATTGGAAAACAGTAAAAAGGAAATACACTTTAAGCTGGAACCTGGGTAATCCTCGCAACATTGCACTGCTGTCTGATAGTTCTTTAGAGTTACTAGACCAGATTGTATTTGGGAGATTAAAAATAAAAACATGGCATGGATGTTTATCATGTATCTTAAAAACTGAAGAACAATGACAACCATACTTATCCTTTCCCGAATTAGGTGGAATGTAATTTAAATATAAAATACCGATTACAGAAAAAAATGGTGTAGTGTATACCCCTGAAAAGCAAGTTATGATATATTACCTATATATATATATATATATATATATATGATATATGCCTACAAAATAAAAATTAGTATAATTTAACTTTATTGAGAATATCTTATACAAAAATAATCTAAAATAAAGCAAATATTCGTAAGAAATACACTATCAATAATTGTAGCAATAAATATGATCAGTAATTAGTTATTACCAACGACATATAAAAAGGATAGACCCCTTTGTTTAGTCATTAAAAGCGCGTTTGACAGCTTTGCTACTCTCGACAGTAGATTTTGTGATTACTGTGGTTAATTCACGAAGATATTGTCAAAAATACTGCTTTTAGGAGAGTTAATATTGCATTTTCTTACTAAAATAACTTTAAATAAGCTAATAACAAACAAACCGAGAAAGTTTTCTCCTATCTTTTCGTTTTTATTAATTTTGTTTTCCTTAAAGGAATTATATTTAACAGTTGCATTTACCCGAGTCATTTCCCACCTTTACTTCAGGCTGCTCCGTAGGTAAAATGAATTTGCACCAAGTGTGTATTTATCTCTTTCTGTCTGCCTATTAAATAGAGTAGACATTTAGGCAATAAACGCTAAGAGAATAAATCGAAATTAATCGGAGTAGACACTGGTTACAAGCTATCGTTATCTAAACAAAGACACCATGCTTATCGGTCATGTCAGCAGCGAAATTAATATCAAATTCATTTTATCAAACGAATGCGCCATCTTTAGTGGGGGTCCTGACTAGTGTTACCAATTAGCGGATTAAAATCCGATTTGCGGATATTTTCAGAGTGAGTGGATTTTTTTCGGATGTTAAAATATTTCGGAGTTTTTACGGATATTTTAGTAAAAAGTGGATATTTGGCGGATTTTTGGGTACAAATATAGACTATGCAAAACAAAGGACGACAATCGGAAAATTTAATACAAATTTCGGGAAGACTGAATAGGTACAGTCGGCAACTGCGCAATATCTGTCGAGTCGATACTTCTTGCTCCTCCCTATTAAACCGTGTTGCGAAACTGACACATATGTGTTTTATTTAGGACTGTCATCCTTCTCTAACGCATTATTTAAATGGCAATAAATAACAAATGAAAGACGGATTTTTTTATATATATAAAAAATAATATTTGTTCCTTGTTCTTTTATTCCTAGTTTTTGTATTATTCTACCTGTACATACTTTTTTCAAGTACCTGATTATGACTGTGGTTGATACTAAATTTAAATAAACCTAAGAGACACGGATGCGGAATACAATTGCTAATTTGATTGGCTAATTTCCGTCACGTTTTTAATACGGACGTCTAAGATGCGGACACATTGAAGATTATTTCAAGAACGCATAAATCCTGTATATTCTCAGTGGTGTTGATCGCGGCATTTTGCTTAATTATTAGAGATATCGGAGTAAGTTCGTTCAACTTTGTCCGAGAAACAGTGGCAAGACGTTCAACTTTGGATGCAATGGATCCCCGTCCCGTGTAGGCCGTCACTTTTTATTTTTTTTTTTTAACTAAAATCTATAGTAAAAAATACATATTAGGTTAAGCTAGTATTGGTTAGGTTTGCTGTAAAGTATTCGGAGTCTATATTAAAGCAAGTATTTAATCATAATCATGAAAAAATATGGCAACCCTGGAAAATATACTAAATTTTAGCTTCTGATCATTTCCGTCAAAGGTTTAACTGGTATATTTTCCGTAATTCCGAACAGCAAATTTAAAAAAACAATATACAGAATTTTTTATAGTTAATAAGTGGTCTACGTATTTAACAATATGAAAACTTTTTTTAATAGTTTTATATAGATAGTTTAATTTTATCGACAAGTGTTCAGCTAATTCATTTCCGTTCATCCCTATTTGGGAGGTTTTTGAACAAAAATCGGATAAAAATCGGATTTTTTGAGGAATGGTGGATATTTTCGTGTCGGAGCATTGATAACACTGGTCCTGACTCATTTCGACCTTGCTTTGTTCCTTGTTTTGACGGCATCTGTTAGATATTTTTGTCGTTAGTCCTGGATTTTCGTGGTTTTTAATATTTAATTTTACTGTGGGTTATGAGTTACAGTTAAATATAGTGGTGTGTAGCAGAATATGTAAGAAAAATGGATGATTTCAACCCCCAAGCCTGTTTACGCCGGTAAGTAACCTTTATGTCAAATGTGTCATGCCCAGTGAAGTAGGTGCGATAGACGCATAAGGAAGAATTAAATTTCTGATTAAACTGCAGATAAGAACAATTTAGGTATTTCAAAATTCTGTTTGTAAAACCTTTAATGCTTACATATACAAATGAATTTCAAGTAGTTCGCTTATGTCCATATAACACCATGCACTTTATTATGTAGTTGGTGGTGAAAAAAACGTCGTAACGTCAAATCATTGTTTACTGTTGCTCTGTTATTTTTATTAAATTTTTCCGGAAAGTGAAATCAAAAACATAAAATTTCTTGTTGGTGAGATTCTGTTCCCTGTGCTTTGTGGCTGGATGTGTTTGCTGTGACTTTTCTTTGATTTTGGTCAGTAATTTTACATTTGATTTTTCCCTCGATTTCTCGTCGGACTTTGAACTTTTGTTTTTGTCTTTGTTTTGATTGTCGGATGCCGACCACATTGCCGACTGTCAACGTCTAAATTGTCAAATTCTATCTGACAAGACAACCGACGTACGTCACAGGTTACTGACGGGATCCAGTGGATACCGACGTTGCCAGATCTACAATCAGCTGTTGCTACAGACAAGTGTTGCTACAACCAAGTGTTACTACTTAAAAGAAGATATTACTAACTATTTAATTACCTTGAATAAACGGAGAGATTCAGATAAGGATCTAAAATGTCAGATTCCAACATATGCTACAAATGTATGAGAGAATGCGTCTTCAGGGAGGATAAACAACGCCTGTTTGGATTCCCATGTGATATGTGCTTACGAGTTGTCTGCGCAGATTGCACCAATGCCCAGGCACAGGAAGTCCGAGTAATTCCCAGCCTCACTAGAACACTAATACATCAGTGCCCAGATTGTCGGATTGATTTCAGGGGGCTTCCGGCCACTCTTAAGTCAATTAGGTCGATGCAGAGTGACGTTAGCAGTCTGATTGATCAACTTGGGAAGGTTGAAGCTAGGCTGGATTCCCATTCTACAACCAGCAGTATAGATTCCAAGCTTAAGCCTCTTGAGAAGAAAATCAAAGGCTTGGAGGATGAGTTACGGTCATCATCAAGGTCTCTGGAGGGCAAGGTTAAAGCTTTTCAAACACCAAAAAAGACTGATCAAGATCTTACCAAAATGTTTACTCTCATACAAGACCAATTACATTCGCTATCAACAAGGACAGATCAAAATAGGGTAACTTATGATCCCCTACCCCTATCTCGCTGCATAGAGAAACATCTAAATGAACAGTCTGAACACATTGCTCTCAAGATGGACTCTGTTGTCAGTGCAATCAGGGATACAAATACCGAGCTTGTCAAGTTCTTCACCATCAGTAAAAATGACTCACCATCTGCTGCCAGTCTGCCAATTCCTCATACTTTAAAAACCAACATTAAGCCTAATGAGTTAAAAAGTATTGAACGAGAGAGTGCACCTTTGACTGTGGTAAAGGGATCTAGTACTGACAATACTGTTTTGTCAGCTGCAGAAGAACGCAAATGGTTTCACATAGATAATCTGGCTGAAAATACTACAGTGGAAGTATTGAAAGAATACTTTAACGAACACCAAATCCACACCTCTTGTGAAAAAATTCAGAGTAAACAAAACTATAAGGCTTCATTTAAGGTCTCCATAAAACCTAATCAAACTAACTTGCTTTGTAATGGTAGTATCTGGCCTGTGAATGTTTCTGTCAGACCCTACATTTTTAATTGGCAGAAAAACTCTCAACTTGGTCATGGGCGGCAGGTTGGTGAAGTCAATGATAAAAACAAAAACCTGAGGAATAACTATAACTTTCGAAAATATGGAAATCAGCGACGACGTAGCTAAACCCAATGATCCATCTCAAGCTCTGTGTCTTCTGAACTTTAACATCCGAAGTCTTAGGTCAAAGAACTCTGAGCTTGCTGTATGTCTTCAAGCTAAATGCCCCGATTTGGTTGCGCTTACTGAGATATGGTGTTCCCCAGATGAAATTGGCAGAGTGACCATTGATGGATATGCTCTGGCATCCTCTTATTGCAGGGATTTGTCTCGAGGAGGCGGGGTCGCAATTTACTGTAGAAATGGCATTCAATTCGAACAGTTAAGTTTAAATGTGGGGTGTAGTGAGAGTGAGTTTGAGTACAGCGCAGTGAAGGTCTTGCTTGCATCAATTAACATATATGTAGTGTGTCTGTACAGAGCACCATCATCAAATGTATTAAATTTTATTAATCTGTTGTATGATTTAATGGTTGATTTATTCGATAAAAGCAGAAATGATAAGAATGCTTCATATATTGTATGTGGGGACTTTAATGTTAATTTTGATCCTTGTAAAAATAATATTCATGCAAACTGGATCGTGAACAACCTTATATCATTTGGTCTACAGTCTTGTATTAAGGACTATTCCAGGATTCATAACACATCAGCTACAATTATAGATAACATCTTTACAACATTTCAGCTTGAAAAAGTCAAGGTTTTGACTATAGAGAGCAACCTGTCAGATCACTTCATGCAGTATGTTATATTACCTATAAAAACCTCAGTAAAAAGTACTAATAAGCAATATAAGTATATATGCAACTTCAGAAAAGAGGCTAATATAATAAACTTTAAAAATTTCCTGCAATATGAATCCTGGGATGATTTGGTAAGAGCAGACACTGATGCTAATGCTAAGTTTAATTTATTTCTTGGTAAAATATTGTATATTATTAATAAGTCCTTCCCACAAGAGCTCATCAGATATTGTACTGATGGTTCTCGAGTATCATCTAATGCACACTGGCTTACTAATGACATTGTAAAGCAAGGCGAAGATTTACGATTTTTATTTATGTGTTGTAAAAAATCAAATAGTGAGCAAATGTGGGGAAACTATAGGGTAAGGTTGAGGGAACATAGAGAACTCATTGCAAACAGTAAAAAAAATGTTTATTCACATATTTACAATAATTCCTCAAATAAGATGAAAGCTTCATGGAATATAATAACTAATGAATTGGATGCCTCAGCTAAAAAGCCTTCATATCCAACTTTTTTCAAAAATATGAATGATAGTACTATTTATGACTACGGTCTTGCAGCTACAGGGTTAAATGACTATTTCATTGAGAGTATAAGGCAATTGCCTGGTAGTCAGTCGAGGAATCTTGGACTTAGTATGGGAGCCTGTGGCGAGTCAATGTTTCTCCAGCCAGTTAATGAACTTGAGGTACACACATATCTAAACTCAATCTCAAATAAGCACTCTGGTGGTATTGATGATATTCCTTGCTCGCTTTTGATAAAAGTGTCAGAGCATATATCTCCAGTCCTTACCTACCTAATAAATGAATCCTTTAAAGAAGGTATATTTCCCACTCAACTAAAAACATCTATTATTCGACCTATACACAAAAAGGGTAATATTAATAGAATAGATAACTATAGACCAATCTCACTTTTGACTGCATTCTCTAAGATATATGAAAAAGCATTTTATGACACACTCAGTAACTTCTTGAATAAAAATAGGATTATACCTAGTACTCAGTTTGGATTTCGAAGGGGCTGCTCAACGGCTGATGCTATTGTTTCCCTTGTTGGGGAACTCGTTCGGGAGTTGGATCAGGGTTGTGCCACCATGAGTGTTTTCTTTGATTTCTCTCGCGCCTTTGACTTGGTCAATCACTCTGTTTTATTATGTAAATTAGAACGTTATGGAGTGAGGGGTACTCCACTCAAATGGATTGAGACATACCTGTTTGACAGGAAACAAAAAGTCATACTGCTGGTGAATGGCCAGAAGTATCAATCTGAATTAGCAGACGTTCCTACAGGTGTTCCACAGGGAAGTGTGCTGGGACCCTTATTATTCCTCGTCTATATTGCTGATATTGCTCAGTCAGCTTTGTTGGGCCCTAATATTATATATGCAGAGGACATAACTTCTGTCATAACAGGTGTTTCTTTGGCTGAGATAAGGAGATTAGCGGAGGTCAGCATTGAGCAAATGCTTGATTATTGCAGATTGAACAATCTTGTCCTCAATTTACAAAAAACACTCTTAATGCTGTTCAGTACCCGTGCAAATGACACAAGTCTAAATCTAAATATATGTGGTAATGATATGGGCAATGTTAACACTGTTAAGTTCCTAGGCGTCATCATGGATTGTAACTTAAATTGGTCAGGTCATGTCGACTATATTCTTAAAAAACTTGCCACCCATTCGTTTGTCATTTGGAAACTAAGAGCAGTAGTTGATAGAAGCATACTAATGTCTTATTACTATGCCTACGTCTATTCCTTGTTAAATTATGCTATAGTAGCTTGGGGAAATTGCTTGAGAGTGAATGAGGTATTAGTTGCACAAAAGAGGATTATTCGAACAATCCTCTTCAAGGGATCAAGGAAATCTTGTCGTCCACCCTTCTCAAATCTTCAATATAATATATATACTTCAATGTGCCCTGTACATTCGTAAGAATCTTAACTCTTTTACTCTGGTTGATGACATGCCTCACTGCTATCCACTCAGAAATGGTTCCGACTTAAGGCTACCGGCTGTTCGACTGACTGCAACTGCTAAAAGTTCCCTTGTAATACCCTTAAAAATATATAATCACTTGCCGATTGAACTCAGACGAACTATAAATTTAAAATTTTTTAAAAGAAAACTATTTGACTTGCTTTGTAGGGATCCCATTTACAGTTTGAATGAGTTTTTCTCTAGAAACTTTGTATGATCTTTAAATATTCTAACTTGTATTTTGTATTTGTATTTTAACTTTTACACTATTTTATTTCACTTTTAACTTGATTAGGTATGTTGTAGTATTATTCTTAACCTATTATATTATTATATGTATTTTACTTTGATAATCTTCGACGAAACACATGTCACACTGTGATCTGTTTGTGAATAAAGGAATTTGAATTTGAATTTGAATTTGCCTTTTTCTTGTAATTTAATTAATTTTGTGTTTAGGACCATTAAATTACAAAGGTTTCTAGCTCTGGGTTACAGATTTTTCATAAGACGCAAAGTATTTTGCTGCTTTATTATTTGGGCTTGGGCAATTTCATGCAGTGGTAGTGCCGACCCTTACAATAAATGTTAAAAATAATTTAATTTTGGTCTGATCTAGTAAATTTTCAGACTTTTCTGTATATACTCGATTTTTCATGTATAGACAGAAAAGAGAAAACTAAATATAGATTGCGTTTAACGCTCTATCACTTCTACGCCAACGTGAACGAACTTTCTAAATTTTGGTTCACGTGAAATTAGATATGATGTGATCATTAGCGTTCAGCTAACTAATATACGCTATTTATTTATTTAGTTTCGTAATCTTTGTAGCGTAGTGGTATGATTCTCAGCCCACGTCGTATAGGTTGTGGGTTCGAATCTTAGCACGGGTGAAATTTTTTTTTTGTATTTTTTAAACAGAACTAACAATTAAGAAAAATACGAATTATTTATTTTCTTAAACTTTGGATTGTTTAGGTTTGCTGTAAAGAAAGTGCACCAACCAAATTCCAAATCTATATTATTAAAACAACGAATTTTTTAAAACAAAATATATACTTTTGGCATCAGTTCGTCAATAAAGCCATCATTCAGACGTTTTTCTTATTTAACGTGAACATTAAATGTAGATAAATGTCTAATTTTTTAAGATCAACTTTTCTCCAACCTTTTATTGTTAGTGTCTATTATATCATTTATATTTTAAGTCACTTTTTCCAGTGGTTGTATTAAGCACTGATAATAATGTATGTTTTATAAGGGGTAATTTATGGTGATGTAACAATAATAGAAATAGTAAGTCCATTGGCATATCAAGATTTTAGCTTTAGTTAAAAATAAACTAGCTGCAGTCTTGCATATTATCTTGCTAGTGCAAAATTTAGTAAAGACATTTCATGGTGTAAGAAGTAGACTTACCATTTATATTTGGATATAATTTGATTAGCCTACCATCACGTTTATACAAATGTTACATTATATCTTAAGAACTCAAGATTGCTCAAGCAAGTTGATATGCACTTGCAGCTGCCTTTAAGTTACACTGTAATTTTTCCTTTTATAGAATTTAACCAATTATAACACTAGGAGTTTTATACATATTATGTTATAAAGCTAGATTTTGTATACATATTATGTTTTCTATTTGCAAACTAAAAACATAATTATTATATTTTTCTACCTTTCTAAATATAGGCCTGCTGTTTTATGCAACTTTGTAAAGTCGGGTTCATAATCCATTGCGCCACTAGGTACAAGTCTCAAAATATAAGTCATTATAGTCAGATATTATTTAATAGATGTAGGCTCTATACTGCACTAAACTTTTTTCGATGTCAGACTGCTTGTGCTATTGACAGTAATTTTGTATGTAAGACAATTTTTCGGTCTATCGTACTTGTTAGTAGCTCCATCAGATATATTTATTTTAGTTATTGATAAAAAATAATATCAACTTTTCATAAATTACTAGATAAACACAATAAAAAAACTGGGTATATATTTTACATCCAGAAACCATCTTGATTTAATTTATCTAAAGATAAAATATTTCCCGAGGTACTTCTAAATAAAAATTTTCCGTAAGTGCATATATAATAAGCTATTAAGAAATAAGTTCCTTAAATAGATTTTTAATTTTTTTATTTCAGATTTCCTGAAAATCCTGAGATGGAGACTCTGTACTGAAATATCCTAAAATCTGTTCAGATTATTTTAGTTTAGTCATATTCTGACTTAGCCTGATGGGCGATGTTATTAGGCCACATGCAAACCCAATCTTACACCTTTGTATTTCAGGTTATTATACAATATACAGTTTTAATGACAAACATTTCATATTTGTGTTATTGAATAAATATTGTGTTGGCAACGTTGAAAGGCTGTTGACAAAATTGAAAAAACTGTTGCAAACATTGTATTCCTACCCCACCCAATATTTTGTCTTCACTCCCCCCTTGACCAGGTATTTATGATTAGGGGTAAATATCAGTTAGGTCTAAGTTTTGTGCAGTAACAAGTATTACAACAACATACATTTTACTTAACACTTTTATTTATAATTAAAAAAACATATGTCTAGTGATTTTTGAATGTAGTTAAATTAATGGTTTTGGCGTAAGTAAAATAAACATAACAGCACTTGCCACGTAATGGTATCAAATACCCAGGAGAACACCATACACCTTGTTGGTAATTGTTTACATTTCTGCACCATCACCGATTTTAGTTGAAACTTCGCTTTATTAATTATCAGATATTGTTTGCATCGTTATTGCATTTTTGTACATCTTTGAAATCATAGAAGATAATAAATTAAAAACTTTACAGAAAACGTGGTTTATTTTGAAGTGATGAAATAGAATCAGATATATAACAACGAAAACGAATAAACATGCGTAAAAAATCAAATACACATCTGTTGTTCAAACACAGCTTTGTGTTTGTCTTCTCTATGTGTTCTTTCATGTTGGTCTGATAATACTCCTATAGAGCGAAATACCTATCATAATCTTTGACTGAGACTGAATTGAATATATAATATGCAGAAGTTAAATTTGCGCTAATATTCTATCAAATATAATATTCTATCAAATACAGTTTTTGTAAAAACAAAATATAAGATGCAGCTACTAACTATTGCAACAGTTATTCCTGGATATAAAACAATGTTTAAATATAGCTTTAACTTTCATTTTGGTTAGTTGACGTCACCTTGTTATGGTTTTTTTAGATATGACTTCTACAACACAAATCAATTGAAAAGCTAAAGCTTGGACTATGCTAAAGACTTGAACTTTAGGTACTTTACAACGCCCAAAATTAATATTCTGTTTTAGATTACCATGAAAACCAACAAATAATAAGTTGAAATATTGAAGATTGATCACCATTTATCCAAAAGAACTAAATAATGCGCGAATTATTTTGTGTCCAGTCATATGAAAAAGCTTGATGGCTGAGGACTGATTAGATCAAATGCTGCCATAGCTACAAATTAATAGATACTACCCGTCTAACGGTTATGACCTAATAAGGCTACCTCAAAATGTGATACTGGGATAATTTTGAGAAAATTGTTTTGGTAAGTTTCTTGATTTAAACTTTAAACCCACACTGATATTCATAGTTACTAGATAGCTAATATAAAATACGATAAGTTAATATGTTTTACAAAAACCAAAACACACTCATGTACAATCATATAAACATATGTATATCTGTGTGTAATCTGGGATAATTGACGCATTTTTTTTTGTTTCTATATGCTTTGGGATGTAAAATGTAATAAAAACAAAACCAAAAAACATTTTAATTCCAAAGCCGTTTAAATGTTATTTTTACTGGTCTATGTGGATAGTTGTTATAATTTTGCCTTTATCTTTATCTTATATAAGAAAACGCCAATAGTAAAAATAATAGATACAGGTATCACATGATAAACCATTGAAAAAAAAACAGGTTTAGCTTTAATTATGCATCGTCACATAGCAAGTGTTTTTAAATTAATTAACAATTTTTGTTAGATTTAAATATATCAGGAGAACATTATGTAACAATTTTTCTTGCTTCTTTGTTCGATGTAACTATTGTTATGTAAATCAAATTATCTTTTTTTACATGTTTTAGGGTTGCAAGATGCCGAAATCATGTTTTCCTATTTCCATTGGTAGGTCTGTGTGTTAATTAGTCTGTTCAGTACAAACTATCTAATAGTGAAACAAAATGGCATTCTAAAATATATTTTTTTAAATTAGTTCTTATAAAGAACCACTTACCAGTTTGTGGTATACTTTTTTTCTTAAATTTTCATTAAAAAGGCTTTGCCTATTGTATAATTCTCACAATTACACATAAAATTTCTATAATTTAATAAGACAATTCTATGCATATTTAATATTTACTTAGATGGTATGTACAGTGTCTACACTGACCTTCTTACAGTCACGTCAGTTGAACCTTGCACGTTCTGATGACTATACATAATATAATGTTATTAAATTTTACTATTTTGCATCATTGAGATCGCACGCATTGTTTAATTGATAGTTGTATAAATGGAATGTAAATTTTAGAATAAATCAGTACGTTATTAACCACGATAATTGTTACTCATTTACTACGAACAAATACCTACTACGTCCTACATCGTCCCGCTGCTCATCTCAAGCCGAAGCTGAGCAAAGCTATTGGCAAGCAAAGCTTGCACATTGGTCCTTCGAGCCTTAAAGCCGTTCTTCAACCGAAGAACATCCGTCCATTATACACAACCGTGTATCCGTCCATCAACTTTATCGTCCGTCCATCTACAAGCAACCAAAACCAACCATATAATCACAGTTGTCAGGAAGTCTGTCGTACATGGCAAGAAAAAAGCTGAACAGAAACCAAAGAGCTAAGAAACGTCAAGAAAAATTAGAAGAAATCGTTATAGCTTCTTTAGACGGAGTTGACATCAAAACGCACAATTCAGGTTTGCCAGTCACGCCAACCATAGATAAAAAACCGTTTGAATTCGTAACCAGGCTAGAAGTAAGATTTAAAGAGCTTTTCGGCGAATAGCTTACCACCAAAACCTGTTTTAGGGTGTCGTTGCCTGAACTGAGTAGGGTAACGTGAAGAAGCACTCGAAAAAACTAAGTGGTGGGAAAAAGCAAAGTGCCGTTAGCTTCACTCGCACACACAAATATACACGTTACTTAATAATTGGTATTTTCCTTGTTGCCCAGTTACCGCTGGCGAGGGGAATACTAAAAGGAATAAATAAGATATACCTGTGCCAGTTCACGCTGGCGGGCATATATTATCGTTTCCACGATTGAGTATCACACACAAGCAAAGGCTTTTCCCCGTGACCAGTTAACGCTGGCGAGGAAAATACTTTAAGGGTTTAATAAGGTATTCCTGTGCCAAGTTCACGCTGGCGGGCATATATTATTGAACTCAGCTTAACATACAACACAAACAGACACTACTTGCAAACTAGCCGAAAGTAAACAAAAAACAAATAAACAAACAAAATATCCCGTCCCGTCTGTTCAAAAATTCATCATGTCTGCGGAAAGCAAAATGAATGAGCTTGTTCAAGAACAAGAAGAACTAGGAAAACAAATAATCCAGCTTATCAGCAATAGCAAGAAGGACTCTTCTTTGAGAAAAACTGAAACATATATAAAAGACCGCATCGCCACCTTAGAAAAAATATGGAAAAGTATCCAGAAAAACGACAAGGAAATAAAAAACCTAAACCTCACCGAACATGCATATTTTACCAAAAAATATGACAACCAATTAAAAGAAAAATACGAAGAAGTACTAAACTACCTAAAAACCTGTCCAAAAGCAGAAACACCTTCAGCAAGTTCCGCCGATCCCTTGGCGGAAAAAGAACAAGAACACCGTCTGAAAAAACAAAACTTCAGGCTGCAACAACTACAAACCGACCTAAACCAAATTGAAACGGAACTAAGCCAAGGAAAGTCCAAATCTCGCTATAAGCTTCACATGGAAAAAATTAAAAAACAATGGGATGCTATTCATCAACTGCATGAAGAAATAATGATAAATGAAACAAAGTTTCAAAACAACTATTTTGTCAATAATACTTATGCAGACACTCTCGGCCAGTACGAAGAAATTCTGGAAAAACTAACTTTAGAAGCTCAAGAAAATATCATGGCCCAAACTCAACAAATCGTGGTGAACCAGCCACAGCAAAAGTTAGCAATTCCAAAAGTCGTTATCCCGATCTTTTATGGAGGATATGAAAACTGGTCTAATTTCTTCGATATATTCAAAAGAGTAATTCATGAAAACCAAGCACTGACCAAGGCCGAAAAGATGCACTATCTGAAAACCCACACACGGGGAGAAGCAGGCAAATTGATTCAACACCTTGAGTCAACTGAAGCTAATTACGAAACAGCATGGGAGTTATTGCAAAAGCGATATGAAAACAAAAGGCTACTAACATTCCAACTAATTGATAAGATATTAGACGTACCAACGTTTACAAAAGAAGACGCACTGAAACTAAAACAACTACACGACACTACAAGAGAATGTCTACAGGCGTTGAAAAACCAAGATGTAGAAATCGATACATGGGGTCCAATGGTAATTCGAATAATCCTCAGAAAATGGGATTCTGAAACCAACCGTCTATACGAACAAAATCTTCAGAAGCCGCATGATATCCCAGAGTTTGAAGAATTTATGAACTTCTTAGAAAGACGATTCCAGTCATTAGAAACCATTGCCGTTAACGTCGCATCAGACAATAACAAAAAACACAGTAACGCTGGTTGTCTATTCTGCAAAGATAAACAACACATGACGTACCACTGCCAAAAGTTCAAAACGCTTTCAGCAGAAGAAAGAAACAAACAAGTCCAAGAAAAGCACATGTGCTATAATTGCTTAAGTCATGATGTTGGCAAAAGGTGTTTCAGCCAAACAAGGTGCAATATATGCAGTCGCCAGCATCATACATTTCTACACCTTGAAAGATATCAACAAAACCAACAACGGTCAACAGACTACCAACCCAGAGGTTTTCAAAGAAGTTCTAATAATCCACCAAGAAATTCCCAATACAACGCCGGTGCAGGAAGGTCAAATAATCAACCTAACACCAATAGAAATACTTCAACACACCATACTAGCAAACAAGAAGAGAACGTTCTTCTCGCAACAGCCCTTGTTGAAGTTTCCACTTCAAGTTCATCGCAGCCATTACGACTTCTGATCGATCAAGGTTCACAATCTTCGTTTGTTACGGAAGAAGCCGCCCAACGACTAAATTTGCCACGCCGCCACATCAGAGCTGAAATATCTGGTGTTGGCGGGGGAGACCCTAAAATTTCCAAATGGTCCACTAATGCCCAGATTAGACCAAGATTCAAAAGTACATTTTCTATGGAAGTTAACATGATAGTCCTCCCAAAGTTAACACGTTCCATGCCGAAACAAAAACTCCAAATACATAACATAGACAACTGGAAAAATGAAGTTTTAGCAGACACTAGCTTTATGACTCCTGGACCAATAGATGGAATTTTAGGAGCCAAGGAATATGCAACCATAATCCTGAACGACCTTCAGAAAACTAAAGAGAGTCTTCTGAAACAAAACACGGAACTGGGTTGGATTGTGTCTGGTTCTATATTATCTGAGCCTCAAAGTATTGAAGTAATTAGTATGATTTCTCAATATGAAGAAGATAATCAGCTAACAAAATTCTGGGAGATTGAAGAAATAATGCCATGTCACCAATTAACACAGGAAGAACAAGCGTGCGAAGAAGAATTTTACGAAAAAACCACACAACAAGACAAAGAAGGAAGATTTGTAGTTCGAATTCCGTTCAAGCAATCGCCAGAAACTCCAGCACCACCATTCACAAACTCAGGGGTGGACTATGCTGGTCCAATTCAAATTAGAACCACCAAAGGGAGAGGACATAAGTCGTACAAGGGCTACATTTCAGTATTCGTGTGCCTTGCCACCAAAGCGATTCATTTAGAAGTGGTCAGCGATATGTCAACCGAAGCATTTTTAGCTGCATTCAGACGGTTCACTGCAAGAAGAGGTCATTGTGAAAATATGTATAGTGACAACGGCACTACATTTTTGGGAGCATCAAAACAATTTGAAGAAGAAGTGAAGGAAATTATTGAAGAGCCTCACCTGCAAAATGCAATTATCAGCTCAGGAACACAATGGCACTTCATCCCACCCGCAGCCCCACATTTTGGAGGAATCTGGGAAGCAGGTGTCAAATCCATGAAACATCATCTAAAGCGAGTCATTGGAGCATGCACTTTGACCTATGAAGAAATGACAACCTTGGTGCACGAAATTGAAGCGTGTTTAAATTCGAGACCGCTTTGCCCCCTAACGGAAGATATTGATGACACCAATACATTGACCCCTGGTCATTTCTTAATAGGGAGAGAATTATTAGCTCCCCCCGAATTTAAATCCTTCCCGAACTGTAATCTGTCGCAAAGGTGGAGACTCGTTCAAAAAATGAAGAAAGACTTCTGGGAAGCCTGGACTACTGAGTATCTTTCCAGACTTCAACAACGATATAAGTGGAACAAGCCTATTGAAAATTTGCCAGTGGGCACAATGGTTCTAATTAAAGAAGAAAATATAAATCCGAACAAATGGCCTTTGGCGAGAATAATGGAAATTCATCCAGGTCAAGATGGAGCAGTTCGAGTCGTAACAATAAAAAGGCCAGGAGGTGTCACTCAAAAGAGACCAATTCACAAGTTAATTCCTTTGCCTACAGACCAAGATACACAAGCCGCTACCCAGCCCACAATAGAAATCAATAGTCATGTTGCACAGAAAGAAGAAAGAACCACAAAAGAGAAAAGACTGAAGCATACAACTTCAAAATCAGCACTTCTTTATGTTTTGACAATTCTATTCTTGCTAATTTCTGCAACGACAGCAGAAAACTCTTACAAAATTCACCAACCCCAACATGGCCTTTACATAGAACATCTAGGGACAACTCAAATTGACAAAGGAGTCTTTAGAATAGAAATAGCACATTCCAGAAACAGGAGTGAAAATGATGTGAAGGCAGTAATCAACGTAGCTTCTCAATTTAGAGACCTATGTGATAAATCAAAAAAGCTTACAAATGACGCCAAATGTGAAGCCCTAACCCATCATTTGGAAGAGTTAAAAAATCATACCCAGTGGATGCTGATGAATCTTAACGACGTCCATCATACAAGACGGAAAAGAGGCTATCTTGGAAAATTTTTAACAACTGTATTTGGAGTCAACGATGAAGTGTATCAAGATATCGACTCGCTCAACAAAAATCAAGAGCAATTGATTCGAGCGTCCAATCACCAAACTAAATTTATGGTGTCCGCGCTCACGGAGTTCAATGAGACAGAATCGAATATCACCAATAGACTTAAACATTTTCAAGAAAAACTCAACCAAGGACTAGAAGCAATCAACAACATGCAGACTTGGTACAAGCAAATAGACACCAATGCCCTAAATATTCAACTGCTAAGCGCCTACCAAGTAGCACAAAACTTCATCAGCGAAATAAATGAATACTATGACAAACCATTGAACATCCGCTTCAATAGGGGCACAATATACGAACTAGTATCACCGGCATATATCAACAATATCATAAAAGAAACAAATAAAAAATTTCCGAATAACTTAAGGATTGTACCGACAATGTTATCCACGAAGCAGACAGCTAATAAGACAAGTCTCCAAGTGTATGGGTACTTTCCAATAGCAGATGTTGCCAAGTTTGGACTTCTAAAAGCAACGCCAGTTCCGGTGAAAATCGAAAACGGATCGTATTGGAACCTCCACGTCACTAATGACTACATAGCCGTCGACTACGACACGCAACTGTACTTCCAACTTCATGAAAACGACTTACAACAATGCATTAAACCATACCCCAATGATCCACATCAGTTTATCTGTTCACCAAGTTCAGTCAGAAACATAGAAACAAATCCTTCATGTATTATAGATGAAATATATGAACGAGCCGCTCCAAGACATTGCGCCATTGAAAAAAGCAGCATAAAAGGCATACTATGGAAACAGCTGTGCGCAGCCAATACTTGGATGTTTATATCCAGCTCTCCAACGGTAATATCTGTAATCTGCAATGGTGCGCGGGAAGATGTTGCAATAAACGCAACAGGGATAATTCAAATATCTCAAGAGTGTATAATTCAAACAAAACAAAACATACTCACGCCTAAACGAAGCACCACCGTTCCAGTGTTAAATAGTTATTCCAAAGCGGTCCCAAACTTATTAGGCAATGCGATCCACCAGAAACAACTAGACATTTTACCAACCGAGCCAGTGTTCGAACTGACAGACAGCCTTCATGAATTGATAAACGATCAAGAACACCAACAAGAGCAACTACAGAACATTCTTTGGCGAAACATTCACCATCATTCCATAGCAATTAGCAGCATCACTACGATTATCATAGCCATTCTTATAATTGCAGGATGGTATACAGCCAAAATCATTGTAGCACAGCATCAACAGAAGAAACGCAACAGGAAACCAGATCACAGGACCACTCAAAACGAGGAATTTGAGTTAAGATCTCTCACTTCATCCATCGGAGACAGGCCGCAGAATGTATAATTCTCACAATTACACATAAAATTTCTATAATTTAATAAGACAATTCTATGCATATTTAATATTTACTTAGATGGTATGTACAGTGTCTACACTGACCTTCTTACAGTCACGTCAGTTGAACCTTGCACGTTCTGATGACTATACATAATATAATGTTATTAAATTTTACTATTTTGCATCATTGAGATCGCACGCATTGTTTAATTGATAGTTGTATAAATGGAATGTAAATCTTAGAATAAATCAGTACGTTATTAACCACGATAATTGTTACTCATTTACTACGAACAAATACCTACTACGTTCTACATCGTCCCGCTGCTAATCTCAAGCCGAAGCTGAGCAAAGCTATTGGCAAGAAAGCTTTGCTCAGCAGACGAAGTACCTGTAAATTCACTTATTGTGAAGTGCTTCTTTTATTTAAAAAAAAAGAGAAATTTATTAGATACAATTTATATAACAAATAACTTTTGAACTGTGTTATCTGTGTGTGTGGTAGAATTAAGTAAAACTGGAGTTCCAGACATATTTTTGTTTTTAGGAATAATTTATGAGTGACAATCAGACTTGGAAAAAAGACTTCCAAAAGATAAGTCAGAATACATATGATAATAAAGGGTAACAACAAAATTACATTTAGTCAAAGAGAACTGGATGTTCCTTACACATTTTACATGTTATTACCTAATTTTTATTACACTGCTATATGCAAAACTTCTATTGCCAAAAATTAAGTTGATAGAATACATAAGATCCCCTAAAAAAGCATATATCGAAAGAAGTTCCGGGTAAAAGAAATTTACCGACTTTTATATGTATGGCCTTTCAAACATTCTAATAGGCAGCTATTTTGTTCCGCGTTTCAATATTTTACCAGTTTCTACCTATGTCACACTTCATTTTTAGGTAAAATATAACAGTCTTTTACACTGATATTTTTAAATTGTATTGGGAGTCTCATTTTGTCGTGCCATTTAAAAATCGTAGCAAGGTTATATTAGTTTATCCCTATAACATATGTATTCTAATTTTTGAGCAAAGCTCGATAAGTCGTTTTTTTAATCTGATTTTTTAAATATTTTATTTGGCCGCCATTTTGTTCCGCAATCTTAATTTCGTACTAAAAAGTTCATCTCTATATAACACTTAATTCTTGTGCGAAATTTGAAATTAATCGAATAAGTAGTTTTCAGACTTGATTCATTAAAAATGTTATTAGGCCGCCATTTTGTTTCGCAATCTTTGATTCGTATAAAAATTTTACCAGTTCATTTTTATATCACAATATGTGAATAATTTGAGGTAAATTGTATAAGTAGTATTTTGGTTATAATTTTTTTAACGTTTTGCTAGGCCGCCACATGGGATTTTCACCAAAATTTCACCACGCAGTCCCTATATGAACCTCAATTTTTGACCATAAATTGAAGTGAATTGAGTAAGTAGTGTTTTAGTTATACCACTAATAGATATACAGACCGATGGAATTAAGAAAACATGTTTTTTTTGGGATCTAGGTAGCCAAAAATGTAAAGAACTGTAGAAAGTAGTGATTTTTTCACGATTACACCAGTCTTATGAGGAATTAAAAAGAAAAACTATGTTATCTACAATTCTATAGCAAAATATTTTATCTATAGTTTAGACCCTAAAAAGAAGGTAGACACTGAGAAGGCAATTCTGTTTGCATGGATTCGACTATACTATACACTAATAAATTTGTATCAAATTCTTTTGCTTACTTTTTTAATAATTTTTTAGAAAAAGTCAAATATTCCTACAAGATTTTTTTCAATTGAAAGAAACATAGAAAAAATTCGCCAAATAATAAGAAAGTGGTATTATAGTGGATGAGGAAAACGTACAATTCAAAACACTGTGCAAAAAGTGAGCTTTACACTATAGGGTAAATTGTTTTTATTTTTAAAAATTAATTAAAATAATATTGCTAAGCGAATTAGAAAACTTGTCATCGTTCAATTAGCTTAACATTAACTGAATTAGAAGAATTTGGAAAACTACTATCGATTCTGAGTTACTGAAATAATCAATGAGTTCTCTAAGAATATAAAAGCTTCAATGCTTTTATTTTTATTTGAATTAGTTTCGTTCATCTGTACATATTTTGTTTGAATGTTTTTAGAAATTACTCTTTTTATAACAAATTATATTTTTACATCTCATCACATCACATCATTTTTTGTAATTTATTTATTTTAAAAAGCATGAGTGGAACAGGAATTCCCTTTTTTTTCTCAGAGAGAATTAGCTCTATAATTTTATAATACATTTTTGATATTTAAAATATATATCTAAAATATTTAAACCCCATAATCATTTTTATATTTTTTCTTTTCCAGGTCCCTCTCTATCTGGCAAGCTGAGATCATTGAACAACTTTTATAACCTAGTTTTTTAACTTCTAAAGAACAATGTTGAAATTGTCATGTAATGGAAAACCGAAAGAAATATTTTGTTACACAACATACAACATATAACATTAGGGGCACGAATTTTAATATATTTTTGTAAATTACGAATGTACAATGTGGTTATTTTAACTTGTCCACATTTTAATCTGCTAAGAACTTTTCATTTTTCCTGATATCAAATCAAAATGTCCAGAAAAGAAATTCTATGGCAAGTTACTGAGTTCCCAAGAACACAAATAAAAGTGTAAATTTTCAAAGATATAAATATAACTGGCATTTTTTTTAAATGAGACACTTTCTGATTTGCACTTTCAGTAGATAGATCTCATGCACCTACTTCTTGATACCTTTATCCTTCAAAAATGAAGAACTTTGTCATACACATTGTTTTATGGCACCCATTTTTTCCTTTTTCCTTGTATTTTTAAAAATAAATCTCCAAGCAAGTTAGGGCAGATCGTAATTTGGAAAAGTTAAAATAACCACGCTAAGTGGTACAGAGTAAAGAACTAAACTTTTTGTTAGCCTTAGGCAAACATAGGTTATTGCTTCTTGTAAAAGTTCAAAATTTGATAAAGCATAACTCTATTATATAAAAAAAATTTTTTTTGTCTGTTTCATTTTTTGTTGATGTATGTAAAGTATTTTTTAAATTATTTCTTTGTTTAATACGTTAAGTCATAGCAAGTTTTAAATCATGTTCAATGAAAACAACATCGTTAGATATGTAAATTGATCAAAAACTTAATCTTCCAACCTGTTGGTATGTATTTATAGGCATTCTTCAATATCCCCACTTTTAATAATTTTTAATAAGCTCTATAGGGTTATGCTTAGTTTTTTTAGGTAATTATATATTTCTTTCCAATGTTTTTAAGGCTTGTATTGATTTATTATTATCTGAAAGGCTAAGTCTATATTAAAAGAAATTCACTCTGTCCTGTAATGTTGGAGAGTGTAGGTGGGCACCTATGTATTTCATAATCAGACCTTTATTGCTATTATAAAAAGCACTTAAAAGGTGTGTATGTGGTATGCCAGGTATCTTTCACGCAGATTCCTTTCATAATAGAAATCGGGGGCAATTCTGAATTAAAATCAACTTCCTTACAGTTAAACACATCAGAAAATTAGATATAGCTAAGACAAATTATACCACTAGTATCAGGACTAAGTATGTGATGTTAGCTTACAGGTTCTTTTTACATTAAAAACAATAATTTGGAAATCATCACCCTCGTTTTCGGACAGCAAGCATGCTTCCGTTATATAGAGTTTCTGAAGCATTCGGGTAAAAGAAAATTTTCGTTTGCAACATTTTCAAGGTTTTTTTAAATTTCACTTCGTTTTAAAATTCCCATATAACGTATTTATCGTAAGAAACCTTAATTTAAAAAAAAATTTTAGTATTATATTATTTTTTGATCACGTATATTTATATACTGATGGCAATTTATTTAAACCAGGAACCTAAATGCATTTTTATTGCAACAAGTAATAACAGTATGAAGTGAAAAAGTTCCTCCAATTGGCTTTTTTAACTGGTTATATTAAAAAGATAGCGCCCACTGATAGGATTTGTAAAATTACTGGCAGTTAAAAAAAGTCTTTTTTTTTATTAACATTAGTTGCACATTACGAAATAACAACCACTATTTGAAAATGAACTGTAAAGTTTCTGTGGGGGTGGTCAAAAGCGGGCGAGTAAATGCCAAATGGTGAATGTTTAAGTCTAAGGACGAAAATCGTGTGGGAGTCATAGTTAAAACATTACACAAATTGAAATAAATATGACTATAAGCTTACTTTAGTAACAAGATTCTTGTACAATATACTTAATTATAGTACAGTTTTATTTGCAAGCTCCCTCGGCTTGTCATATTGATACTTTTTTGTATGCGTGTACTTAAGATTTAATAAACGTTTTATATTGTATATTAATTAATTACTTGTGTATATTAATTTTTTCAGCATATATTATCTTATTGGATAAGTAATAAATGATATTGTTTGAATTTCTTGTTTTTCTTTTCAATCTTATTCAGTTCCTAGATTAGTGGAAATTGTTTCATTTTAATCATAGCCTAAAAGGGGCAGGTAATCCTTAATTACTATTCTGTTGCAGAATATTAAGTGTACAATATTCTGTCAAATGAACAAGCCTAATTAAGATCAAGCTTAACATTGGCAACTTCAAACTATATATACAATTCTCTCAAAACTCCGTGTGTAAAATCGGGCACGAAAATCTCGTAATAAAATAAAATATTTTTTTTTACCCGCTAATGCAAAAGCTAAATCGATATTAAAACTGATATGTTATTCCAGCAAACTAATAAAACGACATGAATGCTAGCGTTCAAACTCGTGAGTTTCAACAGCGTGAGAACTTCAGTGGTTGACTTCATAAAATAGAAGAAAATCAAATTTGGTTTAAAACGACCCCCTTAAACTCTGATGATAAAACAGAAAACTTCTTAAAACTGAATTTGCTGTAAAAAAACTACGCCACTGGTGAGTCAGGTCGTGATGCTGGGACCCTTGATGCCATTTACTCTATACTTTGTTTATGAGATCAGTCCATCTTTCTTCCACTCATGCAAAATCTGTCCAACAATGACTGATCTATTTTTTAAAGCGTTTCCTGGGAATGCTGAGTCTATCCATTTTATACGTCATTGGTAATTACTAATTAGGTAGGTCATGTTTATATTGATAAAAGCAGCTTCTGAAAAAATTATTTATATTCTGCACGTCAGCACATTTGATTGTCCATAAATCCATCACATCTTCTATCCTTGTCAGACAAAGCTCCATTCGGGTGGTAGGACAGATGAACATTAGGACAAATGTGACAATACTAGTATATATATATATATATATATATATATATATATATATATATATATATATATATATATATATATATATATATATATATATATATATATATATATATATATATATATATATATATATATATATATATATATATATATACATATATATATATATATATATATATATATATATATATATATATATATATATATATATATATATATATATATATATATATATATATATATATATATATATATATATATATATATATATATATTGTTAATTATTTTCTTGGGCATAGGTTTACTCATTGATAAGTAAAACTATAATTCAATCGACGTTTCGCTCATTATATTGAGCTTTCTCAAGATATGTATTTTCTAAAATAAAAACATGTATAGTTAGTATTTAAATTTTTAAATTGGTTAAAACATTATTGAAAAAACATCACCCAAAAAAAACATTACATTTAAAACAAACTATGATCATGAAAACAAAAATACATTTAAAACAAAATTAATATTATATAGAGTACGTACCTTGGAAACATGTCAGTTTTAAGAAATGTTTTGCGACTGCAATAATTTCGACACGTCTGGAATTCTGGTGATAAAAACGAGACAAATTTTTCCTTTTTTTTTTTTATATTTACTTAGATTTTTATTGCTGTACCGAGTTTGGGTTTTTTAGTACTCCGGCATACCTGGCTGTTTACTCGTTGCAAGCATTCGATTATTGATAGCCTTAACGAAATCTATGATTTGTGATCTTGTGACTATCTTTTCCGAGCTTATTTCTTCCGTGACCACTTTAAATATTTCCAAAACATGAATTAATCTTTCTATTATTTTCCATTCCGATGACGTAATTAGAATCTAAAAGGGCTATTGTTGATACTAATGCGTTTTTACTTTCTAAGTATCTATTTACCATATTTAGTGTTGAGTTCAACATCTTGTTTTAGTTTCAATTGAGGTAAATTCATTTGGTTTTGAGTGGCATGCAACTTTGCAAGAGCGTGGAGGCTTCTTTTAAAATGTTCTACAGTGGATTTGATTTTCGAAATAATTCCAGAAATGGAATCTCTTACCGCCCTTTGAACGGTTCGATGTATTTGGCCCTAAACTTCACTTGCCCAAACTTACATTACACATAACCGTCACTGGCGCGAACAGTCGAAATCCCGCCACATTGGAATGCATGGAATTCGTCGTTGGCCTTAAACGTCGAAATACATAAACATGCACGCCAATGACGTAAGAAACTTCTGTCACTGTTGCCAAAGTGCATTATTGTTCAAATGAAGTACATATTTCCGACAATATTAGAAATATTGTTTTTTATTTATGCTTGGTAACGTGTTATTACTATTCCTGAATAATAAGTTTTAAATGTTCTCAAAGAATTACATAGTTTATAAAAATAGCAAATAGCTACGTATTAATTCTACTGCGACCGTATCAGTGTTAGGATACAATAAAATAAGTTTTACTAACATGATGAAAAATGCCTGTAAATTGTTAGTTGGTTCGGTTGTGAAAGGTGCAGAAATAATATGCAAGCTTTTACTGTGTTCCCGATATGTCCTGAATTCTCAGTTTTTCGCCCATTTAAATGTATTTTCAAGAACGAGATTACTAGAAAGTTAGATTCAGCAATTTAAAGGGACTATCAATATTAGGACAGCAGAAAGTATATTGTAATGTACAAATTTCATATTGGTAAGCCACCTAGATTCTTTTTTTGCATATACATCTATTTTCTTAAATGTTCCTCTTCGGATTTTCTACAATATATCGGTTTTTTAATGTATAGTGCACACTAACTGTTAGTTAAAAGAAAAACCTCGACAAAAACATTTGTATTTGGTTGATAACATGATTATGATATATAGTTGTGTTTGCATTTTTAGGAAAACCAAGTAAATTCATGGATGTATCATCCACAATGGGCTCCATCTTGGCAAATCGGCGTATGAATCTCAGGCAACAATAAAAAATGAAAATCAGCTTTGCATATAAAATTATGAGTAGACAGACATAGCAGTGAGGAATGGTTCCATGGTCCATCTGAGAATAAATATAGAACTGCTGAGGTAATTCATGTCCCAATAATTAGATATTTTAATAATGAAGCATTTTTCTTTTTCAAAATATTTTCTTCTTACAAAGATAACTTTTAGAAAAATTTGTTAAATAGGTAGCAAAATAAAGTGCTTTGAAGATTTATTTTACATGAAGAGATCCATATACTTATCATTTTTAAAAAGATAACTATTACTCTCCTACAGAGCCGTGCTTACCCTAGACTTGGCCTGGGACAAATTTATTTGGGTCAGAATTTTCAAAAAAGGCAACCTATTTTGTTAATGTTTACAACATTTTAAACACTTGTGTCTTCGATGTTGGAATACCCCTCGAAAACCCTAAGGTATTTTGATCTTCTCTATTTCTTGAGTGATTTAAATGAACAGTTCATTCATACTAGGCTCTACACATAAGCAGGACGTAATCTGTATATAAAAGTTAACATAATCATCTGGGGAACAGAATTCTCTTTCAATAAGAATTTTTTGGTTTACTTTTATGCTTTGAATACATTTTATTTTTAATGGTAATATATATAATTTTATACATCCGACTAGAGGACCCTTATGAAATAAAGAAATTTGGTGAAGTGTCATAACCAAATCATTCCTACCCCTGTGTTGATATTATTGGATATATCCCTATTTCTAGAAATTAAGATTCCGTTGTTTAAAAAATACATTATTTATACACTGAACGAAAGCGTCTTGAAAAGAGTTGATACTGTTGAAGACTTGGAAGTGCTATTGAAGTCCAAATTTACTTTTTCCAAACACATAGATAATATCACGAATAGGGCAATAAAACTATTAGGCTTTATTTTAAGATGTCTTTGACCTTTCAGCAATGTGTATGTTCTAGAGTATTTTATACTGTGCCATCTGGACTTGTGTAATTTATTTAAAATTCTTAACAATTTTATTAAGTCACCTTCTCTCTTATGTAAAATAAACTTTCATGTTTCTGTCAGATCAACAAGACAGGAGCCATTATTTCAGACTAAGTTCCACAGAATTTGATAGGTTGCACTTTGGTTTTGTAATTTGTTAAGTCTAAAAATGTTAATGGCTATTTTCTGTTCATCTATTTTTATTTATTTGAAAAAAAGCAAACATTGTTTCTTACAAAAACAGAAAAAAATACACAAACAAAAAGGAAGTGTTATGATAATTAAAATCATTTAAATTTTCCTCTACACTCTACAAGGTTTTCTATGAGAGATGCATAAGAATTTATGGCACAAATATAATTGAAATTTTAATGTAATTTAAATTCTTTATTGTCTAAGAATTCTATATTATTGACAAATCTGATTTAGATATTGAATTAAATTTGCTTATATAAGTAAAAATATTGAGTTCAATTAAGATGTTAAATGAATGAGCAATGGTATGTGATTGCCTTGTATGACCAGTTTGGATGAAATAGGGAATATTCAGGATGTTACTGGAGTGGTCCCATAACAAACATTAAATATATCGGAATGATGCCATACACGTATACACGAGCGCGAAAGACAATCTATATCGCGTTCACCATATTACCAGGAAAAAAGTATGTATGTTAATATGGTGATTCTGGCAAAATTCCATATGCAATGGACTCAGGGAGTCTAAAATTTTAACCTAAGTTTAGGCCTTATAACTTGAAACTTTCTATAAAGAAAACTAACAAGGATGAAATAAAAAAATAAAAATTACTAAATCAATATAATAAACAACAAAAAGTAAACAATAATATTTTATTCCCACGTATGTAGGTACTCATTATATAAATGTCTGTTTATGATTAAGTTATTAAGAATTAGTTTGAAGATGACTTCATAAAGTCAAATTTTCAATGTGGAATAAAATATCAAATTTTTACTTTTTAGTGTTTTTTTTAAGTCCGTTCTATTTTTTATAAAAAAATCTGTTTGGATAACAACGCTTTCTGAAGTAGATATTGTGAAGTAACTCCCCAGAAGCGAATCCCATACCCTGTGTCTATGAAGTCAAAACCAAACTTATTCTTAATTACCTAATCACAAAAATATATTTATGTAATGAGTGTTTTGTTTTACTATCTCTATTCTTTGGTGACTAAAATTTTCCAGATGGAATATAATATTATTTTCCAATTTTAGGTGCATTTTTTGAAGTCGGTTTTATTTTTTTATACGTTTTTTTATTTCATCCATTTTAGTTCTATTTATATGAGTTTTATTTTAAAAGTCATATTTAACAAATAATCTATGTAAATTCCTGATAAAATGGTGAACGCTTTTTTACCATGAATAAATATTTAATATAGCGTCATACTTTTTTACAATACGCTAGCTGTGGGACCACTCGGGCAATATTCCCGGAAAAGTTCATCGAAATTGTTGAAACCATCGCAGAGTAATCGTTTTACATACATAAAAAAATGCATAGGGTGAAATTGATAACCTCCTTTTTTGAAGTCTGTTAAAAGTTGCATTAATATTTGTGACATGGCAAGCTAAACAAAATAAAGGAAATGCCTGTAGATCCACCAATTTTTGTCCAATTGTAAATATTTAAAAACTGACATTCATAGAATTTAAAGTTTTATCGGAATGTAAAAATGCATAGATGGCATAATTTCTGATATATTTATAACATGTGTAAGATAAAGCTGGAATATACATCCACAATTAAGCATTTAGTTTGATCATTTTTTTTGAAATTATATGGGCTCATTATTTAAATATAATATGTAGTTTTTTTTCGTTTTCTTTTGAAAATTCAAATAGCGTAAGTTCACCAGTCCTGGTTATTTTTTGAAGTAGTGCCATATCTATTTCATTCATTTCTTTTTTTTTAAATAAGTGTAAATGTTTTTGAAAGAAATTAGGAATTTTCTTTATTTTTAGTATGCCCAAGGATGACCATTATGTAATAAGATCACCAACAAGATCTAAGCTCTAGAAAGTAAGAAAATGATATCATCTTGGACTGTGTCATTGGTTAAAATCTGGCCTTCTTACCAACTACACCGATTCAGTTATTGCCAGGGATGAGGCAAGTGAAAACAACCCCTTTGTGAGTTGAGAAAACTGATTACATCATAAGAAGATAATATTTGCTGTATTGTGTTTAAAATAAAATTTATGTTTAATATAATCTTAGATTTAGATTTATTCTGAAAATAAGCTATATAAGGACTCATTCACCATTTTGGACTTATTTATGAATAGACTTTTACTTCTTAAAACTTTTTATTTCTTTAAATTTTTTATTACTTTATTTCCTAGCCGTAATAGTATACTCCAATAATCTATGCTAATTTAATTAAAATTTGGATGATTAATTGATGTAATTGAATAAATTAGTTTTCTTTATATTAAGAATCAGTTTAAAATGATCCAAAAACCATTTAACCTTATTTATGTCCTTAATTAATAAATCCTACACTTCTTCCCATATATTACTGGGGAAAATCAAAATGGAGTCATCAGCATAGGCAACCACTTTACCCCCTTATGCCAAGAATACAAAGAGTGTTGATATATATGTTTAAAAGCACAGGACACAGCACTGTACCTTATGGTACTCCAATTTTGATTTCTTTAACCTGACTCAAATCTCCTACTTTAACATAATTAGATACATTTTGAAAACATTCAACATGGATCCTCCACATCATATAGCTATCCACAACGTCCAGTAGCATAGCCTGAAGGATTGTGTCAAATGCCTCACAATAATTAGAAACTTACACAGATGTATAACTTTTACAAATATTTGTGATTAAATACACAAAATGATTTAAAGTATATAATTTTTTAAAATATAGCTATTATTATTACATCCAGGGTTAGGCTAACTCCAGACTGGGCTCAGAAAAAATTCATACAAACTCTTTACATAAACTTAATTAAAGTTATCATAGCAAAAATACAGTTGTCTGTATTTTAAAAACAAGACAATCTATCTTGTTAATCTTTTCAGAATTTGAAAAAACACCCAGTATACATAGAAAATAATGGATTAAAAATCTGCAACTTCTGCGTTTACCAATTTTTTTCTACCCCTTTCAACAAAAGAGTTAAATGGAGGTTTAATTTATGATCAATCAAAATTCGTATGCAATCATAAAACGATTACTTCATTTTGAAGTATTCAAGATTTTTGTATAATTATATATGATTTGTTCTTAAATTCCAATGGCATTTGGTTATATATCCTTGGCACAATTTTGACAAATAATAACATTATGCCAAAGTTAGTTAAATAAGATATTGTTTAAACTAGATTTTTCTCAATTAAAAATTATTTTGCTTAGTCGGACATTAAACAAAGCACTACAGGTATTATAAGGGATAATGCTTTTAGTCAATGTCTATCCCTCTTGAAACACTGTCTCAACCTTAGGTATTATTAGCCTTATAATATGATACCTTATATGTACAGCTGATAATTGTGATATGCCGGAATCTATATATATAAAGCTATTGTAGGATACCTTTTTACTGGTTTGGAACTATTTATTTAGAAAACTTAACATTTACTTGAATAAAGATTCTAAAAGATACACCATAATTTTTTTTAACAATACGCAGTCTTATAAGTTTGGTGGCCAGTTCCCAACATATGGTAAAGTCAACGATAAAATATTTTTAGGAAATTCTATAAGATTAGGCTATAAAAGTTTGTATTTTAAAAGTTAATTGATAAAATAATTTACAAGATCTAAACTACTTTATACCAGTTAATAAACCTAAGAATCTGAAAGCATGAAATTAATTGAGAATATCTACGGAAGACTCTTGTCATTTATAATTATATCATGTACCTAACTTTTTCCTAAACCATACTTAGATTTAAAAAAATATTGAAGGCGTGATGTGCGATATCTGGCATACTTACTAAAATAACTTATTACTGAATTGTGTATACCAACTCGAGAAAATATATAAATAGGCCACAGTTAATATTTTTAAAATATGGGGAAAAATTATTCATATTTCTAAACTTTGGCTATATATCTTTAATCTATATACAAAATGTGTGATACACTTTACAGCAATAAAAAAATTTATTCAACATAGAATTAAAAATAAAGTTGACACTACATTTATCATATGGTGCATCTTTTTTAATTCTCAAACTACACACTTTCTCAGCAAGAGTAATTATAAATGAACCACTTTATGTGACAAGCATATTCAGTAAATTTAAAGGTGCAGAATTTGAAGCTTCCATATAATAAAGAGGGCCAATTATTACATTGATGGAATGGGCTATAATTGGGGCTATATGACACTCGGATCAATACACGTAACTAAAGTCTTTTCTTTCTTCCTATGCAATCAGGGCAACAAAGAGTACTGAAGTATGACTATAATATACACGTCACTAATATATATAAATAATGCACATATGAGCAGAACTAACTTCCTAAGCCTTGTCTACGATACCTATATGAAACATAGAGAAGACTTGCATTGGTCCTAAAACAAATTACAATTAATAAAGTACCTGCATGAATAACAAGCCTAGGCAAAATCATTAACAATCTTATAAAACACTAATCAATATGTGACTGATAAAAACTGATTTTTAGATAGGTATTTGCTTAGGATCAGGATAAAAAATTAAATACTAAAAAAAGTTGAAATTGTGTGTCTCAAAAACAAATTAGTTAAAAGATATATGTTCAAGCTTCAAGGCATTTGTGGATTTGTATATGATCTTTTGAGTAAAACTTTTCTTTATCTTTAGGTAGGAAACAACATCCACATTAATAACAGATGGGGACTCAATCCTATATAGTAACAAATAAGATTAACTCACATACCCAGTTTAAAAGTAGAAGGTTTAAAATCATCTGAATGCAAACAAGTAATAACCTCTTCCTGGGCATTCCAACAATTTTTTATTCAATATTCAATCTCCATTATTCCATTAAACAGAAATTATCCTGTGACAAACAAATACTTTATAATAAACAAAAAAAAACAGTCAAAATATTTTCTTTTCAAACTTAGAATGCAGGCAAATAGGCTAACATCATTTTTTCATGGTGTGGTTTTGATTAACAATGAATAAAGAATATATTTATTTTTATCAATAAAACTTGACAACACAGCAGGCCCATTTAAAGAATTTTTAGTCAGTAGCGTAGCTCGCCAATTCGCTATTTAAAGTGTCGGGCTAGCGCCGCATTCCGCACATTCCAATCTGTCGGGATTTCGACTGTTAAGGCCATTGAAGTTTCGGTCCACTAACTGTTTGGGCAGGTGTAGTTTAGGGGAAAATACGCACTACCCTTTGAACCACTAAATTTATTGTATGTGCAAAACATGAAAGATGGCGCCACTCACATACGCGAATTGCAGCTACGATATTGCTAGCATTATCACTAAAGGCCGTTTTACATGCTGCAATTCTTTCTTGCAAGTTGCAATAGTCTTGAACAATGGCATGCGCAGTTTGACAAAAGGTACAAATGTCTTGCCACTGCACATGCTTTTGTTCAAGACTAGAATTGCAGCATGTAAAACGGCTTTTACACACACTGTTATTTTATTTCAATTATCCACTTTCTAGTTACGTCAGTTAAACGCTCCGAGAGATTTTTCGCTGTATGTTCAAATTCCACACATTCCAATAAGACGGAGTTTAATTTGGGTTCAGAAACATCGCACTCTATAAAATGTGGGGTAATAGCGATACAATTTTGATTGTTTATAGAGGTCCAACAGTCTGTAGTGAGGCATACGGCCCGCGCTCTTTCTAATTTCCTTAACATTTTTTCCTCTATTTTTGCAAACATTTGGGGTAAAAGGCTGGTCGAAATTGTTTTTCTTGAAGGTACCCTGTAACTCGGATTGAGCATTGTAACAAATTTTAAAAATTCTATATCCTCTACTATTGGAAAAGGTTTGTATTCTTTCACAATCACTGTAACTAACTGATAGTCAAATTGTTTAAATTTTAAAGCAGAAAGCGATTTTGAAACTCTAATTTGATACTTTTGACTGAATGGATCTTTGTGAAGATTCTGTAACTGCATCATGGGAAGTACTTGGAATACTTTCACTTTCATATTTAGAATTGTATTGATTTCCTTCGTGTGATTTATTTACTGATGTCGTAGCGTCTTCTAAATTAGGGGACGAGCCTTATGGTTCGGATGATTTGCTATCTTTTCTTGTTGTCATGAACGCTGGTTATTTAGATTTTAGGTGCCTTGCCAGGTTTCCAAATGACCCTGCATTAATACTTAATACCCGAACAGTATAAACACTTTGCTAGTTTGCCACTCTCGATTTCTTGGAAATGTTTCCACATCACACTTTTACGTCTTGGCGACATTTTGTTTAACTAAATAATATATGTACTTAATTACTTCAATTTTTCAACTAAACTTAGATTAGAAATCAAAAAAGCAGGCAAATAGGTTCAAACGCTAAACATCACTAAGCCGCTAAGAAAAATCAAGATGGAGGCGTTGTTGCCCAATATTTCACGTTTTGGGAATCCCCAAGCTCGAGCTGTAAAGCAAGGCGCATATTTGAAAAACAAATAAATGCAGGTGGTCAGCACGCCAGGGCCGCATTAAAATCTATGTAAATAATTTCGTGAAATTAACATAGTGTTTTTATATAAATATGGGCCTTTTAAACTCAGGATATGTTTGTTGCTAAATATATGTAACATCTAAACGATAAATCACAAAAAGTTAAATTTACACCAATCTATAAATACTAACCTAACTATTGAAATAATGTAAAACAAACTCGTTGGCCTAGTAGAAACATCTGGAGAACCAGTACATATATACCCGTTGTTAAAATAAATGTATTTAAAAAATCACTCTTGAACTTATGTTGCCATTTTAACATTCGATTTGAGGCAAAATACATGTTTTTAGTTTTACCTACATTATTCAATTCTTGTTTGTTATATTCATTTAACGAATTTAAGTTACTTTTCTCAAAATTTTATATATGGATACCTATAGACGACATTAAGCTTAAATACAAAGAACCACTTTGCTAAACTATGCGATAAGCGTTAACTTTGACATGCCGTAAATACATATGTACAACACCTAAAAAAACTATATGTTACAAAAAATATCTACTTAAGCAAATTATACGGTTATAGTAAAATACTGGCGGAGCTCTGAAATCGAAATGTCAAAAATATTTATTCGGTATCCAAACTGTACTTAAAAAAATGACGCCGATTTTTTTCATTATTACGGACACGACCTTCATCTATTTAATTCTGAATAGTTAGATCAAGGTGAAAAGTAAAAAGGTAGGTATATCAGATTAAAGAACCATAGTTCATTATGAACTATATAAATGAACTATTCACTTTAAGAAAATGTTTCAGTACGAACTATTCAGTAAAATGAACTAAAACGCCCATCTCTATTAAATTTTACAAAAGAGCTTTTCGGAAATTATAATCGGGTTAACCCGATCATTACGATTGAACTCGATTCAGAGAGATACCTGCCGTTCGGGAAATGTCAAGACCTATCTCTAGTCATATAGTATGATCTTTTTTACTCTGGCCACAGATTAACAACCAATCAGATATGGCACTCCTGGAATTTTCATTCATAAACGTGTTTACTCGAACCCCATTAGCTGGGCCGAGAACTCAAAGATGTACTCAAAATATTTTTATTTATGCTGAGCAGGACCTTATTAAAATATTTTGTGAATAGTGTTTAACGAAGTTTAATATATTTATATTGAAAAATTAGTGTATACATAGTAGTTATGCATATACAGAGTGGTTTGAATTTTTATAAATTTATGAAGAATTAAGGGCAAACATTGTCTTTTAGTATCATGTAGAAAAGGTTTTAGCGTATGTTATATTCATTTCACTTTTGTCATTGGCATGCGTGTGAAAAACGTAAATATTATAAGTATATAATAGTAATTATACTCACTCATACCACAAAACTGGATAATTATGTTTCTGATTTTAACAGTTTGTAGACAACAAATTCAATTTTTCTGTTCATTTGTATTTTTTGTAATATCCATATATAAGTAAGAGGATGATTCAAGGATAGTGCGTATTTTCCCCTAAACTACACCGGCCCAAACAGTTAGTGGACCGAAACTTCACTGGCCCAAACCGTCGAAATCCCGACAGATTGGAATGTGTGGAATGCGCCGCTAGCCCGACACTTTAAATACCGAATTGGCGAGCTACGCTACTGGCTAAAAATTCTTTAAATAGGCCTGCTGTGTTGTCAAGTTTTATTGATAAAAATAAATATATTTGTTGTTAACAGTACATTGACTGTTTTTTTTTGGTTTATTATAAAGCATTTGTTTATCACAGGACAATATCTAATTAATGGAATAATGGAGATTGAATATTGAAAAAAAAAATTGTTGGAAAGCCCAGGAAGAGGTTATTGCATGTTTGCATTGAGATGATTTTAAACCTTCTACCCTTGTCTATACATAAACAAGGCTTCTACTTTTAAAGTGAATATGTTTATTTTAGAATAGCGTGAATATGGTATAAAGTTGCCACCATTTCAGTTTTTGGACTATTACACTCAGATAATCTTATTTGTTAGTATATAGGATTGACTCCCCATCTGTTATTAATGTGGATATTGTTCCCTACCTAAAAATAAAACAAAGTTGTCTACTAAAGACCATATAAAAATCCACAAAAGCCTTGATGATGCTTGAACATATATCTTTTAACTAATATGTTTTGTGAGCTTTTTGAGACACATAAGGTAAAAGTCCCATTTATCGACAGTGTCCCAATCATCGACATTTGTACGCTTAAAATCAAAAAAATAAGAATTCGATGCTCGCTACATCTACTGTCACATAATTATAAGAAAATTGCAGGTTTACCATGTTAAACATAAAAAGCTTCGGCCGGTAATGCAGAAAATATTATTTCTGGAAATGTTTTCATTGTGCCATTCTACAGTGACAGGTGTTTTGATGCACATCGTTGTGAAAAGTGATAGGAAACATATAAGTTAATTATAGTAAGTTCTGCTTAAAATATTTAGTCTTTATTGAGACAATTTTATATACATATGTAATATTTAAAATTTATAATTTTTACCAATAATTTTGCATGACAACTGTATAAATTAAAAATTTCGCACTGTCGATAACTGGTACATCCGTTTTTAGATTTCGTACCATTTATCGACAGATGTGTCGATAAATGGTTCAATATAGCTTTCTCTTTCTTTATGAATATTAAAAAGACTCTCGTATTTAGTCTTATCTTTTCTAGATATTTTAAAAATATATGTATTGATTTAACTTCGTACCATTTATCGACACCTAATTTTTCGGAATGGTAACAACATAGAATGAAAGTATTTTGTGTGTCGATATTTGGGTATCAAGTATGTCGATAACCGGTACATAATTTTTTTTCAGTATAAAAGAATAAGATGAACAAAGCCAAAAGATTCCAATATTCGGTGGAAGACATGAAACAAGCGGTCAATGCTGTGAAAAATGGCATGCCTGCTGCCCGAGCTAGTAAAATTTTGAAAGTCCCAAGAACCACTATAATAGGAAAAGTAAACGGAAAAGTGCCAATTGAAAGGAAAATTGGTCCCGATACAATTCTCACTAGTGACGAAGAAAAGCTCTTGGTGAAATGGATGTTTCACATTGCTAGATTTCCTGCAACGAAACTGCAACTTATAGACAGCGTACAATTGCCACTATAACTGAAGAGAAAATCCGTCGTTGGTTCGAAGAGGTCAAAGGATATTTCTGTAACACCGCTAATTTTCATATAACATCTTACCCGTCTCGGATATTCAACTGCGATGAAAGTGCATTCCTTTTAAGCCCCAAGAATGATAAGGTTTTAGTTAAGAAGGGCGAAAAAGCAGTTTACTCATTCATAAACAATGACGAGAAAGAATGTCTCACGACACTAGTCATGTGCAGTGCATCCGGGGAAATTCCCCCGCCTATGATTGTTTATAGTTATAAAAGGGTGCCAAGAGCCGTCATTGATAAGGTTCCATCTCATTGGGGTGTAGGGCGGTCTGAAAATGGATGGATGACCGGCGAAACATTTTATGAATATGTGGCTAATGTTTTTCATCCATGGTTGATTGCCAATAAGATAGAACTGCCGGTCATCCTTTTTGTTGATGGACACACATCGCATTTGACAATGGCTGTTAGCGAGTTTTGTAGCTCGAATGGAATAGTATTAATATCTTTTATAGCTAATGCCACGCATATCTTACAGCCACTTGACGTGGCTGTCTTTCGACCACTTAAAATGGAATGGAAAAAGTCTATTCACAACTGGCGAATGCAAAATAATGGAAAAAAATTATCCAGAGACGACTTTGCTCCTATTTTACAAACAACCATGAATAAAATGAAAAACTTTCCGGACATTATTAAGAATGGATTTAGAACTTGTGGGCTAGTACCATTTACGCCAGAAAATATTAATTTTACTAAATATTTTAAAATTACACCCAAAAGTAAAATAAGTGAAGAACCTAACCAGCCGTTTTTAGATTATCTAGAAAACAAATATCCCGAAAAAATAGTCCTCTTCAAATCTTCTGGAGTTATATGGAGAGGCGCCATTGAAGATACAAGCTTATATCATTTGTGGCGCTCTCTAAATATAAGCACAAACAATACCGATCCTACAGTGTTAGAATATGATGGCCAAGAATTCACTGAAGACGGTCCCAACTTACCAGTTAATGAATCAGATATACAGACTGACGAAAATATGACAGGGGATGAACTTGATATTACGAACTTTCTGAACATTGACAATTTGCAGTTTCCTTTAGTTATAAATGTCCCAGGAGAAAATAGTGATGATTTTGAAGAGATAGGGAGTGATAATAATATTGAAACCATCTGCGGCAGTGATGAGACTCCTCTAACCCATATACATATTAATGATGAGCCTGAGTTAACAGATAATGAATTAATCCTTACTGTTGTTGAAAATACTAATGAATGTGACAATTTAAACATGAACAAAACCGATAAATCTCTGACTAGTTCAAATAAAGTAAATTCCCACTTAACCTTAAATAATACACAAAAGAGGGCAGAAATAATACATGGGTCTCCTAATCAAGATAAAGACAGCGATAAACCCTTGAACCCACTAGATACAAAAGTAATACAAATTTTAAATGAGGACGAGAAAACAGAAAAAAATAATCCTAAAGCTCTTAAAGATATTTTAAACTTAAATAATAAAGAAAACATGGAAAATATATCTACCAATATGTCTTCAAATGACGAAGAAAATGTACCATCACCATTTAAACAATCGCTTTTTTGGCCGACACCAAAAATAAACGCACCAAAAAGAAAAATTGGCGAAAAAGTTCCGGCGGTGGCGTCTTCCAAAGAATGGCAGGAATATTTTAAACGAAAAGAGGAAAAGGAAAACCTAGAATTACAGACAAAAGAAAAAAACAAGCAAAAGCGGAAGGAAAGACGGGCGGAAAAGGAAGAAGCGTTGCAAAATAAAAAAATAAAAATAGGTTCAAAAAAAGATAAAAATATACTAGAAAAAAAAGATAATATAGAGTCTCTTTCAATCGAAAAAAATATTAAAGAATCGATAAAATCATTTAAAGAGCTACAAGTTAATGACTATGTTATAGTAAGTTATAACGAGCAATCACTGCCAGGGAAAATTATCAACATGCGTTGTTGCAACAAAAATAATGAAGAGTATGAGTACGAAGTCTCACACATGGAAAAAAATGGACTAAATTGGATTTGGCCACAAAGAAAGGACATCCTTTGGTATAATAGGGATGAAGTTCTTGAAAAAATTATGGAACCAAAAATAAAAAATAAACGCGGGCTGTACTGCGTTCCGGAGATTTCCGACTCGGTTTTATATAAATTAAATAAGTATATTTATTACCTATTTGTATTTTAATTGTAAAGTTCAAGAAAAAATCCTTGTTTTTTTATATTTATTTTTTGAATAAAAATAAGTTTATGCTAACATTAACATTTAGTTACGATTTAGTTTTTTATTTCCTTTTTTTTGCAACTTAAGTAAAGTACCTACCTAAAAATATACATTCCCCGGTGTCGGTGTTGCGTACGCACGGGTGTCGATATTTGGTACAAGATGAATTTTCTCATGTCGATAATTGGGTCAAAAGGTACTTTTCATATTATTTATTTTTTTTAAATAAAATGTATTTTGCTATTTGAAATATAAATATTGTACAACAATAATCAATATAATAAGAATCCGTAGTAAAAATTTTAAAACTATAACTCAAAGATATACGCTTTTATGCTCATTTCAATTTAGAAGATCCTCTTAAGGTGTCGATAATTGGGTCATTTACCTTAATTTCAACTTTTTTTTTAAGTTTTTTAATTTTGTATCCTGATCCCAAGCAAATACCTATCTAAAAATCAGTTTTTATCAGACACATATTGATTAGTATTTTATAAGATTGTTAATGATTTTCCCTAAGCTTGTTATTCGTGCAGGTACTTTATTAAATATAATTTGTTTGGAAGTTAGTTCTGCTCATATGTGCATTGCAGATAGTAGTGACGTGTATATTATAGTGATACTTGAGTACTTACAATTACTGTTGCTGAGAAAGTGTGTAGTTTAAGAACTAAAAAAGATGCACCATATGATAAATGTAGGGTCAACTTTATTATTAATTTTATCTTTATTAAATTTTTTTGTTGCTGTAAAGTATATCACATATTTTGTATATTGATTAAAGATATATAGCTAAAGTGGATTAGAAATTTGAAGATTTTTTTCCCATATTTTAAAAATATTAACTGTGGCCTATTTATATATTTTCTTCAGTTGGTATACACAACTGAGTAGTAAGTTAATTTAGTAAGTATGCAAGATATTGCACATCTCACCTTTAATTTTTTTAAAATCTAAGTATGGCTTAAGAGAAAGTTAGGTAGATGATATAATTATAAAGAACAAAAGTCTTTCGAAGATACCCTCAATTAATTTCATGCTTTCAGGTTCTTAAGTTTATTCACTGGTATAAAGTAGTTTAGATCTTGTAAATTATTGTATCAATTAACTTATTAAAATATAAACTTTTATAGCCTAATCTTATAAAATTTCCTAAAAATATTACATTTTATCGTTGATTTTACCATATGTTGGGAACTGGCTGTCAAACTTATAAGACTGCATATTGTTGAAAAAATTATGGTATATCTTTTAAAGTCTTTATTCAAGTAAATGTTAAGTTTTATAAATAAATAGTTCCAAACCAGTGAAAAAGGTATCCTACAATAGCTTTATACATAGATTCTGTCATATCACAATTAAATCAGCTGTACATTAAGGTATCATATTATAAAACTAATAATACTTAAGGTTGAGACAGTGTTTCAAGAAGGATAGACATTGACTGAAAGCATTATCCCATATAATACCTGTAGTGCCTTGTTTAATGTCCGACTAAGAAAAGTATTTTTTAATTGAGAAAAATCTAGTTTAAACATTATATGTTAAATATTATTTAACTAACTTTGACATAATGACATTATTTGTCAAAATAAATTAATAATAAATGGTGCCAAGGATATATAACCAAATCCCATTGGAATTTAAGAACAAATCATATTATATAATTAAACAAAAATCCTGAATACTTCAAAATGAAGTAAGCATTTCATGATTGCATACGAATTTTGATTGATCATAAATTAAACGTTCATTTAACTTTTTTGTAAAAAAAAATTGGTAAATGCAGAAGTTATAGATTTTTAATCCATTATTTTCTATCTATACTGGGTGTTTTTTCAGAAAAGCATGACAATTTTTTTTTGTTTTGATGGTACACCCTGTATATGTCCCATCAAATGGGTCTCTTCTTGCTAATTATAATTATACTAGGTTTGAAACATTTATCGTGAAACACAACTGAGGAAATTGACAATATATTATAAGAGATGTTAGAGAAAACACTATATAATAAGAGATGTAAAGGTATCAAATCTAACATATTTAAGATTAGCAAAAAGATGCCTATTTAATGGGCATATAATAGACAGGGTGTCCCATAAAAAAATTGAGGGTTCTATTTATAATCAATATTCCTGTACATTATTAGATGATAATTGATCATTGTAGATCATAAAAATACTATTTATTTGCCTGTCATTGTTAATATATTTTATTGTTATAGTTTAAAATTTCACAATGTTTGTATTTATTTAATATATTATTATACAAAAAAGCATAATTTTACAAAAGAAAATACACTTAATACTCACAAACAGAACAAAACATAGAACAATAGTTAAGTAATGAAACTTAAAATATTTAATACAGTCAGGTAATAAAACTCAGATACTAAAAGAAATAAAATGTAAGTTTAACCCTAAAAGAAAAAATTAAGTGCTAAAATAAATATAATATATAATAGCTAGGAATAAGTTTTGTAATTTTTTAAATAAAACACATAATTTTACTGATTAATTTGTTTGTGCCCAGATGCATACTAATCATACAATTACCTTATATATATATATATATATATATATATATATATATATATATATATAATAAATATATATATATATATATATATATATATATATATATATATATATATATATATATATATATATATATATATATATGTATATACTACTACTCGGTCTACCTACTACCTACCTAAACTTGGTAAAGCTTATTAACATCCCTAAGAAGATAAATAAGTAGCTAACCACAATCGCCATGTTAATATTACATAAAATGTGCCATCTCTACACATTTATAGAAAACTAGCCATATTCACTGTTAAAATTTAAAATGATCAGTAAAATTGAACTTTGTGACATTAAGAACTCAAATCATGATATTAACGGGCATATTTTTTTTCCTGATAGTATGGTGAACGTCAAATATTTTGTCTTGGGCGCAATTGGTCAAATCAGGAGTACTCGATGTACCTACATAAAAAAATAATAGGATTGAATTGATAACCTCCTTTTGGAAGTCGAGTAAAAATTACCTGCACAGATTAATTCAAATAAAAAAAAAATAAGGTTCGATATTTTTGTTAAGGTGATAAAATGCCAATTTGTCTGGGCAGGTGAACCACTGGTTTATTAAATACAATAAAATCCAATTTTCTTATTAAAATTATTTAAAGACAATTTCAAACAAATAACTTGGTTGGTGTGACAACATTCTTCAGGGCCTAGCTCGGATATAGTAAACAGAGCCTATAATTATGTTTTGCTCTTTCAATTTCTCCAAATGCAACAGACCAAAATTATTAATTTTACAAAAACAGTTTTGAAGCCAGGTATAATTTTGTAAGTTTTTTAACCTTACAATAAAAAAATACTGATATTCAATTTCCAATGATCATTTTTGAAGCTTAGTTTGCAATGGTTTTGATTAAAATTCTACAAATCATATCACTTTTTAACAATATGAATAATTTAAGTCTGTGATTACAAATAATTTCATAAGAAATTAATTACAACAACCCTTACTTTTGACTAAATATGCTAGGTGGATTTTGAAGCTACATTTAAGGTGTCAACGAACTATTTTTAACAAATTGAAGAAGTTGTCAAAATAACTGGCTTCTTAAAGCTAAAGAAGCAAGCTTTCAAATTCTGAAAATATTAACAAGATAGATTGCCTTCTTTTTAAAATACAGACAACTGTTTTTGTTATGATAACTTTAATTAAGTTTATGTATTGAGAGTTTTTATGAATTTTTTCTGAGTCCAGTCTGGAGTTAGCCTAACCCTGGATGTAACAATAATAGCTATATTTTAAAAAATGATACTTTAAATCATTTTGTGTATTTAATCACAAATATTTGTAAAAGTTATATATCTTTGTTACTGGACATTGTGGATAGCTATATGATGTGTGAATGTGAATTCGTGTTGAATGATTTCAAAATGTATCTACTTAATTATGTTAAAGTAGGAGGAGGAGCTAAGAGTCAGCCTAAAGAAATCAAAATTGGAGTACCATAAGGTACAGTGCTGCGTCTTGTGCTTTTTAACATGTATATCAACACTCTTTGTAATCTTGGCACGAGGGGGTAAAGTGGTTGCCTATGCTGATGACTCCACTTTGATTTTCCCCTAAAAGAAAAATGAATGAAATAGATATTGCACTACTTAGAAAAATAACCAGGTCTTGGTGAACTTATGCTATTTGAATTTTAAAAAGAAAAAAAAAACTTCATATTAAATTTAAATAATGAGCCCTTATAATTTCAAAAAAATTGATCATACTAAATGCTTATTTGTCGAAGTATTATTCTAGCTTTATCTTAGGCATATTATAAATATATTTGATTTAATCAGAAGTTGTACCATCAATACATTTTTACATTCTGATAAAACTTTAAATTCTATGAATGTCAGTTTTTAAATGTTTGAAATCGGACAAAAAATGGCGGATCTGTTTAGCTGGCCATGTCACAAATATTAATGCAAATTTTAACAGACTTCAAAAAAGGAGGTTATCAATTTCACCCTATGAATTTTTTGTATGTATGTACATATATTACTCTGCGATGGTTTCAACAATTTTGATGAAATTTTCAAGGAATATTCGGGATATTGCCCGAGTGGTCCCACAGCCAGCATATTATAAAAAGGTTAAATATGGCGGAATGACGCTATATTAAATATTTATTCGACGCAATAAAAGCGTACACCATTTTATTAGGAATTTACATAGATATATATGGTTATTTGTTAAATATAACTTAAAATAAAACTCATATAAATTGAACTAAAAAGGATGAAATAAAAAACTGTATAAAAAAATAAAACCTCAAAAAATGCACCTAAAAATGGAAAATAATATTTTATTCCATCTGGAAAATTTTAGTCTGTGACGTCAGCACCAAATTAATAGAGATAGTAAAACATTATACTCTTGGTATTAGACATCAAAACACTCATTACATAAATATAGTTTTGTGATTAGGTAATTAAGAATAAGTTTGGTTTCAATTTCATAGGCACAAGGTATGGGATTCACTTCTGGGGCGTTTCTTCACAATATCTACTTCAGAAAGCTTTGTTCTCCAAACAGAAATTTTTATAAAAAATAAAAAAACTTCAAAAAAAACAAAACTAAAAAGTAAAAAATAATATTTTGTTCCACATTCAAAATTTGACTTTATGAAGTCGTCTTCAAACTTATTCTTAATAACTTAATCACAGACATTTATATAATGGGTACCTACATATATGGGAATAAAATATATTAATATCTATAAATTTTTACATTCCGATAAAACTTTAAATTCTATGAATATCAGTTTTTAAATGTTTGAAATCGGACAAAAAATGGCGGATCTGCAGGCATTTTCTTTATTTTGTTTAGATGGCCATGTCACAAATATTAATGCAATTTTTAAAAGACTAAAGAAGGAGGTTATCAATCAATCGATTACTCTGCGGTGGTTTCAACAATTTGGATGAAATTTTCAGGATATTCCCGAAGTGGTCTCACAGCAAGTTTATTGTTAAAACGACGCGAAGCGTTCACCATTTTATCAGGAAATAACATTTTTGGCTTTAACTTCACAAACTAAAATTTTAAAGAGGAAATAAACTATTATTTTTCTTCTAAGCACTTTATTTAGCTACCTATTTAACAAATTTTTCTAAAAGTTTCCTTTGTAAGAAGAAAATGTTTTGAAAAGGAGAAATGTCTCATTTCTATTAAAATATCTAATTATTTTGACATGTGAATTACCTCAGCAGTTCTGTATTTATTCTCAGATGGATCATAGAACCATTCCTCACTGCTATGTCGGTTTACTCATAATTTTATATGCAAAGCTGATTTTCATTTTTTATTGTTGTCTAAGATTCATACCCCAATTTGCCAAGATGGAGTCTACTGTGGCTGATACATCCATGAATTTACATGGTTTTAAACACAACTATATGTCATAATCATGTTATCAACCAAATACAAATGTTTTTGTTGCGGTTTTTCTTTTAACTAACATTTAGTGTGCACTATACATTAAAAACCCGATATATTGTAGAAAATCCAAAGAGGAACATTTAAGAAAAAAATGTATACCTACACAAAAAAAGAATCTAGGTGACTTACCAATATGAAATTTGTACATTACAATATACTTTCTGATTATTCTGATGTCCTAATATTGATAGTTCTTTTAAATTGCCGAATCTAACTTTCTAGTACTCTCGTTCTTGAAATCGCATTTGAATGGGCGAAGAGCTGAGAATTCAGGACGTATCCGGCATTATATATTTCTTGCATATTATTTCTGCATGTTTCACTACCGAATCAACTAACAATTTACATCATGTTAGTAAAATTTATTTTATTGTATCCTAACACTGATACGACGGGTAGTGCGTATTTTCCCCTAAACCACACCGGCCCAAACAGTTAGTGGACCGAAACTTCACTGGCCCAAACCGTCGAAATCCCGACAGATTGGAATGTGTGGAATGCGCCGCTAGCCCGACACTTTAAATACCGAATTGGCGAGCTACGCTACTGGCTAAAAATTCTTTAAATAGGCCTGCTGTGTTGTCAAGTTTTATTGATAAAAATAAATATATTTGTTGTTAACCGTATATTGACTGTTTTTTTTTGGTTTATTATAAAGCATTTGTTTATCACAGGATAATATCTAATTAATGGAATAATGGAGATTGAATATTGAAAAAAAAATTATTGTTGGAAAGCCCAGGAAGAGGTTATTGCATGTTTGCATTGAGATGATTTTAAACCTTCTACCCTTGTCTATACATAAACAAGGCTTCTACATATAAAGTGAGTATGTTTATTTTAGAATAGTGTGAATATGGTATAAAGTTGCAACCATTTCAGTTTTTGGACTCTTACACTCAGATAATCTTATTTGTTAGTATATAGGATTGAGTCCCCATCTGTTATTAATGTGGATATTGTTCCCTACCTAAAAATAAAACAAAGTTGTCTACTAAAGACCATATAAAAATCCACAAAAGCCTTGATGCTTGAACATGTATCTTTTAACTAATATGTTTTGTGAGCTTTTTGAGACACAATTTCAACTTTTTTTTTAAGTTTTTTAATTTTGTATCCTGATCCCAAGCAAATACCTATCTAAAAATCAGTTTTTATCAGACACATATTGATTAGTATTTTAAAAGATTGTTAATGATTTTCCCTAAGCTTGTTATTCGTGCAGGTACTTTATTAATTATAATTTGTTTTAGGACCAAGTCTTCTTGATGTTTGATATAGGTATCATAGACAAGGCTTAGGAAGTTAGTTCTGCTCATATGTGCATTGCAGATAGTAGTGACGTGTATATTATAGTGATACTTGAGTACTTACAATTACTGTTGCTGAGAAAGTGTGTAGTTTAAGAACTAAAAAAGATGCACCATATGATAAATGTAGGGTGAACTTTATTATTAATTTTATCTTTAATAATTTTTTTTGTTACTGTAAAGTGTATCACATATTTTGTATATTGATTAAAGATATATAGCTAAAGTGGATTAGAAATTTGAAGATTTTTTCCCCATATTTTAAAAATATTAACTGTGGCCTATTTATATATTTTCTTCAGTTGGTATACACAATTGAGTAATAAGTTAATTCAGTAAGTATGCAAGATATTGCACATCTCACCTTTAATTTTTTTTAGATCTAAGTATGGCTTAAGAAAAAGTTAGGTAGATGATATAATTATAAAGAACAAAAGTCTTTCGAAGATACCTTCAATTAATTTCATGCTTTCAGGTTCTTAAGTTTATTAACTGGTATAAAGTAGTTTAGATCTTATAAATTATTTTATCAATTAACTTATTAAAATATAAACTTTTATAGCCTAATGTTATAAAATTTCCTAAAAATATTAGATCTTATCGTTGATTTTACCATATGTTGGGAACTGGCTGTCAAACTTATAAGACTGCGTATTGTTGAAAAAATTATGGTATAGTCTTTATTCAAGTAAATGTTAATTTTAAATAAATAGTTCCAAACCAGTAAAAAAGGTATCCTACAATAGCTTTATACATAGATTCTGTCATATCACAATTAAATCAGCTGTACATTAAGGTATTATATTATAAGATTAATAATACTTAAGGTTGAGACAGTGTTTCAAGAAGGATAACATTGACTGAAAGCATTATCCCATATAATACCTGTAGTGCCTTGTTTGATGTCCGACTAAGAAAAATATTTTTTAATTGACAAAAATCTAGTTTAAACATTATATGTTAAATATTATTTAACTGACTTTGACATAATGTCATTATTTGTCAAAACAAACTAATAATAAATGGTGCCAAGAATATATAACCAAATCCCATTGGAATTTAAGAGCAAATCATATTATATAATTAAACAAAAATCTTGAATACTTCAAAATGAAGTAAGCATTTCATGATTGCATACGAATTTTGATTGATCATAAATTAAACGTTCATTTAACTTTTTTGTAAAAAAAAATTGGTAAATGTAGAAGTTATAGATTTTTAATCCATTATTTTCTATCTATACTGGGTGTTTTTTCAGAAAAGCATGACAATTTTTTTTTGTTTTGATGGTACACCCTGTATATGTCCATCAAATGGGTCTCTTCTTGCTAATTATAATTATACTAGGTTTGAAACATTTATCGTGAAACACAACTGAGAAAATTGACAATATACCTATTATAAGAGATGTCAGAGAAAACATAACACCGATATGAATAACTTGCCTCTTATGGCATGGTTTTTCTCCATTGTCTTCAAAGGTAAAGGTATCAAATCTAACATATTTAAGATTAGCAAAAAGATGCCTATTTAATGGGCATATAATAGACAGGGTGTCCCATAAAAAAATTGAGGGTTCTATTTATAATCAATATTCCCGTACATTATTAGATGATAATTGATCATTGTAGATGATAAAAATACTATTTATTTGCCTGTCATTGTTAATATATTTTATTGTTATAGTTTAAAATTTCACAATGTTTGTATTTATTTAATATATTATTATACAAAAAAACATAATTTTACAAAAGAAAATACACTTAATACTCACAAACAGAACAAAACATAGAACAATAGTTAAGTAATGAATCTTAAAATATTTAATACAGTCAGGTAATAAAACTCAGATACTAAAAGAAGTAAAATGTAAGTTTAACCCTAAAAGAAAAAATTACGTGCTAAAATAAATATAATGTATAATAGCTAGGAATAAGTTTTGTAATTTTTTAAATAAAACACATAATTTTACTGATTAATTTGTTTGTGCCCAGATGCATACTAATCATACAATTACCTTATATATATATATATATATATATATATATATATATATATATATATATATATATATATATATATATATATATATATATATATATATATATATATATATATATATATATATATATATATATATATATATATATATATATATATATATATATATATATATATATATATATATATATATATATATATATATATATATATATATATATATATATATATATATATATATATACTACCTGGTCTACCTACTACCTACCTAAACTTGGTAAAGCCATCCAAAATAAATAAGTAGCTAACCACAATCACCATATTAATATTGCATAAAATGTGCCATCTCTACACATTTATAGAAAACTAGCTATATTCACTGTTAAAATTTAAAATGATCAGTAAAATTGAACTTTGTGACATTAACTCAAATCATGATATTAACAGGCATTTTTTTTTTCCTGATAGTATGGTGAATGTAAGATATTTTGTCTTGGGCGCAATTGGTCAAATCAGGAGTACTCGATGTACCTACATAAAAAAAATAATAGGGTTGAATTGATAACCTCCTTTTGGAAGTCGAGTAAAAATTACCTGCACAGATTAATTCAAATAAAAAAAATATATAAGGTTCGATATTTTGTTAAGGTGATAAAATGCCAATTTGTCTGGGCAGGTGAACCACTGATTTATTAAATACAATAAAATCCAATTTTCTTATTAAAATTATTTAAAAACAATTTCAAACAAATAACTTGGTTGGTGTGACAACATTTTTCAGGGCCTAGCTCGGATATAGTAAACAGAGCCTATAATTATGTTTTACTCTTTCAATTTCTCCAAATGCAACAGACCAAAATTATTAATTTTACAAAAACAGTTTTGAAGCCAGGTATAATTTTGTGAGTTTTTTAACCTTACAATAAAAAAATACTGATATTCAATTTCCAATGATCATTTTTGAAGCTTAGTTTGCATTGGTTTTGATTAAAATTCTACAAATCATATCACTTGTTAACAATATGAATAACTTAAGTCTGTGATTACAAATAATTTCATAAGAAATTAATTACAGCTACCCTTACTTTTGACTAAATATGCTAGGTGGATTTTGAAGCTACGTTTAAGGTGCGAACGAACTATTTTTAACAAATTGAAGAAGTTATCAAAATAACTGGCTTCTTAAAGCTAAAGAAGCAAGCTTTAAAATTCTGAAAATATTAACAAGATATATTGCCTTCTTTTTAAAATACAGACAACTGTGTTTTTGTTATGATAACTTTAATTAAGTTTATGTATTAAGAGTTTTTATGAATTTTTCCAGTCCAGTCTGGAGTTAGCCTAACCCTGGATGTAATAATAATAGCTATATTTTAAAAAATGATACTTTAAATCATTTTGTGTATTTAATCACAAATATTTTTAAAAGTTATATATCTTTGTTACTGGACATTGTGGATAGCTATATGATGTGGAGAATCCTTGTTGAATGATTTCAAAATGTATCTACTTAATTATGTTAAAATAGGAGGGGGAGCTATGAGTCAGCCTAAAGAAATCAAAATTGGAGTACCATAAGGTACAGTGCTGCGTCTTGTGCTTTTTAACATGTAAGGTAAAAGTCCCATTTATCGACAGTGTCCCAATCATCGACATTTGTACGCTTAAAATCAAAAAAATAAGAATTCGATGCTCGTTACATCTACTGTCACATAATTATAAGAAAATTGCAGGTTTACCATGTTAAACATAAAAAGCTTCGGCCGGTAATGCAGAAAATATTATTTCTGGAAATGTTTTCATTGTGCCATTCTACCTTAGACAAGGAAAGACCTTGTCTAAGGATTCTACAGTGACAGGTGTTTTGATGCACATCGTTGTGAAAAGTGATAGGAAACATATAAGTTAATTATAGTAAGTTCTGCTTAAAATATTTAGGTTACTTTATTGAGACAATTTTATATACATATGTAATATTTAAAATTTATAATTTTTACCAATAATTTTGCATGAAAACTGTATAAATTAAAAATTTCGCACTGTCGATAACTGGTACATCCGTTTTTAGATTTCGTACCATTTATCGACAGATGTGTCGATAAATGGTTCAATATAGCTTTCTCTTTCTTTATGAATATTAAAAAGACTCTCGTATTTAGTCTTATCTTTTCTAGATATTTTAAAAATATATGTATTGATTTAACTTCGTACCATTTATCGACACCTAATTTTTCGGAATGGTAACAACATAGAATGAAAGTATTTTGTGTGTCGATATTTGGGTATCAAGTATGTCGATAACCGGTACATAATTTTTTTTCAGTATAAAAGAATAAGATGAACAAAGCCAAAAGATTCCAATATTCGGAGGAAGACATGAAACAAGCGGTCAATGCTGTGAAAAATGGCATGCCTGCTGCCCGAGCTAGTAAAATTTTTAAAGTCCCAAGAACAACTATAATAGGAAAAGTAAACGGAAAAGTGCCAATTGAAAGGAAAATTGGTCCCGATACAATTCTCACTAGTGACGAAGAAAAGCTCTTGGTGAAATGGATGTTTCACATTGCTAGTTGTGGATTTCCTGCAACGAAACTGCAACTTATAGACAGCGTACAATTGCTATTAAAAAAATTAAATAGGGCAAATAATTTTACTAACGGGAGACCAGGTCGCCACTGGTACGAAGCTTTTATGAAGAGACATCCAGAACTTTCCCAAAGAGTTTCCCAGAATCTAAGCAATGCTCGAGCCACTATAACTGAAGAGAAAATCCGTCGTTGGTTCGAAGAGGTCAAAGGATATTTCTGTAACACCGCTAATTTTCATATAACATCTTACCCGTCTCGGATATTCAACTGCGATGAAAGTGCATTCTTTTTAAGCCCCAAGAATGATAAGGTTTTAGTTAAGAAGGGCGAAAAAGCAGTTTACTCATTCATAAACAATGACGAGAAAGAATGTCTCACGACACTAGTCATGTGCAGTGCATCCGGGGAAATTCCCCCGCCTATGATTGTTTATAGTTATAAAAGGGTGCCAAGAGCCGTCATTGATAAGGTTCCATCTCATTGGGGTGTAGGGCGGTCTGAAAATGGATGGATGACCGGCGAAACATTTTATGAATATGTGGCTAATGTTTTTCATCCATGGTTGATTGCCAATAAGATAGAACTGCCGGTCATCCTTTTTGTTGATGGACACACATCGCATTTGACAATGGCTGTTAGCGAGTTTTGTAGCTCGAATGGAATAGTATTAATATCTTTTATAGCTAATGCCACGCATATCTTACAGCCACTTGACGTGGCTGTCTTTCGACCACTTAAAATGGAATGGAAAAAGTCTATTCACAACTGGCGAATGCAAAATAATGGAAAAAAATTATCCAGAGACGACTTTGCTCCTATTTTACAAACAACCATGAATAAAATGAAAAACTTTCCGGACATTATTAAGAATGGATTTAGAACTTGTGGGCTAGTACCATTTACGCCAGAAAATATTAATTTTACTAAATATTTTAAAATTACACCCAAAAGTAAAATAAGTGAAGAACCTAACCAGCCGTTTTTAGATTATCTAGAAAACAAATATCCCGAAAAAATAGACCTCTTCAAATCTTCTGGAGATATATGGAGAGGCGCCATTGAAGATACAAGCTTATATCATTTGTGGCGCTCTCTAAATATAAGCACAAACAATACCGATCCTACAGTGTTAGAATATGATGGCCAAGAATTCACTGAAGACGGTCCCAACTTACCAGTTAATGAATCAGATATACAGACTGACGAAAATATGACAGGAGATGAACTTGATATTAAGAACTTTCTGAACATTGACAATTTGCAGTTTCCTTTAGTTATAAATGTCCCAGGAGAAAATAGTGACGATTTTGAAGAGATAGGGAGTGATAATAATATTGAAACCATCTGCGGCAGTGATGAGACTCCTCTAACCCATATACATATTAATGATGAGCCTGAGTTAACAGATAATGAATTAATCCTTACTGTTGTTGAAAATACTAATGAATGTGACAATTTAAACATGAACAAAACCGATAAATCTCTGACTAGTTCAAATAAAGTAGATTCCCACTTAACCTTAAATAATACACAAAAGAGGGAAGAAATAATACATGGGTCTCCTAATCAAGATAAAGACAGCGATAAACCCTTGAACCTACTAGATACAAAAGTAATACAAATTTTAAATGAGGACGAGAAAACAGAAAAAAATAATCCTAAAGCTCTTAAAGATATTTTAAACTTAAATAATAAAGAAAACATGGAAAATATATCTACCAATATGTCTTCAAATGACGAAGAAAATGTACCATCACCATTTAAACAATCGCTTTTTTGGCCGACACCAAAATAAACTCATGCTCATTTCAATTTAGAAGATCCTCTTAAGGTGTAGATAATTGGGTCATTTACCTTATATCAACACTCTTTGTAGCACGAGGGGGTAAAGTGGTTGCCTATGCTGATGACTCCACTTTGATTTTCCCCAGTAATACATGGGAAGAATTGCAGTATTTATTAATTGAGGATATGAATAAGGTTAAATAGTTTTTGGATAACTGACCCTTAATGTAAAGAAAACTAACTTATTCAATTGCATAAATTAATAATCCAAATTTTAATTAAATTAACATAGATTCTTTGAGTGTACTGTTGGTAAATAAAGCAATAAAAAATAATAAAAAGTTTAAATAAATAAAAAGTTTTAAGAAGTAAGTCTATTCATTGTAGGTCAGACACATTGTAATGGCATACAATACCTACTTGACAAAATGGTGAATGTCAAGATATAGTTTATTTTCAGAATAAATCTAAACCTAAGATTATATTAAACATTAACTTTATTTAAAACACATTACAGTAAATATTTTCTTCGTATGATGTAATCAGTCTTCTCAACTCACAAAGGGATTGTTTTCACTTGCCTCGCCCCTGGCAATAACTGAATTGGTGTAGTTGGTAAAAAGGCCAGATTTTAATCAATGACATACATACTAACTTTCTAGAGCTTACATCTTGTTGGTGATCTTATTACATAGTGGTCGTCCCTAGGCATACTAAAAATAAAGAATTTTCTTAATTACTTTCAAAAAAATTAATACTCTTATTCAAAAAAAAAGAAATGAATGAAATAGATATTGCACTACTTAGAAAAATAACCAGGTCCTGGTGAACTTATGCTATTTGAATTTTAAAAAGAAAACAAAAAAAAACTACATATTATATTTAAATAATGAGCCCATATAATTTCAAAAAAATTGATCATACTAAATGCTTATTTGTGGAAGTATTATTCTAGTTTTATCTTAGGCATGTTATAAATATATTTGATTTAATCAGAAGTTGTACCATCTATACATTTTTACATTCCGATAAAACTTTAAATTCTATGAATGTCAGTTTTTAAATGTTTGAAATCGGACAAAAAATGGCGGATCTATTTAGCTGGCCATGTCACAAATATTAATGCAAATTTTAACAGACTTCAAAAAAGGAGGTTATCAATTTGACCCTATGAATTTTTTGTATGTATGTACATATATTACTCTGCGATGGTTTCAACAATTTTGATGAAATTTTCAAGGAATATTCGGGATATTGCCCGAGTGGTCCCACAGCCAGCATATTGTAAAAAGGTTAAATATGGCGGAATGACGCTATATTAAATATTTATTCGACGCAATAAAAGCGTACACCATTTTATTAGGAATTTACATAGATATATATATATGGTTATTTGTTAAATATAACTTAAAATAAAACTCATATAAATTGAACTAAAAAGGATGAAATAAAAAACTGTATAAAAAAATAAAACTTCAAAAAATGCACCTAAAAATGGAAAATAATATTTTATTCCATCTGGAAAATTTTAGTCTGTGAAGTCAGCACCAAATTAATACAGATAGTAAAACATTATACTCTTGGTGTTAGACATCAAAACACTCATTACATAAATATAGTTTTGTGATTAGGTAATTAAGAATAAGTTTGGTTTCGATTTCACAGACACAAGGTATGGGATTCACTTCTGGGGCATTTCTTCACAATATCTACTTCAAAAAGCTTTGTTCTCCAAACATAAATATTTATAAAAAATAAAAAAACTTCAAAAAAAAAACAAAACTAAAAAGTAAAAAATAATATTTTATTCCACATTGAAAATTTGACTTTATGAAGTCGTCTTCAAACTTATTCTTAATAACTTAATCACAGACATTTATATAATGGGTACCTACATATATGGGAATAAAATATATTATTATCTATTAATTTTTACATTCCGATAAAACTTTAAATTCTATGAATATCAGTCTTTAAATGTTTGAAATCGGACAAAAAATGGCGGATCTGCAGGCATTTTCTTTATTTTGTTTAGATGGCCATGTCACAAATATTAATGCAATTTTTAAAAGACTAAAGAAAGAGGTTATCAATATGACCCTATGTATTTTTTTATGTATGTATATCGATTACTCTGCGGTGGTTTCAACAATTTGGATGAAATTTTCAGGATATTCCCGAAGTGGTCTCCCAGCAAGTTTATTGTAAAAAAGTTAAAGAATAGCAGAATGACGCTAGATTAAATATTTTATTTGACACAAAGCGTTCACCATTTTATCAGGAAATAACATTTTTGGCTTTAACTTCACAAACTAAAATTTTAAAGAGGAAATAAAATATTATTTTTCTTCTAAGCACTTTATTTAGCTACCTATTTAACAAATTTTTCTAAAAGTTTTCTTTGTAAGAAGAAAATATTTTGAAAAGGAGAAATGCCTCATTTCTATTAAAATATCTAATTATTTTGACATATGAATTACCTCAGCAGTTCTGTATTTATTCTCAGATGGATCATAGAACCATTCCTCACTGCTATGTCTGTCTGCTCATAATTTTATATGCAAAGCTGATTTTCATTTTTTATTGTTGTCTAAGATTCATACCCCGATTTGCCAAAATGGAGTCCACTGTGGATGATACATCCATGAATTTACATGGTTTTGTAAAAATGCAAACACAACTATATGTCAAAATCATGTTATCATACCAAATACAAATGTTTTTGTTGAGGTTTTTCTTTTAACTAACATTTAGTGTGCACTATACGTTAAAAAACTGATATTGTAAAAAATCCGAAGAGGAACATTTAAGAAAATAGATGTATACACAAAAAAAGAATATAGGTGACTTACCAATATGAAATTTGTACATTACAATATACTCTCTGATTATTCTGATGTCCTAATATTGATAGTCCTTTTAAATTGCCGAATCTAACTTTCTAGTACTCCCTTTCTTGAAATCGCATTTGAATGGGCGAAGAGCTGAGAATTCAGGACGTATCCGGAACACAGTAAAAGCTTGCATTCTTGCATATTATTTCTGCATGTTTCACAACCGAACCAACTAACAATTTACATCATGTTAGTAAAATTTATTTTATTGTATTCTAACATTGATACGACGCAGTAAAATTAATACGTAGCTATTTGCTATTTTTATAAACAAAATTCTTTGAGAACGATTTAAAACTTATTATTAAGGAATATTAATAACATGTTATCAACCATAAATAAAAAAACACCATATTATTTTACTAATATTTTCGGAAATATGTACTTCATCTGAACGATAACGCACTTTGGCAACAGTGACAGAAGTTTCTTACGTCATTGGCGTACATATTTATGTATTTCGACGTTTAAGGCCAAGGACAAATTCCATGCATTCCAATGTGTCGGGATTTCGACTGTTAGCGCCAGTGACGGTTATGTGTAATGTAGGTTCGGGCAAATGTCTTTTAGGGGTATTAACTGTTTGAGCCAGTGAAGTTTAGGGCCAAATACATCGAACCAATCGATTCAAGTATAAGCAGACCGTTTATTTTATCAAACAGGTCTTCTCTCTTGCATGCCATAGCCCAGTTTCATGCTCTAAGATTAAATAAAAAATAATAGTTTTAACGCTAACATGACAAACATGCTTTACGCTATCAATGCGAGCAACACTGAACCCCAATAAATAAAACCATATGTGATCCTCGGTTCAATAAAAAATTATACTTTAAAATATCTATAGAACACGCTTTTCTCAGTACCGCACTAAAAAGTACAAAATAATGTAATTTTCTATATATTTTGTTCAATGACTATGCAAAAAAGTGCGATACGCTTTTTTGTTTCTTTGAGGAGCATGTAGTCAGTGGCGCAACTAGGGGGGGCTAGGGGGAGCTTAGCCCCCCCGACCCAAAAATTAGCCCCCCGACCCAAAAATTAGCCTCCCCCCTGGCGATTGGCCGGGGCCAACCAAAACACTTAAAAACTCCATTTTGTTTGTAAAAATGGGTAAAAAGGTTCCGTAGCATAGTTTATTTTTCTCTTGCATCTTAAATTAAAATCTTCCGTTTTTTAGTTAAGAAATAAACATAGGTTTTTTTCTAATTTAGCATCTTGTATACTTTTGACCAATTTAATTGGACACTATCTGGGCGTACGAAAACGTAAGGGCGCGCTTATTTTGAAGTTATGGATCATAAAAGTTTGAGAAATAGTAAAAAGTGTAAGCGATATTTTTTAAGGGGTTTAAAAAGTAAAAAAAAAAACATATTTTGTTTACGCAAAACCGATAATAGTCAAACTGAAAACAAAAATAGGTGGGGAAAACATTGAAAAATCATGGAAGTCATTGACGCAGATACTTAATCTTTCTCGACTATACATATTTAGAATAAAATTGAGGTGATATTCCAAAAATCGACGAAACTTCTGTTATTTAATTTTTTGTATCAAAACCATGTTTGTCTCCCAAGTAGCACAAATTAGCTGATGAGCTTTTTTGCCTAACAGTTATCCACACATAAAAACCAGAGATTTGTCAAATTTTGGCAAATGATTCTTGGTTTGTTTTCTAGCCATGAAAGCCCGCTTCAAATTAGATTTTTTGGCTCCAAATGTAGCAGTTTTTAATGTAGATAGGCTATAGCATAATTACTTGATCAAAAAATATCCTTTATAGGATAATTAAACCTCCTATTTTTTTTTTGTAATATTGGATGGCCAAAAAGTAGAAATATCTGTCAATTTTGTTGCCACAATATAACCACATATATTCTAGTAAGTATTGAAGTTAAATTATAGTAAGCATAGCTGTTTAAAATGCCAGAATATGTCATTTTTAATCAATAGAAATCGAGGTCAGAATTCAATCAATAGATAGGCATTTTTCCCAAATGCCAACCAAACATATTTTAGCAAGTATGTAAGTTTAATTATAGTAATAATAGGCATACAAGAATCCTAGAGTATGACATTTTAAGATAACAAAAATTGAGAGGAAAAAATTAAACTAAAATTGGGTAGTTTTATTTCGCTTATTTTTGCTTTAATATTGCCAAAAAATGCCACATTTTCAAATTTACGTTTATAACCTATAAAACTATACTTAACCAAACTGAAGATTTATTTAGAAAAAAGAAATATAAATTATTTACCATACAACATGTCTAATAAAAAGATTAAATATTTCACCACATATTATAGAAAAACTCCGACTTGGGGTAATCGTCATTTAATTTTGTTACGCTGGCTCCTGTGTCTTAAATTAGCCATTTTTCTGCGATTACTAAAGGCAAACCAAGTAGGCATTTTTATTGGCGAAATTCTCCGCCTCCGCCCAAATTAAGGTTATGTGATGATTTGCGCGCCTAACGAAAGTACGCATGGTGGGAAGAAAACAAGGTGTCTTCAGTTTTTCGGTTTGTCTCGTCGAAGGCAGCCCTCTGTGTTATTAACATAAGTGGTTCCTCGTGTTCGGTTTTGCTGGTTTTTTTCGGGGGGAAACGGGAGACTCAACCGCTCAGTGTGGAAACTAACGACCCCGCTAGAAAGGGAGCAGATCTGTGAACGTGTGAGGCCTAGTTGTTCCTGCATTCTATCCCGTTCGTCTGCCGCAGTTTTACAAAGAATATTAGCGTAGTGGCCGCTACGTGGCGGGAGTGGGAGGGGTAAGAGGATAGCTTGAAAGAAAGGATCATCTCGTGATATCAGTAGTACTCTCAAGGGGCATCTAGTGGAAGCCAAGATGCATTTCAGATATTAAAGAGGAAAAATTAAGAAGTATTTTAATCAAGCTGCAATGATAGGTATCTAGGAAATGAAAAATTCCAGACAAAAGCCTAGATACCACCGAATGTGCTGACGAAATGGCCCAATAGGAGCTGAGCGTCAAAATAATCACTAAAGAAAGAAGAACAAGGTGTGTTCGCCAGCCAGCGCATCTACGTCAGACGTGAGGTAGCTTTCGAAAAAAATGTAGTATGCCCTAGAAATAAACGTCAAAAAAACTTGTAGGTTAGATTACTAGTTTGACAACAAATAACAGTTTTTATTTTTTTTTGTGCAAAATAAATTTTGGAAAAGAAAAGAATTTTATTGTTGGAGTCATTTGGGTATTAAGAATCAAGAACAATATGTCTTGTGAGGTTACTGGTTGCTTCAGCCACAATTGGGCACTCCAACGATCTGTCAGTTGAACGTCACCAATCAGCTGTTTTTGACGGGCGTAGGACAAACAAGTCGAATTTTTACGTGGGAGTATGTGGGAGTTTTGTTATTTATTTCTATTTTTTTACCTTAAAATGCCTTCTTTTTGTTGTATTACAAATTGTGGATGTAGAGGGACAAAATACAATGTTACCTTTATTTGTAAGTTTCAAAAATTTTCGATTTTGGATACGAAAACGATTGAATGAACTTTCGTCGATGTGGCTGAAGTGGATTATTGCAATAAGAAGAGTATCAAGTATGTGCAAACATGTGATGTTAATCATTTTATTAAAAAACTAAAATTAATCTAGCTATTTAACAATTATTATGGTTCTTAATCGACACTGACTAAAAATCTAATCGTTTGAAAAAGTTATATTACATTTTGTTACTATGCTGTATTATTTTTTTATGTTTTAGGGGACTTAAATAATTATCAGTATTTGTATGTACCATTTTGAAAGAGATTTTTTTAATAATTTTAACCTTTATGTAACTGTAATTATTTTTTTGTTTGGGAAAGTGAGGTAATCCTACCTAAAAGACTCATAGTTCCTAAATTCATTATACGAGTAATAAATATTTTTTTATATTCTATCTTAAACTCAATGAATTCATCGTATGTGGAACTTGGAAGTTTATTACCTACTTTAGGAACTAAATAATTTTACAGTTTTTTTTTAATGTATAATAAATGAAGTTACAATAACCATATACAGGGTTATTACTTACTTAATATTAAGATTTGACAAAAGTGTCCGTCGGCAAAACCTATGACCGAATAAAGAAAGATCTTGTTATGCATTCAGGTCAGAAGTTGTTAAATTATAAAGGGTGGAAATTCCAGACGCAGGATTACAAGTAGGATAAAGACTTGGACACTCATTTCAAAATTTTGAGTTTCTCGATAACTTCTCAAAAAAATAAGACGGGAACAAAATGTAACTATTTTTTTAGGCATAAGTAAGTTTAAGTCTAGTAAAGGTTTCATTATGCTGATAAAAATTAAGTTCCTTTACACTCTTCATCAGGTTTATTGTAAACACAACTTTTTATTCATATTCTATTTACTCTGAAAATGTTATATATTGTTTCACCCTGACATGCATTACAATTTATTTAAATAAAAACATGTTTGTTTTATTGATATGTTTTATTTATAAAAAAAAATGTACTGGGTGCAGTACAAAATATTAAACACAGACTGAACTAAGTTTAACTTGGATATACATAATTTAAATTGAACAACTGGGTAAATAACAATGTCCATATTTGTCACTGGGGGAAAGTCTTTTGGATCCACACTACAAAAGGATCTTATTTTTAATTATAAAAATATTTTGTTTGCAACGCTTGGTGACTTCGGCGTTCTTATTTCGAAACTTCAAAAAGTATTCACTTGTCATAACTAAGTTTAAAGCAAACACACAATTGTAAAAAATGGTTCTGTATAAAAAACTGCACTAAATATTTATAAAAGTACTTGAAAATTGCTTTTAAATTATCACAGACTCATATGGAACAAAACAATGTTTGTCCTAAGCCAGCCATATTGACAGCATTCAGCTGTTTTGTTGGACCGCCTAATAAAATGAAGGACAAATGTAATATAAGGTCTCATAGATTTCCTAAAAACCCTGATTTGCTTAAACATTTCTTTTCTTTAACAATTTCTTAGCATATAAAGCGGTTATATGCTAAGCTAAGCATTTTGAAAATAAAAAGAAAAATTAATGATGCTACAGAGAGCAACCTGCTCCAGACTTGTTTAAAAATCATTAATTGCAAAAATAAAAGAAATATTCCAGATGAGACTGAACATCGGATTTTGGCAAGCTTACCTGATAACAGAAAATTGAGTAGGCTAAATCAGATAAAGATTCAGCTAAAATGTGTATAAATAGTATGTAGTAAACATACATTTTTCTAAGGTGTTCAGATACTTGATATTCTCACATACCTACTGTAATTAGATGTCCTCTTTTTGAGCATGTGTGTAGGCATCTAGTATATGTTTTGCAATCAATTTGTCTGAATTGTTCCCATTTTGTTCATGAAAATAACATAAAAAAAGCATATCATTAATTCTTTTACATTAGAGTTAGGACCTTTTCTTTGAGTCATTAGTTTAGATCAAAGTTATTAGTACTCAATACAAAAGGGGTGATCTTTTGTTAGTCATTTGTTGGATCAGATTAAGGGAATTGTGATGTAGTAGGATAATACTTTAAACTCTTGTCCGTTTAAAGTTATTAGAGTCTATTAACTTCTAAGTCTTTAGTTCTATAAAAAGTTACAAAAAGTATACATTTTAACATTCTGGTTTTAATCTGTTTTATTTATAATCATTTCGTTAACATTTTCTTTTTTCATTTGATTATTTAAGCTGTATTTATTTTTTGTGGGTCATCAGTTTGTTTAACAAACAACCTTAATTTAAATAATTAATGAATTAAAGATTCCTTTAAGTGTTAACATTTATGCCACTCCACCGTCAACCTTATTAGTGTAGGCTACTGCATCTGCAATTTCATTTCAAAGTGTCAGCTCGAAGGCGTATCAGTATTTAAAAAGAAATAGCTATCTGTTGCCAGTCTTAAGTACCCTTCGAAGGTCGGCTTTAAACATTCAGCTGAATCCCGGAATTTTGTCACATATTATTTAAGTCAATGAGACAAGTCTCCAGCATTAACAGATTTGGAAAGGTTATGCTCATTATTATTTGGTAGGTAGGTGGGTAATTCATAAGTTGACATGTATTTCACTTTTATTAAAATGTTTTCGACACCTAGTTATATACTTCTTAAATTATATATACTTTTGTACCATGTTGCCTTAACTACTCAAAACTAATTTTAACTCCAGAAAATGCTTAAACCTGACATCAAATTCAATTAGTTAAACTGATAAGTACTGAGTGACGGTTTCTTAAAGTGTCAGGTAATCCCAACCTCAGATCGTGACACAAATTAGAAATGTGTTGTGTAACAAAAAAACATTGCTGTATGTAATGTTTTGTTAATATTTTTTAAAAGTGAAATAAATTTAACTTACCCATTTTCGTTTATTTTTAATGTTTACTTTAATGAGGTATAGTAAAATAATAATAAATTTAGGTTTGTCTAATAAATATTATAGTCTTAAATCTAAAAGGTTAGGAAAACGAATCATTATAAGATATCCTTAATAACTAAAATACGACACAGATATAACGTAGCAGTGGTTTTACAAACAGCATCTACTCTATCTCAATTAGACTATGTATCTATAGCATCCGACTTTAACACAGCAGAAGTAAACAAGCTTTTGGGTGACTTGAAAAATATCAGCATTTAAAAAAAAAACTTCTTACACATGAGGGATCAAGTGTGTCCAATAATATTCTGTCGCTTCACTATTAATTAAAAAATGTACTTTTACTTAAAAAATTCCCATTTTACTGCCCCAAGTTAAATAAGTATATTCTACTGTATAAATGTTTTCTACAGAATTTTAGAACTGGAATAAAGTTCAACTAAATGCTTATGGAAAGTATATTTTTTAAACCGCCCTATTTTTACTCATTTTGTTTACCTATAATAGACTTAACGGCTTACAAACTTCCTAGAATGATATACATAGATGGAGGCCTTAAGGTAGACTACAAATAGTAGAAACAAGAAAAAAAACGTGATACTGGAAAACTTCTATATTGTCAGATACACAACTAAAAACATTTTCTTAATCTTAATTAATTAAATATATGCCATGTAATGTAAATTGAATACAGTTTTAGTTAATACCACTTAACACTCAATTGACGGAGACATAATATTGGTTTATTTCTACTATGACAATGCCAGTTATCTAATTTAGTTTTAAGCATAACAAGATTTTCACATTACGTATTATCTTCTTTAAACATAATCAGGTGTGTGCAGTCAGTTCTAACATTTCATCAAGTTCGTCTATACAGTAGCTGAATACTTCTTAGTTTAAAGAATACAAATTCATACAGAAGACTTAAGACTCTTAAATATACTTATTATGGTAATTTGAGGTTTTTTATTTTAGTTCCTTCTGAATGAGGGGTAGGCTCAAGGGTAGGTAACTTTTAAACATTTTCAGTTATATTTTCTTTCTTTTGTTAATTTCCATCATGAAATGTATGCTGTTTTTTATTCCTAGTGTATTCATCTCAGCTCCATATGTATCAACTAAAACAAAAATATCTAGTTAGGTATATATAAAAACTATTGGAACATATATAATATCTATGCTTAAATAATATTATAATCTACATAATAGCAAAAAATGTGTTTTATTTACTATCAATTGTGTTATGTAAGGCCTCAGGGGTCTGGTTTCAGTATTTGTCAAAGTAATTACTCAAATACTTATGAATATTAAGTAAGCTATTCAGCTACACATAGGATATTTGAAGCCAAACATATTTTTTAAAATACTTGAGTTTAAAATGTATAGCTTGAACTAGTCCAAATAAAAATATTTCTACATACTGTCTTGAATTCTTTTACATCAGTTTAATGACTATTTGTGTATTTACATACATCATCTAGTTTTTTAAGAATTTTTTGAAGTGAACAGTTTGGTATGCTAATCCTAACGAAATACATAATTTTCTCATTATATGTATCACTAGAAAATTAAATAATACATGCCTGCACTTTAAACGATATATAAGTTTATTCAATAAACAACCTAACGCTCTGCAACTATCATACGTCCAAAATTCGTCGAAAACACACAAATACGTATGAAAAAAAATCAGAAATATATTTTAACATCTTCTTCTTCATTCCTGTTTAGCCTGTTACATAACAGGACTTATTGGCTTTGCTACGAGGCAGTCGCCAGATTGCCCTCCGACCGGGGCTCAGAGTCGTTAAATCGGCGACCCTCGAAGTGTCGACCCTGCACCTTGGTCCAGTTTGGAGGCGTTATCGGTAGGATATCCGGATGGCGAGCTCTAGGCTCCCGAATACCCCGAATCTTTCAAATACTTTAATAATTCCTCTTTAAATTTTTGAAATGCATCTAGGCTTCCACTAGGTGCCCCTTGAGAGTACTACTGATATCACGAGATGACCCTTTCTTTCAAGCTATCCCCTTACCCCTCCCACTCCCGCCACGTAGCGGCCGTTACGCTAATATTCTATGTAGAACTGCGGCAGACGAACGGGATAGAATGCAGGAACAACTAGGCCTCACACGTTCACAGCGTATGCTCCCTTTCTAGCGGGGTCGTAAGTTTCCACCTGAGCGGTTGAGTCTCCCGTTTCCCCCCGAAATAAAGCAGCAAAACCGAACACGTGGCACCACTTATGTTAACAACACAGAGGTCTGCATTCGACGAGACGAACCGGAAGACTGAATATTTTAACATCTACTTGTCAAATTAACGTTCGCTCATAACCATAAAAAACAAAACTGATAAACAAGGTCTAGGATGATTTTATAATTAACAGCTCTTTAAGCGATAGGCATATTTCCGTCTCTGTTTTCGCCGTAATCATAAAAGAGACAATTATGACCGATACTAGGGTTGCCACCTTTTTGCAAAGTGAAAAAAGGACATTGCACTTTACAAAAATTTGAAACGGGGGGAGGGGAACAGCGGTTGATTGTGACGCGTGCGGACCGCCGGTAACAAATTGCTACTTTGAAAAGCTCTTTTAAGATCAAACTATGATTTGAGATTAACGAGGTTTTCTAAATAAAATTGCCGATTCTAAGCAAAAAATTTATAACATGTTATTGCCTAATTAAATTTAAAGGAATAATTTTTTATTAGATTTTGCTGTCTGCAAAACAGCATTATTATTTTCTATGGAGTCATAAAATTCCTGGCAATTTTCTCTAAAATTAAAATAAATTAATTATTCTGAACGAATTAATTCTATAGAACAACGATTTCTTTCGTCTCGCGATTTGGTGGCCATCACAGAAAAAAAATCGTTCAGAAAATGCCGAACTGTCAGATACACTTAACAAAAATGACATTAACAAAAAAGCAGCATTATCAAAACGATTAAAAAGAATTGGTGTGTTTAAATTTAAACGATCGTTTTGAATTTCCTGGTAACTTTCAAAAATCTACATCACCTTATCAAAAAGCTGGTTCACATTGATTTGCAAATTTGGATTGTTAATTTCTCCTCAAAATCTGAAAATAATGAAAATTTTATTTTTAAAAATAATTTGCCGACCACACTGTGCCAACTGTCTTCAGAAAATGCATACCATTTTTGAATGTATTGGATAGATCTTTCATAAACTGCATTAAAATCACTTTGTAATATATGTTTGCTAGACGCGTCAAGATATTTCAACTAAACTTTGGTTTCAAAGCCATAAAAATTGTTTTCGGGCGAAGTCAGTGATAATCAATGCAGATAATTTAATTAGGGAAAATACGTAAATAAAAAGGACATTTTAAGACAAAAAAAGCCGTAAGGACAATTTGTTCAAAAAAAGGACTGTCCTTTTCAAAAAAGGACAGGTGGCAACCCTGACCGATACATGAATTCCGTTAACAAAGTTTAGCAAAGGTATACTGTAATTTTTTGAGGCCTTTACACAATAAAAACATGGCTAACCTGTCATTTTAATCGGCCCTGGTTTCGCCTCACAATATACGTCATCAAAACTTGTTCCTAGGCACACCTTGTTTTCTTCCCACCCTGAAAGTACGGTAATAGGGCAATCCAACAATCTGTCATGTCCTACGACAGCATAGGTTGACAACCTAGTGTTTGTTTACAAATTACACCTAATTGCGCAACTTGACGAATGATAAAATAATAAACTTTTGTCTTAAATGTAATTTTCAATTAGGCAGTTCAACAAAACAGCTGCTTGTCCTACGACAGCTATTTGACCAATTTATTGTGGGACTTATCAAACCAATATTTAAGCCTCATTGGCTAAATCAGTTTTCTTTCTTTCTTTCTTTTTCAAAATGGAGTCGGCTGCCACTTTTTTGCTTTCAGCGCCATTCTCCAGTCCAATAGGTAGGATGTCCGGATGGCGAGCTCTTAGCTCCCGAACACCCCGAATTTTTCAAATAACTTTTTAATTTTTGAAATGCATCTTGGCTTCCACTAGATGCCCCTTGAGAGTACTACTGGTCTCACGAGATGACCTTTTCTTTCAAGCTATCCCCTTACCCCTCCCACTCAAGCCACATAGCGGCCATTACGCTAATATTCTATGTAGAACTGCGGCAGACGAACAGAATAGAATGTAGGAACAACTAGGCCTAACACGTTCACAGCGTCTGCTCCCTTTCTTGCGGGGTCGTTAGTTTCCACTCTGAGCGGTTGAGTCTCTTGTTTCCCCCCGAAATAAAGCAGCAAAACCGAACACGTGGAACCACTTATGTTAATAACACAGAGGTCTGCCTTCGACGAGACGAACCGGAAGACTCCGCTAAATCAGTTTGTTTGTCGTACGACGGCCCAAAAATGACATGTCAGTGACAGATTGTTGGAGTGCCTAATATGGTATCTGTATTAATCTGTGCCCTGGCTGAAAGGAGGGTTAAAAGAAGATCCGAAATAAGCTGTGACGTAATAATTTCCAATACATTTTAAATCCGTATATGTCTAAACATTTTATTTCATTCTAATCCGATATTGCTTATTTTTTCTTAAACAAGGCCATACCGGCAGCCATTATAAAGTTAGAAGCTAGACATAAATGCAATGTAAAAGTAATACATGTTTGTGAAAAAAAAATTAAATGGAGGAATAAAGCTAATTTACATCTTTCGAATTATTGGATACAATCATTATTAAGTAGCGTATTTTAATACTTTTTAACCTATTTTTATATTACGAATTTGCATATAAACTTTATAAAATGTGATCCAAAATCAAGTTTTCGATCCGAATCTAAAATCAGCTGTGAAAGATCTACCTCATCCGAATGGGTAGAAAGATGGATCAAGCCGTCTGAGCCTGTGCCCAAGGAAACTAAAAGCAAAGAACGAAGAAAATTTAAGGTTATTATATCTAGTAAATACAAATATAAAGAAAAGTAGTCTTTTATATAAACTTATTAAAAAATTTATTAAACATTAATTGTTCAGTATCTAGTCATGAAACGTACCCCACGGCAAAGAGTAAATAAAGTTCTCGATTTCGTTCACAAGGGATTGGTGTTGACTTGCGTTGGGGTTACGATATGTACTGGTGCAGTGTTGGGATATAAATTCATCAGATACATGACGGTAACAAGACCAGAATTCCTAAGACAACGGCGTTTAGCTGAACAAAGTTTACTTGCTGAAGGATCATCTGAGAATCTGAAAGATAATGTACCAAATATTTGATAGCTGATTCAGATCTATTTAGAAGTATACAAAGTTCTTGTGTATATTATTAGAACACTCTTAATTGTTTTAAACACATTATTAATTAATATGTCTAAGTATGTAATATATAGGTATAAATTTATGAAAAATATGGTATGAAAACAAGTTGTTTTATTTCTATTCTATACAATGACACAAAATTCAGATAAATCATGATAAATGGTAATAAAGGAAAAAGTTCAATCTGTTTCTCCATTTTTAAACTACGTGCAGATATATTTAGAAAATCTGGAGCAATTTACTTGCATACTTCACTGCGATGGTAACTCCCAGAGACCGTGATAGTCATCAAGGTTTAAGCTTTGGTTTAAGTTATGTTCCGTCTTTGTTTAAATATACTATAAATAAATATATATATATATATATATATATATATATATATGTATATATATATATATATATATATATGTATGTACGGGAAATGCCCCCCCACCTCCCCAGCTAACTAATCCAAAAAATTAAAGATATTACCACAATTTTATTCGGCTCACGAAAAGTGAAAAACTTTTTTTTAGTTGTGTCAGATTTTCATGGGCGTTATGTTTATGTTGCGTGCTCTTTTAGAGAGAAATTCTATTAACTGATGGAATTTGTATATCATTGTTTTGGAGTGACATAAGGCAGAGAGAGTGATGCCTCATAGGACTTAATTTTAACTAAGGGTAGTACTTTAAACTAAAAATTTTAAGAAAATAAAAAATCCCTACAACAGTATTACAAGTGAAATAATTTTTTTGAGGAACGGAGAACCTACAATGCTTGAAACTTTAACATTTTAAGAAAAAGAAAAATCAAGTGAGAGTTAGTGTAGTGAGTAACAGTATAAAGGCATAGATGCCCAAATTTAAATTGTTAAACTGTATTTATCTAAAAGATATAGACAAGTAAAGTATTGGATTTTTGCAGACTGTAATTGGGTGTGACAATATTATGCTTGCGAGGTACATAAATCTTATATAAAATTGTGCCACCACCTTTAATTATCAATCATGAGCAATGATATTTCAGACCTAAATTAAACATTATAAATCCTTTATACTTCAGTAAAAAGAAATATTTAATTCAGCCTCTAAGGGGTACTTTACTCTTATCAATTACTTTACTTTTATACAAAATTTACTTATAAACATTTTATAAAAAATTGTGCCACCACTCGTATTTCTCTGCCAATACCAACAAAATTTCAGGCATAAAATACCTGCTATTGTGCCACCACTCTTATTTCTCTGCCAATACCAACAAAATTTCAGGCCTAAAATACCTGCTATAAATGAGATAGTTTCTTCTTAAGAACTTTATAGAAAACTGTGCCAATACCATTATTTATCAGCCAATACAATACAATTTTACTCCTAAAATAAGCATTTTAAATGCAATATGAATGAAATATCAGACTTAAAATAGATATTACAAAGGCTTTATGCTGTCATAAAAAGAAATATTTACTTAAGCTCATAAAGGCTATCGGTATACCTTACTCTTAAGAATTTTATTAAAAATTGTGCCACCATTTTTATTTACCAAACAGTATCAATCAAATTTTAGATCTAAAAAAAATTTTAAATGTTTTATGCTACTACAAAAAGAAATATTTAGTTAAAAATTATGCCACTGCCACTGTACCCACTGTCCTTATTGATCAACCAATATTAAGTAGTGAAATTTCATTTAACAGAAATATTTACTCGTAAACATTTTTTTAAATATTATGCCACCCCCATTATACATCAACAAACATCAGACCTAAAATTAACATTATAAATGTTACATACAAAAAATTTTAATAAAGATACGGGTTACGATCTACATCACACGTGGATATCGATCTTAACACAGGGTCACGATTCGGGGAGCACAAGTCGGGTATAAAAGCCCTCCTGAATCTTATAAGGCTTATATATATTTTGTTTGTTAACATTTAGGTAAATATTTGTGAAACGAATTTAACCAGTCGGTTGGATGCAGTACCTACATCGCCGGCTGACAACTCTTGGCGTTGTGCGGGGCCAACAGGGTCGGGCTCGGGAATTGTGCTACGCGGAAGTCTGTCGCTGAATCCCAAATATGCGGAATACAATACAAAGTTGGAGTTCATTTAGGGATTTAAGGAGTATTTTATTTAACATTGGGTGGATCGACTATTCAAAGTATTCTGTCTTTCTAATATCTATATTACCAAACATAACAAGATAACATTTATGCCTAATACCTTAAGTATAATGGTTATTTACTGTTTTTAATTAGTTTAACGCCGACATCATGCAGTCAACACATTTTTTTTTTAATCTTTTAAGTTGCTATTATTTTATTATAGGTATATATACAAACTACAATTTTCCTTGAAAACTATTTCCATTCTATTGCGACAGTTACTACGTGACTGTGATACTTGGATATGTTACATAATACATACTTGTCGACTAAACAAAAAATCGGTAAATTTACCTTTATAGTACATTTAGGTATATAAGAAACTAGAAAGTGACCACCTGACTCCTATTAGTATAATAATATAATTTGGGATTAAGTACTGTAAATTTGGGGGGTTGCTGATACAGGTCCGGATTCCGAATTTAAATAATTATCTTGTGTTTGAAATAAAACCAAAATATGGTATTTTATTTATTATAGTTTATTCATTACTGGCTATTGAAATCACTATAACCATCGCTAGGGTTGTTAACGTGCCAAATCTGGAGAAGTCCACAGGAGGACAAACGTGTTTTACAGATTTTCATTTTTCAGGGAAATATATAATTTACTAAACGTGTAGTTAGCTTCACTAGTAGTACACGCTACCATAAAAATAATTATTTAATTCAGCTCTTATGGGCAAGTTTACTATTAACTCTCAAAAAATTTACTAAAACCGTTCGACCACCGCTATTTATAAACCAACCTTAGCGAAAATATAGTCCTGAGAGACACTTTACATGCGCTTTAAGTTACCGTTAAATTATTATTTAAATCAGTCTTTAAGGACTACTTTACTCTTAAAGATTTTTACTAAAACCGTGCGACCACCGTTATTTATAACTCAAACTCAACAAAAATATAGGCCTGGGAGACATTTCACAAGAGCTTTATGCTACCATAAGAATTATTATTTAATTCAGCCCTAAGGGGCTATTTTACTCTTAAAAATTTTTACTAAAACCGTGCGACCACCGTTATTTATAACTCAAACTCAACAATAATATAGTCCTGAAAGACATTTTGCAAAAGCTTTATGCTACCATAAAAATTATTATTTAATTCAGCCCTAAAGGGCTACTTTACTCTAAAAGATATTTACTAAAACCGTGCGGCCACCGTTATTTATAACTCAAACTCAACAAAAATATAGTCCTGAAAGACATTTTACAAGAGCTTTATGCCAACATAAAAATTATTATATAATTCAGCCAAAAAGGGCTACTTTACTCTTAAAGATTTTTACTAAAACCGTGTGACCACCGTTATTTATAAATCAAACACAACAAAAATATAATCCTGAGAGACATTTTTCAAGAGCTTTATGCTACCATAAAAATCATTATTTAATTCAACTTTAAACTACTTTACTCTTAAAGATTTTTACTGAAATCATGCGATCACCGTTGTTTATAAATCAAAAACACCAAAAATGTGGCCTTGGGAGACATTTTATAAGAGCTTCATGCTACCACAAAAATTATTATTTAAATCAGCCCTATAGGGCTGTTTATTATTAAAGATTTTACTAAAACCGTGCGACCACCATTATTTATAATTCAAACTCAACAAAAATATAGTCCTGAGAGACCTTTTACAAGAGCTTTATGCTACCATTAAAATTATTATTTAGTTCAACCCCAAAGAGCTACTTTACTCTTAAAGATTTTTACTAAAACCGTGCGAACACCGTGATTCACAACTCAAACTCAACAAAAATATAGTCCTTAGAGACACTTTATAAGAGATTTATGCTACTATAAAAATTATTATTTAATTCAGTCCTAAAAAGCTACTTTACTTTTAGAGATTTTTACTAAAACCTTGTGACCACCGTTATTTATAAATCAAACACAACAAAAATATAGTCTTGAGAGCCAATTTTAAAGGGCTTTCAGCTAGCGTAAAAATAATTATTTAATTCGACCTTAAGGGATACTTTACTCTTAAAAAATGTCACTAAAACCGTGCGACCACCGTTATTGATGAATAAAGCTCAACAATAGTAAAGTCCTGTTTTAATTAAATTATGCCCTGATGGATCTTATTAAGTAAATATTGTATATGTTTATACTATCGAACATAGAATAACAAAAAAGACGACTTATGCCGTAAAACTGATTTTTTTAGAGCACAAACGTATTTTTCGCTTTCTATAAAACTGGAAAAAGGCGTAACATACTTTTACGCCCTAGGAACAAAAAAATAAGGATATTTAATATCATAAATGTGCTTTCAATTAAATCAATATCACAAAACAATATTTTTTGTCGCAAAATCACTCTTTAGACTGATTTAAATAATTATTTTTACAGTAACTTAAAGCCCTTGTAAAGAGTCTCCCCAAGTAGCACAAATTAGCTAATGAACTTTTTGTCTAACAGTTAGCCATAAAAGACACATAAAAACCAGAGATTTCTCAAATGTTGCAAATGATTCTTGGTTTGTTTTCTAGCCATGAAAGCTCGCTTCAAATTAGATTTTTTGGCTCCAAAAGTAGCAGTTTTAAATGTAGATAAGCTGTAGCTATAAAACCTCCAACTTTTTCTTTCTAATATTGGATGGCCAAAAAGTAGAAATATCTGTCAATTGTGTTGCCACAACATAACCAGATATATTCAAGTAAGTATTAACGTTAAATTATAGTAAGTATAGCTGTTAAAAATGCCAGAATATGGCATTTTTAATCAATAGAAATCGAGGTGAGTATATAATCAATAAGTAGGCATTTTTCCCAAATTCCAACCACACATATTTTAGCAAGTATTTAAGTTTAATTATAGTAATAATAGCTATATAAGAATGCCAGATTACGACATTTTAAGACAACAAAAATTGAATGAAAATTGATCATATTTTTGTTTCAAAATTAAATTAAAATTGGGTAGTTTTATTTCGCTTATTTTTGCTATAATATTACCAAAATATGCCACATTTTCAAATTTACGTTTATAACCTATAAAACTGTACTTTACCAAACTGAAGATATAGTTAGAAAAACGAAATATAAATTATTTATCATACAAAATGTCTAATAAAAAGATTAAATATTCCACCACATATTCTAGAAAAACGCCGTCTTGGGGTAATCGTCGTTTACTTTTGTTGCGCTGGCTCCTAGGCCTTAAATTAGCCATTTTTTAGTGAGTACTAAACGCAAATCAAGTAGGCATTTTTATTGGTAAATTTTTAGTAAATGCTGCTACATTTGAAAATTATTGCCATTTGGTAAATATTTGCTTACAAAGTGACCAATTTCAAGGAATATTTGCTTAAAAAATAGCCCAAAGCTTTTTATGATCCTCCATGATTGAAATTAAAATTAAACTAATTTCCTGGAAGCCATTACTTGACCACTTTAAACAAACATATTTTTTCTACCTATAAATACGTATTTTCATGCATATTTTTTTTACGTTATGAACCCTTTAATCAATTTTTTTAGTAAAATACGTTTCCAAACTAAAAAAAAATATTTGTAGAATAGAAATTTTTAGTTTCGAGAAGGGGCACGTGTTTTACATGCCTATCTTAGATTCTTTTAACAGTAAAAGTTCCTTCGCAAGTGTTTTTTGTCCCTACCAACCGTCAAACCATGTTTATCTTTGCATTTCCTCTTGGCTCGTAAATTCTTACACTGATTGGCTCTGTTAATTAATTATTACATAAACCAAGAAAGGCAAAAAGTGAGAAATTAGTTAGGTAAATTTCGGAAAAAATGTTACTCAAATTTCGGCTAAAAAACAAGTCAGAAATCAGCTAAAAAAACTCGATTTTAAAGTAAAAAATTAGCTAATAAACCCAACCATAAAATCAAAAGAGGGGGTTGAATAATTGCCAATTGGTCATTTTTACCCCATTATGGCCAAATTATTATTCCCCACTTTAGCCATATTTCCGTCTTTATACTGTAATAGAACTGTTATTTTGGCTAGCCATTTTAGCTAATTAGCCAGGGATATTAGCCAATATAGCAGCATTTTAGCCCATATATGATTATACGTGCTGCTTGGGTCTCAGGACTATATTTTCGCTAAGATGGGCTTTTAAATATCGGTGCTCGAACGGTTTTAGTAATTTTTGTTAAAAGTGAAGTAGCCCCTAAGGGCTGAATTAAGTATTTTTTATGGTAGCATAAAGCACTTTTAAAGTGTCTGAGGACTATATTTTAGTTGAGTTTGGTTTATAAATAGCGGTGGTAGCACGGGTTTAGTAAAAATTTAAAAAGTATAGTTGCCCTTAAGGGCTCAATTATGTACTAATTTTTATGGTAGTTTGAAGCCCTTGTAAAGTGTCTCTCAATACTATATATTCCTTGAGCTTGGTTTATAAATAGCGGTGGTCACATGGTTTAAATAAAAATTTTAAAAAGTAAAGTAGCCCTTAATTTTAGTCAAAATTTTAAGAAGTAAAGTAAGTTAACTTAAGGGCTGAAATAATTACTAATTTGTATTGTAGCTTAAAGCTCTTGTAAAGTGTCTCTCAGGACTATATTTTCGTCGAGTTTGGTTTATAAATAGCGGTGGTCGGACGATTTTACTAATTTTTTTTTTACCTTAAGGGCTGCATTAAATTATTATTTTTACGGTAACTTAAAGCACATGTAAAGTGTTTCAGGACTATATTTTCGTTTAGTCTGGTTTATAAGTAGAGGTGGTCGCACGGATTTTATAAATTTTGTTAAGAGTAAAGTAGCCCTTAAGCGCTGAATTAAATAATTATTTTTACGGTAGCTTAAAGCCCTTGCAGAGTGTCTCTTAGGACTATATTTTCGTTAAGTTAGTTTATAAATAGCGTTGGTCGCACGATTTTAGTAAATTCATTTGGTGAAGTTTTTTCATTAAATTAAAATGGTAGTACCTATATTTATTCTGGTCAGCAAATTATGCACACCCATTTTTCAGGGTCCCTAAAAAGGACATCTTTTCTCAATTCCGTCGGTTCGTCTGTCTGTTCGGGGCATAGTTAAAAAATGTGACAAAGAAATTAGCTGGTCAAATTTTTCCGTTAGATAGCACGATGAGTATACAGTATTATTATGACTTGTTGTCTCACAGTATTCCTGTGGTTGTATTTAACGATGCTAGATGTTTTTAAAACGAACGGTTTTTGGATGATTCTATGAATGTCTGTGTTAAGTCCTAATTGAGCCAAATGCGGTGTAAACGTTGTTGGGGTGAGACCTGTTACTGATATGATTCGCTAGGATGTTCTCGTCGTTGGGACAGACATGCCAATTAAATAAGTGATTTTCTCCTTTTTGGATTGAAAGGTGATATCGGGTCTCTTTGCGGGGATTGTTTAATCTGTGTGGATGTCAATGTCCCAGTAGAGCTTGTAGTCTTCGTTTTCAAGTATGGATGTTGATGTATAATGGTAGTAAGGATCTGTATTCTTTAGTTTGTATGTTGTGGCTAATGCTTGATGAACGACCTTCGCTGCTGAGTTGTGTCTCGCGGTGTATTATTCTACATTCACTCGTTATGTGATCGATCATTTCTCTCTGCTGGTGACATCTCCTACACCGCTCGCCTTCAATGGTTGTGTCCTTGATGATGTGCTTTCGGTAGTTTCTGGATGCTATGACTTTGTCCTGGATGGCAAGCAGGAAGCCTTCTGTTTCGGAGAACAGCTGCCCTTCTTGTAACCACGTATATGAAAGCTTTTTATGAATATGGTCTTGCTTTATGTAGTATCTGTGTCTTCCGTGAAGTGTTTTTTCAGACCAGGTGTTCATCTTTTCTAGTCGTGATTGGATGTCACTATATGAGTCTGCTTCGTGGCTCGTTTGAGACAGGTCGAGCGGTGTATAATTCTTGTCTGCCTTCCCTATTGCTTTGTGGAGGTTAGTTTGTTTGTTGTGGAAGAATTTTCTGAGTTCGTAAATTTATTTTTTATTTAGCGATTGTATATCTATAGTTGCCCTTCCTCCTTCTTTTCTCTGGATGGTGAGTCTTTCCTTGCATGCATTGGGATGTAACTCCCTGTGTTTAGTGAATTCACAGCGTATGAGAATGTGAATGTTTTCTATGTCTGTGTGTGACCATTTAATGATACCAAACGAATACGTAAGAATAGGTATGGCGAAGGTGTTAATAGCTTTCGTTAGATTTCTGGAATTCAGTTTTGTTTTTAGTAGCTTTGTGAGTCTGGTTTTAAATTCCGTCTTGAGCTCTGATTTGATATGAGTGTGATTAATTTTGGTGCTTTGATGGAAGCCTAGGTATCTGTATGTTTCTTCTTTGAACATGTTATCTATAGTTTCATTGTTGATTGTTTCCCTCGTAGGATGGTCTTTCCACTGTCCCTTGTTGATATAAAGTAGCTTGCATTTACTTATATCAAATTCCATGTTGATGTCCAGGGTAAACATTTCGGTGATTTTAAGGAGTTCCTTTAGCTACGCCTTTGTACTTGCATATAATTTTATGTCATCCATGTACAAGAGATGGTTTATTTTGTGTAGGTTGTTTTTTGGTGTTTAATTTGGAATCCGAAGTTTGTGTTATTCAGTGTGTTTGAGAGTGGATTGAGACAGAGGCAGAACCACAAAGCGCTGAGTGAATCTCCCTAGAATATACCTCGTCTGATGTAGATCTCTTCTGTTTCAATGTGCTCTTTTTGTGTTCTCAGGTTGATTTTTTGTTTTCCACGTACTCATGATTGGCGTATGAAATTGCCCGATGTTTTTATTGACTTTATAAAATTCTAGCACTCTGGTTAGCCAACTGTGGGGTATGGAATTAAAGGCTTTTTTATAATCTATGTAACCAGTATGAAGGTTTCTATAGAATTAGCTGCTCCTTGCATCCTCTGCGGTTTTTCCTGTGCCCTTTTTGCTCTTCCGTTAGAATGTTTTTGTGTGCTAGATGTTGTTCTATTCTCCTGGTAATTGTGGCTGTGATGATCTTATATAGGGTTGGAAGGCACGTAATAGGTCAGTAATTTGACGGGTCCTTATTGTCTGAATTTTTGGATTTAAGGTATGTTGTTCCTTGGGTGAGAAAACTGGGCAGTGTGCTATGTTTTAAATAATTTCATTAATTTGGCGAGTGAGAGCTTCACGTGTGGAGGTAAACTGTTTGTACCAGAAGTTATGAATGTTCTCTATTCCAGGACATCTCTAGTTATGCGTGTATTTGATTGTTTCTGCAACTTCTTGTGTTGTCATTACAAAGTCCTCTTGTTCCTCCAAGCACTTGTGTCTCTCTTCTTCCGCTTTAATCCATGAAGCGTTATTATGGTGTAGTTTCGGTTCTGACCAAATACTTTTCCAGTATTCTGTGATCTCTTATCTGTGGTTCTATCACTCGTGCCTCCTCATTGCTCATGATTTTTTGGTAGAACTGTTTTTCGCTTCTTCGAAACAAGTTGTTAGCGTCCTTTCTTTCATTTGATTCTTTGTATCTTCGGAGTTTTGCGGCATACACGGATAATTTTTGCTTCAGAGTGTCAAGGATTTCTGTAAGCGTGTGATCAGGAGATGCAGATTTGATTTTCTCTACATTTTGTGTGATACGTGTTGACTTGTTGCCGTTCATGGATTGGGTAGGATGTCCCAATTCTTTTCTAATTTTGTTAATTTTGTTTTCGATCCTTATATGCCATTTGAATTTTGGTTTTATGTTGTTGGTGTTTCTGTGTCATGGCGGGAGTTTCTGATTGTTGTGTGTTATCGTGGTTATAGCTACTGGGTAGATCACTGTATGAATGTCCTCAATTGTTCTCGCATTCGTTATGTACACGGGAATTATGTGTTCGTTGATGGTCTTTAGGATTTTATGTGTGTCCCGTTTGAAGATTACACGAGGAATAGGATCTCTTGTTGTAGGATCGGAGCCTGACCATTTGTTTAGATGTGACTTCATTTCTACTTTGATTGCTTGTGTGAGAGACGGTCCGAGGTGTAGCTGTGTGTATGGTGCTTTGGGCGAATGATTCACTTGTCCTGTGAGCTGTATGGTGCTTGTCATCTGTCATGGGTTGTTGCTGGGTGCTTCGCCCCTACTGAGCATTGAGTGAGGTTGCAGATCCTCTTGCACAAAGTTGGGCTGGTTTTTATGTGGGATCGGTTACCCACTGTCTTCAATGTTTGGTTGATGAATGTTTAGTTCAGCAGCTACCATAGCTTTGATGTTTTGCAATGCGAGTGGGGTGAGCTTACTGGTCTTAGTGATGACTCTTTTTTGATCTATTACTCTCTGTTCTGTGATAAGTGATTTGTATTCTGGATATTGTGCTATGAAAAGCGTATGCAGTTTATGTCCGTATTCTGATGAAATTGTCTCAAGTTTGGTAGCGGTGTAGTAGGAATGCATCACCGTTCGATTCATTTCATCTGTCCATTTTAACCTCTTCCTCGGTTTACCTGCCTTGGTAGTTGCAGGTAGTAGTTGCGATATATCCGCTGTTGTAATGGGCTCAGATTTATTTGTGTTTCCATTTGGGCAGCACATGATCGGTTCGCTCGATTCTGTAATGCGGCTCATGGGTTCCTTTGTCTGGTCGTGATCGTTTCGGTCGAGCTGTCCTTTCCCGCAGCGTCCTCGACCGTTACGCTGCTCGCCCGATGCTTTGTTGTTTGGTTTGATGTTTTGTGGTGTTAGAAGCTCAAAGTGTCCCGATATTGGATCGTCTGTTAGTAGAAGGTAGATCATTTTATTGTGTGTTTTTTTGCCTATTATTGTTGGTCTCTCTTTAATGCACATCTGTTTTGTTCTTGTTGTTCTTGGTTTTGACAAAATATGGAAGATGTGCTTCTGGGTTTCCGAAAGAGCAAATATTTCTGTACGTAGTGGTTTTGCTCATGGACTTATAATAGTTGTCGAAATCCTTCATTATTATTATTATTATTATTATTATGAGGCGCGTTCACCACATCATCAAGAAATATTATTGAAACAACAAATTGGTTTTATAGAAAAAATACGCAATAAACCAATGTAAAAAATCGTGTTAAAAGGTAACCAGACGATCATTTAAAAAAAAACATGTAAATTAGTGCAATGTAACGAACTTGCTGAAAAATCTGGCTTAGTGTTTTAAATATATAGATTACCAACTTAGCTTGTGTTTTCGTTTCATATTTCTAAATCCTAGGAAAACAGTATGCCCTACAGTTCAATAGTCCCAAAATAATGGGCCTAAGTTTTATTATGGAATATGAAATGTATATTCCTAACATAAATACCATAAAAGTTTTTATTTATTTTCTTTTTTATTTTACTCGTAAGAGGGAAGTATTGTTAATCGTGAAAAATCACTCGTCGAAATTTATTCAGATCTTCACGTTTAAGGGTCCCTAGATGCCAAAAAACATGTTTTCTCAATTTCGCCGGTCTGTCTGTCTTTCTATTCGCATCATAGCTAAAAAAACTACGTACTACGTACTCAGTTGACTTCATGCAGGTGAAATAGTAGCATTTTGATAAGAATCCAGAAGGCAATGTTAAAAAACTATTCTCCACACTCCACTGCTGATTCTACAAATCGAATAAGAAATGTCGGAACGCCAGACATTTACATGTATTTACATTTATGTACTCTCGTATGTTATATATTGCTGAATTATCAATTAGATTAGTAGGCGCTGAACCGGCAACCATCGGCGCGTCGTTGCTAAGAAACAGATCATGTTTTGCAGCATGTCAAAACGATTTGTAGTTTAGTTTACCTGTAGTGGTATATTTCCTTGTTTTTATAATTGATTGTGCGATAAGTTGTTTATATTTATTCTAGAAGTGACATTGCTATAGTCAAGATCAGGTAAGTAAATTATTATTTCAATCGTTTTTGGGATATATTAGGCGACTGTTTGAATACAAACTAATTTTTTACTAGAGTATGTCAAAAATTCGCATTTACCTAATAAAATTTCGAAAACACAAGAGATTTAGTTGTGAATCCGGGAAAATCCGGCAAATTTTTTTGCAAATTTTTTTTCCTTAGTTTATACAATTTAATATTCTAATGCAGATTTTTGCCCATTTTTGCCCTCTTTTGAATTATTTGAACTTTGCCGAATCCATAAACTGCTGAGAATAGCTACTTCGAAAACTTTCAAAATGACTTCAATTAAACATAACTTTGGAACCTTTCGATATTATGCGATGAAATTTGGAACAGAAGTAGTTTATGAGACATTTTTCTATCTTTTTAAATTAATGACAATTTCATATGTCAAACTGACAGATGGCCATAGTTTGAATTTCTTTTATATCAGACCGAACGTTAAGATGCACATTAATGTGCATATTTGAGAGCGAAACTTAATGCCTTAGAACTTCTTATTAGGCGTTAGAATAATGCTTTTTTACAAGCTTTTATTTAACCTGCAATGTATGTATGTATGTATGTATGTATGTATGTATGTATGTATGTATGTATGTATGTATGTATGTATGTATGTTTGTTTGTATGTATGTATGTATGTATGTATGTATGTTTTTTTTCTTTTTTTTTTCTTTTCTGGGGGAGCGTAGTGGTAGCACGCTACCAGCAAGTGGCTCCCCTGAATCTCCGAGAGTCCATCCCGGGACCGCTTTCGCATTACTTCGGGATGGGCTCTTACATAGCCTTCCTTACATCCCCCGTCCTCTTACGAGATTAGGGGTTCAGGAGCTGTTCTCTTTGGTTGTCTGTCTCTCTTTGTTCCATAGTTCTCTTATGTTTCATTGTCTCGATTATATATTGTGTCACTATCGACCATTGTTCCTCGGTTTCCAGCATGCAATCGATAATATTTTCAGGTGTAATTTGTACACCTATAGCTCTGCTAATGTAGGTTCTTCGTGCTTCCCCCGCCTGGCACTCGAAAATGGTGTGCTGTGCATTATCCGGGGCATGTCCGCAATAGAGGCATGTATCTTCTTCTCTTTTTTTAAACCGTTTAAGATATTCGTTAAAACATCCATGTCCAGAGAATGCCTGTGTCAAAAAGTAGTCCGTCTGTCCGTAGTTTCGATTACACCATTTCGCAATATCGGGGATCAATGTGTGGGTCCAACGACCTGACAACTCGGTGTCCCACCTGTCCTGCCATCTTCTAAAGAGTCTCTCTCGTGCCCTTTTCTTGACGTCCTGTCTTCTTTGTGCGTCCATAATGTCCTTACCCTCCAGGTAAATTTCCTGTCTCTCTCGAACGAGTAGATCGATCGGTGGTACGCTAGCTAGCACTAGTATTGCTGCTTCCGATACTGTGCGATATGCCGATATAACCCTTAAAGCGCTTCGCCTTTGCAGACTTAGAAGTTTCTTTCTTATCTCTACCGTATTTACGGCTGCAGCCCATATCTCAGATCCATATAAGATTATAGAGTGGATTACGCTACACAAAAGTCTCCTTTTCCATTCCCTGGGTCCTCCCACATTAGGCATTAGACGTGACAGCGCTGATGCAGTCTTTGCTGCTTTCTCTGTTACCATTCTTATGTGCTCGGAGTACCTCAACCCTTTGTCCAGTTCCACTCCCAGGTATTTTACGGATTCCTTCCACGGTATTCTCTCTCTCTCCAGAGACAAGATCGGTGATACGAAACTTCTTCTATCCGTTATGAGTACGGCCTCCGTCTTACCTACCGCCAGTTGTAGTCCGCTTGCACGGAGCCAGTCGCTCGTTCGGCGCATTGCGCCATTTACGGTCACTTGAAGTACCTCTGTTGTGTCTGCCGTAACTACAAGTGCCACGTCATCCGCGAATCCTACTATGTTGCTCCCTGGTGGCAAGTTTAGGTTTAACAGGTCATCGTACATTAGATTCCACAGAAAGGGACCCAGGATGGATCCTTGTGGAACTCCCGCTGTCACTCTATATTTTTCCTGGCCGATTTCTGTATCGTACGTCAGTGTTCTACTGTTTAGATAGCTGTCTATTACCCTTAGAAGGTACGTTGGTGTATTCCGCCTTTTTAGAGACTCCATAATTTTCTCCCACCTTGCCGAATTAAAAGCATTTTGAACGTCTAAAGTGATCAAAACACAGAAACCTTTCCTTCGCAGAGGAACACTTTTGACAGAATCTGCTATGGTGACCACCATCTTGAGGGCATCGATAGTTGACCGCCCCCTACGAAAGCCAAATTGTCTCTGTGATAGTCCTCCTACTGATTCGGTGTGACTTTCTATTCTGTTTAGTATAAGTCGTTCCAACAGTTTTCCCATGGTATCCATGAGGCAGATAGGCCGATAGGAAGAAGGCTGATCAAGTGGTTTGTCTCCTTTTCGTAGTAAGACCAGCTTCTGCTCTTTCCATTTTTCTGGGAAGATCCCCTCTCTTATGCAGGCATTATAAGTTTCTAGAAAGAGATCTGGCCAGCTGTCCACCACTAAAGATAGAACTTCATTTGGAATCTGATCAGGTCCTGGCGCTTTGTTTGGTTTCAATCGCTTTCTTGCTTCCTGCAGCTCTTGAACAGTGAAGTTTTCTACAACTGTCTCATCTGCGGCTTCGCATGTCATCGGGGATCTTTCTTTATGCGTTGGGAAGAGTGTTCTAACGATTTCTCTCACCCTATCCAGTTGTTTTAATCCTGGGATGTTAGGTCTGCACCCAAGTTTTTGAGTGACTATCTTGTAGGGCAAACCCCACGGATCTTCCTCTACTGAACGGCATAGATCGGACCAACATTTCTGTTTGCTTTGCTTTATTTTTTCTCGCAGCTCCTTTCTCACTTTCCTGAATTCCTCCTGCAGATTTGCCTCCTCTAGTCTCCCTCTTGCTCTTTGATGTTTCCTGCGAGCAGCTAGGCACTTTTCCCGTTTTTCTGCTATCTTTGAGGTCCACCAGTAGGCTGGCGTTCTCTTAGGAGAAAATCCTTTCCGTTTTGGCATTGATTTGTTGCATTCCACGCTAATTGCTTCCGTGGTAAAACGTACTAGCTTCCCTAGATCTCGTTCACGTATCACTTCCAGGAATCGCCCTTGATCATCTGTTTCCTTTAGAGACCTCTGAAATTTGGCTCTATCTAGCTTTTTAACAACCCATCCTGCCTTCTTTTTAATACTATTTGGTTTTGTTTTGGAATCTTCTACAATGGTGAACTCTATATATAAATGATCACTCAACGTCTCCTTTTCCGAAACCCTCCAGTTAGATATTTTTCTTGCTATGCTATATTATTTATCTAGCCTAGCCACCATTTCTGAAAGGGCTTCTCCTCAACGTGTATGTATGTATGTATGTATGTATGTATGTATGTATGTATGTATGTATGTATGCATGCATGTATGTATGTATGTATGTATGTATATATGCATGCATGCATGTATGTATGTATGTATGTATGTATGTATGTATGTATGTATGTATGTATGTATGTATGTATGTATGTATATATGTATGTATGTATATGTATGTATGTATGTATGTATGTATGTATGTATGTATGTATGTATGTATGTATGTATGCATGTATGTATGTATGTATGTGTGTGTATATGTATGTATGTATGTATGTATGTATGTATGTATGTATGTATGTGTGTGTGTGTATGTATGTATGTATGTATGTATGTATGTATGTATGTATGTATGTATGTATGTATGTATGTATGTATGTATGTATGTATGTATGTATGTATGTATGTATGTATGTATGTATGTATGTATGTATGTATGTATGTATGTATGTATGTATGTATGTATGTATGTATGTATGTATGTATGTATGTATGTATGTATGTATGTATGTATGTTAGTTCGGGTCAAATCTTGCAACTGAATTTTAAAGCAGTTATCCTCAACCGGTTGAGCTGAAATTTTCAATACACGTTTAGTTTGGATGACAATGTGACGTCATTCTAAATCTAATATGGCGGACCGTCCAAGATGGCAGACTAGTTATTTTTTATGCACGTCATATACCGAACGGTTCCAAAGTTAAGGAGGGGCGACGAACTTTATGCCACCCAATAATTTTCTTTTTTTAGATCTATTCTGGAGTCCTAAATCAATCATGAATTCCGACACTCTACACATCGCCAGACGTGCAATGGTCAATATCATTAAAAATTCTGAATGTTACAATTTAAAAGGTCAGATTGATTTTTTACAAATAGAGATCGAGAAAAGAACGGGTGGTCTAGGCGATCAACATAATATTCAGTTGATTGTTCGTTTTAAATCTGAGTATAAATCCCGATGGGAGGCATCTCACCGTATGGAGCAAAGATTTCTAGAAAATAACAAGATTTGGCTGGATTCGTTCTTAATTTTCTCTTGTAGTGGTAATAAACGTAGCGGTCGCCCGACAGTGCCATTTGAGGACAGTACAGAAAGGTGAAAAGGCAAAAGATTAAAGACTTGAGAAAGTCAGTTCCTCTAACTCAATTAGCTTATGCCACACAAATGGCAATGTGTGCTTCAGGACAAACATAGGCTTCCAAACTGGTGAGAGAAATTGTATCTGATCCATCTGCTTGCACTAAATACACCGATGTATATAAAGAGTCCTTGGAAACTACTCCTATATCAATAGAAGATGCTCTAGCTCTCGTAGTTGAAACGGGTTTATCTCGTTATCAGTATGCGTTAGTGAGATCGAAAGCTCCAAAAATATTTTCGTCATATAAAAACGTACAGGCGGCAAAGAAGGAATGTTTTTCAGGTCCTGAAGCAATTACCATAACCGAAACTTCTGCACATGTTGACCTACAAGCCTAACCACTTACCACCAAACGTTTGATTGTCGCCCAAAATGACGTCATTTGTACTTTATGTTGCGATGAAAAGAAAAATCTTCAGTTATATTCCAAATAGGGTTTTGATGGTAGCAGTGGTCATAGTTCATACAAACAGGCATTCTGTGGTGTAGAAGCTGATGATGCAGCGGTATTCATAACAAGTTTTGTTCCCCTTCGGTTGGTGACTGGATCAAAGGTAGTGTGGCAGAATCCAAGACCAGGATCTACAAGGTATTGTCGTTCTTTAAAAATTGAATTTGTCAAAGAATCTACAGCTGTTTCGTTGGCAGAAAAAGCAAAGATTGATGCCAAGATTCAACAACTGACTTTAAGCCAAATGCAGGTGGATGAAGATATTATAAAGGTAAAACACAACATGATATTTGCTATGATTGATGGAAAAATTTGCAATGCCATTACGGAAACGACCTCTACACAAAAGTGTTACATATGTGGAGCTACATCTAAAGATTTTAATGACATCGATACAGTTTTTAAGAGATCAATAAAACCCGAAAATCTGGAATTTGGAATTTCGGTTTTACATGGGTAGATAAGGTTTTTCGAATGCCTTCTTCATTTGGCATATAAACTGCCTGTTCAGAAATGGCAAGCAAGAGGTTTGGATAAAGGGATTGTTGCAGAAACAAAAAAACATATCCAAAGTCAGTTTAAAAAACCACTTGAATTGATAGTTGACAAGCCAAAATCAGGATTTGGTAATACTAATGATGGTAACACGGCCAAGCGATTTTTTAAAAATTCAACCATTGCAGCTGAAATTACCAAAGTGGACTTAAATCTTATTGAACAACTTCATGTCATACTGATTGTTATATCAAGTGGTCATGAAATTGATATAGAAAAATTTAGAAAGTATGCACTCGATACTGCTAACTATTTCGTTCTGAAGTATCCATGGTATAATATGCCACCGACACTACATAAGTTTCTTATCCACGGGACAGAAATTATCAAAAGTGCCTTGTTACCAATAGGACAATTACAGAAGAGGCACAGGAAGCGCCAAATAAGGATTTTAAGAAATTAAGAGAACATCATTCTCGAAAAAATAGTCGGACAGCTTCCAATGAAGATGTTTTCAATTTTTTGCTTTTATCCTCAGACCCTTTTATAATAAGTATAAGGAAACTTCCTAAAAAGAATCTTGCTTTCCTTTCAAAGGAAGCTGTGGAACTCTTACGACCCCCGCCAGTTTATGTCGAAACAGATCAATTAATATATGTGTCAGATGAAGATTATTAAGTAATTTTTTAATTGAAAATATAAATTGTAAATTTATGTAATTTAAGGTACCTACTACATTTTTACCGCATAATTTTAATTATTTTTAATAATAAAAAAACGTAAAAAAATATTTAAAAATGAAAGCTTTTACTTCCTGCTTTTAAATTTAACTTACTTTATTTAAAAACTTGACAGCTTCATTAAAAGCTGTCCGACTACTTTTTTAAGAATGTTGTTCTCTTAATTTCTTAAAATCCTTATTTCACGCTTTCTATGCCTCTTCTGTCAATTGTCATATATTATTTAAAAACATAAAAGCTTGTTCTAATTTTTTTACGTTTATTTATTTTTCACTTTTAAGTTTAGTAAGACTTGAAAAGAAAATATATTCAAAATATGTCACTCAGTTTATTGTTTCCTACTTTTCAAGCCCTGATACCGGGACACGTCAAACTAAAATAAAAGCTTGTAACAAAAACAACATAAGTTCCGTTCCTGTTTTCGAGATAATGATAGTTAAAAAATTAGAATTTTTACATTTTGAAGGGCTGTCAAGTCCAAACGGATAAAGTTGAAGTGAAATGGTTTGTACTTTCGTATCTTAGTTTTCAGTGCTTTATCCAATATCAGAATTGTCAGTTTTTGACAGTTTACGTTCGATTTGTCACTAGTGTCATTGGATAGAGTATTGCAAACTAAGATACAAAACTACAAACCATTTCACTTTAACCTTATCCGTTTAAACTTGGCAGGCCTTCAAAATGTAAAATTCTAAATTTTTAATAGTCATTATCTCGAAAACAGTTGAAGATATCTGAAGATTTTATAAAAATTCATAGTTTATCATGTAGAATTTAAATATGAAATAATATACAGGTTGTTCCATTTAAAATAGCGACGTTGCCACCGGATAGAAGTGGCAACACCGCATGGCTCAAAATATTTAAAAAACTTAGATCACGGCCTTATATAATGGCTGCCAAAATTTTAGACAAAATCCGGTTATCGGCTCTCCTTAAACGTCTAATAGCCGGTCACTATGAGACACCCTGTATAAAATAGACATATTGCTAAAAAATCTACGTTTTTCCATAAAACTTCAGACCTAACCCTACCTATCCTTCTTTAGCCTTAACAAACAATTGCGAAAGAAGTTAAGAGGCCCCTGCTTCTTTCCTTCTAGGGCATCTTCGAAAAAAAAACTAACACTATAGTAATAGTACTCTTGTTGCTTTCCTAACAATGAACAGAAGAAAACATATTGGTCATCTTTTATTAACAAGCCCAGTTGAAAACCAGGAAACGATAGCCGCTTATGCAGTTAGCATTTTCCAAATGATTGTTTTAATAGGCGAGATTCCTCAGAATTAGATGAATGAAATATGTAAGTATCAAATAACAGTGTTTTGTTAATTTAACAAGATAAATTATAGTCTAATGATGAACCTTCATCTCACATCTCACAGACGCAGACGCATTATTTTACAAATCAGAATGTTGAAAGGTAGTGTTATTTTTAAAATATTCGATACCTAATATTAATATTATTCTAAAATATAATAAAGCATTTTTTATCCAATAAAATTTATTAGGTACCGTATAATAGCAGATTTAGTTTAATTATTTTATTCAAGTTTCCAAATTTTTTTTGGGTTTCTATGATAAGTTTTCTTTTTATTTGTATAGTTAATATTAATTTTATTGAATTGTCTTCTGCCCTAAGGTGTCTTAGATGTTGATATTTTGTATCTAGGTTTTTTTTTTCTAATGTTTTCTATTATATTTGTCTAAATTTAAACGAGAAATAAATAGTTTGAGTTTAAAATAACACTTGTGCTTGTTTTTATTTAAACCGTAATTTAAACTGTATGAATAACATTATTTATATTTAATTATGTATGGCCTGTTGTGTTTTAGATGCGTTGATATTCTTTAACTACTTAACTTTTCTAAATACTTTTAGTTGCTTAGAAAAAAATATAATATCCTAGTTCAACTAAAAATAACCATTCTGCGTATGTTGAAAAAAATTTCAGATGCTAATTTTTTGACGATAACAATACTTCCCTTCTAGGAGAGAAGTAATAATGGCCCCGATCCTTATATTTATTATATACTTTTTATTCTATCACTCGCCGTTTCTGATTTCCATATTTTGTTTGGTAACTAAATAAATAAATAATGCCTTTATATTACAAAGTAAATTACATAATAACAATTTGATATGGGTCTCGGTATCCAACTAAAGCTGCTCTAATACAACCACCCTAGCTAAGTCACCAAAAAGGTAAATTAATAAAAAATTTTCATTATTTACACCATTATTAATTTAAATACTTTCTCACAAAAAGAGATTAAATATAGATAATTTCAAGTATGTAATTATTACTAAAATATTAACTAATAATAATAACTTTTTTTAAGTTTGATCCTTGTGCATGCAGGTAAGAATAAAGGATTAAAGAAAATTTTAAAAAAGAAAAAATCAAAATATTCTAACACGGTTATTTAAAAGCCATTTCTTAAACGGTACTTTAAAGGTGAAAAGCACTAGGAGCCAGTCTGCTGACGTCGTTTGGTGGATTATTATAGCATGGCAGCATTATAACTAAAAGATCGCTGAAACACTTCTGTTGAATGCCTGGGAACATTGTAGAGTTCACGATGACGTGTGTGTAGATCGTGAACATCAGAGCCTCTGATCAATTTACTAAAAAGGAATGTAGGGATGAGATGTTGGCGAATATGAAAAACGAGTAGTCCCAAGTGGATCTGAAATCTTTCCTTTACCTTGAGCGTGAGCCATCCTGATTCAGTAAGGGAGGGAGTAACATGACCGTACTTACGCGAACCATAAGTAAATTTAAGTCATGCATTCTGATACTTTTACAAACTTTCCCTATCCCTCTGGACGAGTGCAGGCCAGTATACTATATCACAATAGGTTACATGGGATAAATAAGAGAATCTGTCAATTTTAGCCTTGCATTCTTATCAAAAATATCCCTATGCATATATAGCAGTCGGAGCTTAACAAAGGTTTTTTGTATTATAGACGTAACATGGGAAGAAAATCGTAAGTCGGAGTCCAAAGAAAGTCTCAGGTTCTTTACAGTATCGGCAACTAATCTTTGCTCTCTCGGTGGAGTCCGTAATTTATAGTTTCAATTTACACCCTGAAAATAATAAAAAATTGTAAAACTTTTTAAATCGTCCCTGTCGTATTTGGAGGAATGCATGACTTTTTCTGCTTAAAATTTAACGAATAACCCTTGTAATTAAAATCAAGATGGCGTTGGAGGTTAATGCTGGTCTTTCTTCCTCAATTTAAATACTTTTTTTACTTGGTAAATGCAGCAGGATGAGTTCTAGAAGGTAAGTACGTTTGGTCTTATAGATGTTGAAATTGTCGAACGAATTTTAAATTCAAAATTATTAAAGAAAAAAAGTGAAAAATGCTTCTTAAATATGTAAAATTTTAGGGATTAACTATGCACAAATAGTTTTTCTATTAGCAAAATAAAGATTTTTCAAGGCTCTCAACATCAACTACCTACATTTAATAATCCATATATTTTGATATTGATTTGCTACAGGTGGTTTTGGCCCACTATTAGTGGAATTGATGCTGAGAGGGTGTTAATGGACAGGGGCGTGGATTGCAGTTTTTTAGCCCGACCTAGTTCTTCAGTTCCCGGCGATTTTACGCTTTCAGTCAGGTATGAAATCATTTAATACATTAGTCATATAGCAATGCATGACCCATAAATAATTACCTGTATGTGGGTAGTAGGGATCAGTTTGCACTACACCTATTAATGAAAAAGGGGTTGGGTGCTGTAGGGTCATTTCTCCAACACATTCAACTTTAAATTATCTTCCTGAACTGATTTCTTTTCAACATCATAGCTACATTTACAGATATATATGATATTTTCATTCGAGACCAATCACCTTAGGATTTAATTATGATCATAAAATACGAGAGTATGTCGAGACATTATTACTCCTAACAGGCTTTTATATTTAAGAAACGTTTTACAATTAAATATGTAAATTACAATGAGTCTGAAACTAAATGAAATAGAAAATTTTACTAGTAAAAACAACTAGCTATGAACTACCAAATGTAGATAGAAAAAAAAATTTACTCCTGCCCAACTAATACTTTTCTTTTGTAAACCTTATGCTGAAAATTGTACCTCAATTTTAACACAAATTTTGTAGTTGAGATTTGCAGTGGTTTGTATAGGTATGCCAAGATTTTCCATATATCATTAAAGGGGAATGTTTGTGTCATTATCTATAGTAATAGGATTTCCAGCAAGAGTCGCAATGGGAAAGGTCAGGGTATTCAAAAAAGGCTGGTAAAATGTGTACTTCTAGTAATATAGATACAGTAAAACTGTTTACAGGTTGAATGCTAGTCAGAATGCATACCTAAATAAGTATTGCCTTAATTTGTTATTTAAATATAAAATTTTGTTTAATTGTTATTTAATTTATAAAATTTTGTACATAAGTAATTCAAATTCCCATCAGATATTATTAAAAAAAAAAAATAATAATAATAGTAGTCAGCAATGACTGCTTGTCACTGGTGGAATAGTAATTTGTTTGGTGGCAGTAGGTAGAGAATTATTTATTTAGAATATCTCCAGCTTAAAAGGGATCTGTAAAAAATCTTGCAAATTCCATAGGACATATCTATAGTATGCTTATCAGGCAATAGCAGCTGGTATACAGCATTTGAATGAGAAAGTGTGCCCACTAATAACTAATGATCTTTGAGAATCAGTGTTGCCAACATAAAATTGGCAAATTACACATTACAGCTCTTTAAATAGCACACTTTTACGTACTTTACACATCATTAGATTTTACACGTGAAATTGTGGACGGCAACGGATTTTCTACTTCAAGTTTGATGACCAAAAAGAAAGATATACTAAATGGCCATCATGCGGTTAGAACTTACTGGGTCTTGCAGCATGCCAGAAAAAAATATTTAATGATTATTATCCTTTGATTAAAAAAATCAAAGAAATTGTCTATATTTGTCAAAGAGACCTAGTTTTAATAACAAACATAGAAAAAGACTCCAAGTCTCGGTTTCAGTAAAATTTACTGAACAAATTTGCATCTTCTACTTGCAATGCAAATTTATTATTATTATTAATATCAATACTAGGCGGGAATCATGATGAACTATTAAGGCTTCTCGAAATTGCTAGTCCTTATTAACACTGAGAATTATCTTAAGTTCATACAGTCACAAGAAATTAGTTATTAGGTATATTGTTTTCACATTATTCACATATAGTGAATAAAGAAGTTATTTCTGCAGTCTTTCATGTCTCTGTCCAAACGGTTTTTGAATTGATTGGTGTTGGCAGAGTTTACAGTCTCTACCCCCAATTGATTCTAGGAATACACAACTCGGTTTGTTAAAAAGTTTCTTTTGATAAGTTTGTTGCATCTTCCTTTGGCAAGTTTTTTATTGTGTCCTCCCAAGTTTGCTGTTTCATCTAAGTGGAAAACATTCAGGTTCCACCCATAGTATCCAGAAGTGATCTTGAAGGTTTTAATAAGATCTCCACGCATTCGTCTTTCACAAAGAGCTGTTAAGTTCAGAAAGTCCAGACGGCTCTCATAAAGAAGGTTCTTCAGTTCATTTGGTATCTTGGTGATTCTCCACTGTACTCTTTCAAGGTATTCTATATCTTTGAGATAATATGGGTTCCGAATGCAGTGGGCATGCTGAATCTTTGGTTATACAAAAGTTTTATAGAGATTATTTATCATCTCACTCGAATGATCTTTAAATGATTTTTGAATAAGATATAGGAGGGTGTTGGTCTTTTTGATTATTTGAGCTATGTGCTGCTCCCATTTTAAATCGAAAGTTATCAAAACTCCCAAATCTTTCTCGCTCTGAACTTCAGTTATCTCTGTTTGGTTGAGGTAATAGGATTTCTTGGGGTTGTTTCGGCCTATGTGTAGAATAGTGCACTTAAATAGGACGGTAATTACTGTTCTCTTTTTATATATAGGAATAACAATAGCTTTCTTCCATTAGGTTTGCATAGAGCTATTCATGATTTGTAGTCTGTGCTGATGGCGAAACACCATCAGGACCAGGGCTCTTTTTTAGGTGACCAAGGGCTTTTTCAACCTTTTCCTCAGTAAAGTGAATGTCTGTTATCGAGACTATTGAATTAGTTTCATTTATCCTTGCTAGAAAACGGTGTGTTCTCTTTTTGTTTATTAGTTTAATATGTTGTTCTGTGACCCATGGCTTCTTTGACACCTTTTTATGTTGTTGTAGGGGGACATGATGTGTGTCTACCACTGCCTCAAAGTCTTCATAGCAGCCTTCCCTTCCAGGGCATTTCCCAGGTTGTTGTCCAGTGTTTTATTTTATTTATATCCTCTTGAAGCAGAACGTTTTGCAGCAATGGATTGCAGTAGATGTTGGTGTCGTCTGCAAACGAAGCATATGTAGTGCTTAGACCAGCATATAAGTCACTCAGGTAAACAATAAATAGCAGGGGGCCCAATACAGAGCCTTGTGGGACTCCACTGTAAACACTATATTCTTTGGAAAGAGGAGAACCAACCCTGACCTGAAATTTGCAGTTCTGAAGAAAACTACCAATAAGTTTAGTTTTTGCACCATTTGCCAATCGTTGAACTTCCAGTGGCATGCTCAACTAGGCTTGACCAGTTGGCTGGCGCTAACCATAGAATACGTCATACTGCATGGAAATTACACTTTTGGCAAGGGCACGAATACTACATGCAGCGACTTCAAATTACATGAAAATCGCGTAATTACACACCGATTGGCAACACTGTTGAAAATATCAGCGGGCCTATATCCTGGTCTATAATGTCGAGCAGTCATATATGATTGCTTGACAGTCAGCGAGTTATTGGTTATTTTGATGACTTTATAACAAACTAATTATATTTTTATGTTGCCTGGTGTATACAGATCACATGGTGATTTGAATAATCAAATGAGGAATAACCCTCAACTGAACAAAACTTATGATGTCTGATAACAGGAAGTTCCTCCACCATCTTGGCAAGTTCCATTGGTATAAATGCACATTGCACCCTATCTGCCTTAAGGCTTTATTTATTTATAAAGGTTGTACATATTCAGGAAAAAAGCTGAATGGTGCTACAAAGTAATGCAGGTATCTGTTGTAAATAAAACACAATAGAGCAATTCTAAAATAGATAATTTCACACAAGTCGGCAATGTACAAAAATTTTTGAAGGCATTGAAAAGTTTATATCCAAGAAACTCATTCAAAGTGAGAAATATCCTAAATGGTTTAGTGGTATCCTTAAGAAGCTCCATAACAGATTTACAGTAACGGATTGGACAGTGATTATTTCACCTTTTCTAACATGCAGTGGGAAGTCAAGTTTCACACTGAATGGGACTATGTGACTTTTGTCTCTAACACAGATCATCTGATACCTGAGAATGTCAAGTATTTCTTAGACTTACATTAAAAACCTAAAGCAGTATACCAGAATGCTTTCCTCTATGAAATTAGGAAGTATTTGTCTTGAGCAATCTACAGATTTTTTAATGCATTTTGTTCACATTTCCAGTGGTTTTATATGTGATTATGGCACCATGGACATTAGTCTATACTTCCAACTATCGGCTGTTGATAGGAGATACAAAGAGCTTGGAAAACATTTAAATGCAATTTACAGAAAAGAACTTAAAAAATTCTGTCAACAGGAAAATGACAAGAAAATATTGAATGCTCCAAATAAATCTAAGATAATGTGGAAAATTATAAACAATCTTCAAAAAAAAATATCACCAATAAAGCTATAGAAATCGTCACTGATGGTCTAAAGGTTGATGATGAACAAATATTTTTATAAAATAAAATGTTTCACAACTGCAGGCTCCAACAAAAAAAAACTGATGTTGATTTTCTTTGTAGCAATCCCTTTAAATGCCAAATGTCTCTTTTTATCTCCAGTTTGCGCATCTGAAGTAATGGCTTTAATAAAAAGACTAAAAAACTCAAACTTTTGTGGCTCTGATGGTGTATCAAATAACTTACTTAAGAATTGTCATGAATATGTCTGTGATGTTTTGGCATTTCTGATCAATTTGTCTTACGAAGAGGGGGTGTTTCCTACTAAACTAAAATTGGCGTTAGTGATTGCAACTTTTAAAAAGGGTGACTCGAATGATTATCGTTATTATCGACCAATAAGCTTGTTGTCGGCTATCTCCAAAGTATATGAGATGAATTTGGGAGATCAACTCTCTTCCTTTTTTGGAAAGTATAACATCTTATCCCTGGCACAACATGGATTTATCAAACTAAAAAGTACTGAGACCGCTCTGTCTGCTTTCCAAAATAATATTGTGCAGGCACTTGAGTGCAAGCTATGTGTAATGGGCCTGTTTATTGATTTCTCACGTGCATTCGATATGGTAGATCATCGACTTCTAATATGTAAGTTGCAGAGATACGGAATCCGTGGAAAGTCCCTTGCATTACTCACTTCATACTTGGAAAGATGATATCAATGTGTTGTTGTGAATGGCAAAAGAAGTCTTTCAAACATTATTACTCAGGGTGTTCCCCAAGGATCAATCCTAGGGCCATTGCTTTATTTGGTTTATGCTAACGACTATAGACGATATACTATATCTAGAAAAAGTTTCACCTAGAGTCCTTTCCATTTGTTACGCCGATGACACCAACATCCTCAGAACTAGACAAGATCTACTATCATTAAAAACCATGACTGAAAAGGTGTATAAAGGGGTAATTCTTTGGTCAGAAAAAAAAAATTGGTTTTAAACAAAAACAAAACAAATTGTCTCCTATTTTCGTCTCAACAACAACAAAGCAACAACACCATGATTTTATGCGATAAATCTGATGACACTGTCTACTCCACTGATACAACGAAAATGCTTGGTATAGTTTTAGACAGTGCCCTTACTTGGCAAGTGCTTATAGATGAATTGTGTAAAAAACTGCATAGCTCTTGTTTTGCCATCAAATACCTAAACAATCATTGCAGTCCAAAGTACACTGATCACATTGTACTACTCAAACTTTCACTCCCATATTCGCTATGGTATTCTGAACTGTGGAACCAGTGTGCACAATAAACGTGTTTTTCTGTTGCAAAAGTGCAACAGAGGTTCATGTAAACCCGTTTTTAAATCTTTAGAAATTTTAACATTATTTGATTTGTACATACTTGAAATTTGTCTATATGCATACAAAAATAAATCTTTTCTGCAGTCTACTAGAGCACCTCATCATCATCAGGAGACATCTTCTCTTGCCAAGTATTCATAGAACTAGTTATTATCAGAAAAGCATATTGTTTAATGCATGTAAATTTTATAATGTTCTTGAAAAAAGTATCAGGGACTCACCATCTGTCAATATATTTAAAAACAAATTAAAGAAATTACTATTGGAGAAGAACTGCTACAGTTTTCATGACTTTTTTACTACATAGGCGCCTAAAGTATCAAAAAATTGGTTAGTGCGCCCATATAGTTTTTTGTGTCAGAGGAGCAACTCGACTTTGACATGCTTTGACTTGTGCATAACTGTATGTTTTGACCTTTTCTTTAGTTATTGTAATATATTTAGATTACTTTTTAACTGAAGAAATAAAAATATTATTATTATTATTATTATTATTACTTGCAGCACCAGTAACTGCATTCTTCCAGAAGTCTTTTGATGCTGGTGACTTTCCTGTTATGTAGAAATATTCAAACCTTATTCCAATTCACAAATCAGATGATAAACCTGACATAAAAAACTAATGTGGTATCAGCATGTTATTAACATTTCCAAAACTTTTTGAGGCCGCTATCAAAGGAAATTTTCAACACATTACAGGATATATATCACAACAGTAATATGGTTTTTATCACAGTAGATCTACTGCCACACTTTTGGGAATTTATAAGAGCTTTCGATAGTATGTGTCAAAAGCTTTCATTAGTATGTATCATCATTTATTGCTGAGGAAAAAATAATATTGATATTGTAGTGACATCTGGCCTCCCCCAAGGATCTCATATTGGTCTCGTGCTCTTCTTACTGTTTGTTAATGATGTAGTTTTCTGTTTCCGTAACTTGTTTTGTAACTGTCTGTACTCTAATGATCTAACAGTATTAACGCAGCTTCGGTTTATCTGCAGAAAGATCTGGACAGTTTTGCAGTATGGTGTGATCATGACTGTTTGAAGTTTAATTCTGACAAGTGTGGGGTAGTGAGGATTTCCCATAGTAATATCCTAATTTTTTTTTTTAGCCATTAATAGGGCTTTATTGTTATAAAATACATATAGTGTTTATAAACAAAGCTACTATAACTAATATTAACAAAGTCAGAGAAAATAGTAAAAAAAGCGTGTATGAAGTAAGACTTAATTTATACTAGATATAGAAGACAAACAAATAAAAATGTACATAAACAATAAAAAGAATGAAAATAAAAAAATGAAATTCATTCTAAATAGGTGTTCCTACTAACATTATATATAAATTTGTCATAAAATGCTAAAACTTACAAAGAGCAACATCTCTACATATTAAAAAATTATCACGGTTTATTACTAAAATAGAAATCACAATAAACTTATCACAAATATTTTTTGGTTTTTAATTTTAAATTATCTACTGACTCCCGAGCAATATGTTTTCTCAATGCAGTATTAAAACGCCAAAAAGAATTGGCGTTTCTAACAGTAAGTGATTGATAATTAAACGTAAAGGTTAAACAATCTATATAAGCAGAACTAAGGGATCAGTTACACAAGTGAAAAAACTCACCAAGATTATAATATGGTTTACCAAGGAGTAGCTCTTTCAAATATTTTTTAAACTTTTTTGCTGAGAATGTATTTCTAATATAAACTGGTAGATGGTTGTATATTTTTCTACCATCATAAATAAATGATCTTTTGGTAAATTCCCTTGTTGGTATGGAAAGAGGTAAAACACATACCTGATGAGTGTTGCAGCCGCATGGAAAAGCTTGAATGCTATGACGATTTTTAAAAATTAGAGAAGCCATCTTTAGAATAAATAAAGAAGTTAGCATCAGAATTGAGACAAAATATACTGTCAACACTCACCATCTTGATGTAGTACTAAGTGTTAATGATCTGGGCATGATCTTGGTCCCTTTTTTTCAACCTTTATATAGAACAAATGGTTCTGAAGGCCTTGAGTATTTTTGAGGATCTGCACTGATCAGCTCTTAACACACAGTCAATAAATCTGTCTAAACTGGTATCTTTCCATCATATCTTAAGGACATCATAGTGCTTCCATTACATAAGGGGTGATTTGGTGGACCCTGCTAATTTTAGGCCTATTTATTTATTACCCATATTATCCAAGATAATGGAGAAACCAACTCTCAATTCAGTTTTAAAGCCTCTAAAAATACTAATGATGCCCTTTTTTCTTTTTTAGAAAAATTATATACTGGTTGAATGATGGGGACATTGCTAACAGCGGAGTTACAAAATTCCTGGGTATTCTGATTGACAACAGATTGAAATTTCGGGAGCATATTCTTGCTCTAAATAAGAAGTTAGCGTCTGGTTGTTTTGCATTGAGGATTGCTTCTAAGAAATTGGGAATACAGATGGGAAAAACAGTATATTTTTCATTGATTAAGAGCCATTTAAGATAAGGTATAGCTTTTTGGGATTTTTGCCGAGGGATAGATAACTATAAGGCTGTGGACAAGCTAGCCAAAGTCTTTAGAAAAATGACTTATAAGTTATTCTAAGTCTTTCAGATGACTTAAAAATCACCCAAAAGACTTTAAAGTTCCTCTAAAGACTTAAAAGCTCTCCCTAAAAGACTTAAAAGTCTCCCAAAGTCAGTTAAAATTCATATAGAGGGGTTTAAAAGTCACCTAAATTCAGTTAAAGTGTTAGAGCTGAAAGTCACCAATGTTTTACAAATCGAAAAATTTGTTTTTCTGCTGCGTAAGTTCATAAATTATTTATTTCTCAACTTTAAATCTCCTATAAAAGTGGAGTATTTTAAACAAACATAGCGACAAATATTTTATTAAAGGAAAAACATATTTCACCCCTTAAGGGTGGAATGTCAAACAATCTAGAAATTCGTATTAAATAACTATTATCAAAATCTGTTGAAAAAATCATTTTAAACCATTATTCACTCAAAGAGATATTTTAAAAACATTTTGTTTATTGGATCATATCACCGAAAATTAACAAGCCAAGAAGGAGCACTGGAAGCTCTTCCCCTTGTTATGCCTATCTCACTCGAATATCGGATGCTATGCTTTTTCGACCCCTACCGGTTGTTCGTAGTAGAGTAAAGTATTGAAATATACCACCCAACATTAATATAAATCAATTGTCTTTATATTTGCCGGCGCCCGACGTGAGACTGGTTTTTAACGATTTTAAAAATTAAAATAAGCATTTACCAATGTACTTAGTGTTTTGTGTTTGGTAAATGAGTGAAAATTACGATTAAGTCTGTTCTATCTTTATGGGAAACTTTAAAATACAAAAATTATTCATTTTTTTAACAAGAAACCTTAATCAGGATTGCCTCGAATTTTCTGGGTCTGATAAGAAATTGTTGCGGAAACTCGAGAAATCCAACCCCAATAAAATTTTGTAAGGCATTCAGGAAATTAATTACTCAAAAATATTTTAATGAGGTTGAAGGTGCAAATTGTATCCGATATTAATAAAGTTTTGCTACTCCTGATGTGATTGAAGGATATAAAAATATCGTAGCAATATTATCAAAAAATAGTTTTGCATGCAACTATATAAATCTTTCAAGTATATGAATCTTTTCTTCTATTAGGAATAGTGAAGAGTGGCCTAATTTAGTACAGTGCAGTAGTCATTACTATCTTTTAAACATTTTTATTGGTGCCATTTTTTCCATCATATTGGATTCATACCAATATTTTACTAGTTTCTACCCATGCCACATTTGATTTTTGGGCATAATGAAAAATAAATTCAAGAAGTACTTTTTACATTGACAAACTGCCATTTTGTTACGTCATGTTGAATTCGTGACACTTTATTCCTATATCACATTTAATTTTTCTGCAAAATTTCATTAGTCAATTAAATAATTAAGTTAATTCAAAAAAATATATTAGCCACCATTTTGTTCCACAATCTTTATCTCGTGCCACAACTTTAGTAGTTTATCTCTATATCACACTTAATGCTTGCACAAAATTTGAAATTAAAAAGTAGTTTTTTTCAGGCCGATTTTTTATATATTTTATCAGGTCACCATTTTGTTTTGATATCTTATATTCATACCAACATGTTACCAGTTCATTCCTAACACTTGATTTTTGTGCAAAATTTGAGGAAATTGGATAATTAGTTTTTTAACGTTTCACTAGTCCGCCATCCAGTGGCGACTCGTGGATTTAAGAACGGGTGAAACGCAGCGTAACAGGTAAAAAAATCACGGCAGGCGAAACATTTTCGAGGTGCCACACCCAAAATGGCAGTTTTTTTAACCTTTTTATGATGTTAATTATCCATTAAATATACATTTTTAAATATATTTTTTTTGTTCTTAAAGGACAGTTATGCACCTATATCTTAAAGCTAATTTCGATTCGATTCGATCGATGCAAAACTGATTCCGCCTCCGATGTCTGATGCGGAATTTCTTACTGCTGATTGTGATTCCTCAATGGGTCGCTCTTATGAAAAGGTGTTCGGCGCGCTACGTTTTCATCTCCGTAATTTTAGTTTATTTAAGTCAACTTACAATGAAACGACGGCATAACTTGGCTGTTACCTTTGACAAACAGAAGACAAATGATGGTTTACCAATTTTTTCTGTTTATTCCAAAGATCCCAAATTGGATTTAAGTCTGGGTTTTGCGGTAGTCACTCCATCACTTAAATATTCATAATCCATATAAGTAATCCAATCCAAGTGTTGCAATATGTGATTGAGCTTGTATTAAAAATTAAATTATTGTCTATAAATGGTGCAAAAGGCATGATAATGTTTTCCAGATAGAGATTAGTATTCATTCACCTTGACGAATCGGCATTAGCTCCAACACCAAATGGTGTCCTTAAAGATATATTGCAGACAGCAAATATTTCCCTAGTTCTTTGAAATACTCTGTCAGACCACTTGAACATTTTTAAGCTTACCCTAGTTTCATATGTAAATATAACCTGCTCCTAGTTACTGACAGTCTAATTTGCATGATTTCTCGCAAATTTTAATTGTGATACTCTATGTGCAGCGGTAAGCAAAGGGACAGTTGCAGGTACTAACCAATTTTGATTACCTCAGTGCGTGTTTGCATTGGCAACGCAAGTGCCGCGAGGGGTCGGGGGTGTCGTTCGAACCAATGCCGAATGTTGCTGCCGCACAGTGGATCGAAGCATAGGGAAGCTCAGGACATTGGTCATATTTTTTTTACTATTCGTCCGATTTTGAAGTTTTTGGACTTACTGAAAAGCTTCCAAAGGTAGTCATTGAATTTGACATTTATGAAATATTCAAGATGGTGGACATCATAAGTTGATTGGGTGGTAAAGGACATGACACTGGGTTTATTTTGGAGTTCTAGTTTTTGACGAACCTACTGGGTGTATAAAAAAAGGTGTTAATTTTGGTATATAATGGGCCACAAAATAAGTGAAAAAAGTATTATTTTGTAATTTTTGAGGAGCATTATGTATACAATGACGACATCTAAATATTGTTCAAGGGGAATTTACATAAAATTTAAAATATACTTTTTATATAGTTTGTTTTTATTACCTAAGACCATTTTTACATAGTTATTTTACATTTTTAACACTAGAAACTGTTATTGCTATAGTATGAACTTATTATGATTATACTTTTAAATATTTCGAAACTATTGCTAGTTAAATATCCTAAATATAATACCTAAGGCAAATACAAAAAAAATATATATAAAGGATATTAAAATATCCTACTGAGATTAGTACCATTTTAGGTATAATTAGAAAAATGTTTCTATATATATAGATTCACGATTTTTGATCATAACCTGTTTACAAAAAAAATCACACGCTGCCCACCAAAATTAACGCATATTGACCAATAACTTACATTTGACTTACAGGATTAAAATAATAATTTATAAATTCTCAGCATTTCACGTTGGGTTCATAAACACCTTAAAACCAACAAAAAACGTTCTAATTTTACTATTGAATCACAGTGAGTATTGTTTCCAATTTTAAAATCTCGAATAATGCCTGTCACCGCAATATCGGGGATCTGTCAGATTTTAAACAAAAGATAAAAAGCGGTCAGCTCTCGTCTCCGTAAGCTAAGCCTATATTTATTAGAGGCAGGAGGAAAATCAGAATAAATCTCAAAGTGGCAGATTGGGGCAGTCAATCACGAAGGATCCATTTACAGACAAAAGTTGCTTGGACATTTTTGGCTTTTTTTAAAAATCAAAAAGTATTTATTTTTTGCTATATTTTCAAAGACAAGATTGTGTACTCTACCCTCAGTTAAAATACATGTTTTAAATATCCTTTTAATGTGATGTTGTTCTATGATGATCTCTATAGCTAAATATTATGTGCAAAAGTTGATAAAATATAAGTACATTCAGATTTTTAAATTTTAGTCAAACCAGTATTTTCATCAATTTTTGCTATACGAAATTTATACGAAAATTATTACGTCTCTCTCACTGAAGTACATTTGAAACGATTTGCTAAGTTGTTTTTCTATAAGACCAATATGATTACAAAACATATATCTAACAGAAAAATCCAAATTTGCATTTTAAGAAGATGCCCAATGTTCAAATCGTAACATGGGGTCGGGTCACTGTGTGACGCCCGTGTTGGCAATGGCGTGTATGCAGAAGTATTTGTGGTTCGAAAATTTGCATCTTCCATTGCTTACCCTAAAAAAGATGAAAAAAATAAAGACAAGTAGTTGTATTTATTTCTAAAACCTTTTGATATTATACATTTTCAAATTTGATTAAGGACGTGAAAAATAATTTTTGCTTAAATTTTGTTTTTTAATAATTTTATGGCATATTACTTACATACATATATTTGGTTTGATTTTTTCTCAGCAAAATCAAGTAGTTGTTTTCTGTTGCTCAAATATGAGAGTTGATTAGCTTTATAGTATTTGAATTAAATTTATAGTGAATCAATTTTTCAGACATTATTTGAGGAGAAACGCAATCAAAGGCCTTTTTGTGACCGCAGTTTAAAACTCCAATCTATTCTCCATTCTTAAAAACATCATTTATAATTTCAATTGATTTATTTATTGCTGTAGTAGAGTACAAACTTCGAAAACTAAATTATGAGCTATTAGGATTTTGTTTTTTGAACTTTGTAATAATATTTTTTATAAAGAAAATTAGAATGATTGGTAGGTATTGGTCTAAAATCATTTAATTGGTTAGTTGGACTTTGTTATCAGTAGGTGTAACTCTGGGGATTCTCAAAGCAGTGGGATATATTTCAAATTTAATGTATAGATTAATAAGGTCTGTTAGTGGGGAAATAATCTCATTTGTAATGTTTTTTATAATTTCCATGTCTTTCCCGTTTTCGGCGATTAGGAGGTAATCATTCACTTTGGCAGTCTTATTTCCTTCATTCTTTGTCCATGTCCATACCATAAGGAGGTAGTGGTATATTATCAGCTTTTTGAATATTTTAACACATTTTAAGATATTTTGGGGTAAGCAGCTAGGGTTTAGGAAAGGTCATTGGTGTGAAACTGTTATATGGTTCATACAAAATAAAAACCGTTGTACAGGGTGTCCAAATTTCGATGCTTTTACGGGGTAACTCGGCTGTGCTCGATTTTTGTGAAAGATGCCGTAAACAAAAATTTCCCAGGCCGCTTTGTTTCTGAGATACAGGGTGATTTTGAAAATACTGCATTTTGGGACCCACCTCGTAGCTCGCTTACCGTTTGAGATATCAAAAAGGTAAGAACTGCTTATTACGCAGTTTTTTACGTAGAAACCAGTGGCGTAGTAAGATTTTTTTTTATCACCTTCCATTGAGTTATTTACCAATATTATGTTTTTTTAAATAGGACATCCTGTATATTGGTTGACAGTTCAATAGGTTTTTTTTTAGCTTTTCAAACATATAATTTGTGGTATTTATCTGTATCCGTTGGCGTAAAATTTAAATTTTTAAATATTTTTTTCTAAAATATCCCAGATAGCCATGAAAAACATTTGCTGTATCTGTTCCACTACCTAGATTTACTTAGATATATACCTTAAATTGGAGTTTCAATTAAGATTTTATATTAAATTTTTAAGTAATGTAAATATATTACCAATAACAATTTTAAGAAAACATCAAAAACAAGTAACAAGTAGATTCAATTCAATATTTCAACCATTTAAACTTAACAATTTCGACATAACATTTCAACAATTTAACAATTTAAATTGAACAATTTTAACATAACAACTCAACAATTTAACAATTCCACATACACTTTTTATAATATAGCTTTAATAGCTTTAGCAAAACAAATACTTAATGGTTTAGTTTACTTCTTATTTATTATTTACAAGATTTGCTGAAAGTGATTTCCGTTTTCTCTAACACATAATTCAGTCAGTTTTGAAATTCGATTAAGAGCATACAATAATATGATTGATTGCCCTTGTAAATCTCGAAATGCCCTTTCGGTAGCTTCGCGCAGTTCTTCTATTGTTCGGTGCCGGGTTTTAGAGACCTTATCTTGTATATACGAAAAAATCCAGCACCGAAAGATCGGGAGTCCGCGCTGCCTACCTTATTGGTCCATTAGTGGCTATCCACTCTTGAGGAAATTGATTTTCCAAAAACGGGGATATCTAAATGCGCCAGAGGAACGTTATCCAACAACTTCGGTATTACCTCCTGCAATATTTCTATGCAGTATTACCCCTGAGAGACCTGCTTCATATAATCGATAAACGAATTTTGTGCCCAAAATGTAGCATGCAACACTAAAGCCAAATCGACCTTGTTGCTCCCACTCAAATACTAAATGTTTATTTTCCTGATGCCAGTATCTGGTATTTTGTCGATTAAAAATAACAACACTTGAGAAGTGTGCTTCATTAGACCATATAACCATCCTTGCAAAATTTACATTTTCTCTAACTTTTAGTTGGAACCAATTGCAAACATTTAATCGACGTTCGGCATCGCCAGGGTGCAAGTGCTGCACTATGTTTACTTTGTACGGAAAAAATTTGTATTTCTTTAATATTGTCTGTGCTCTAGACTTAATAACACCAACTCTAGCTTCAATAGCTCTACATGAAACTGAAGGGTTCGCCTCGACATAGGCCACGACGTTGATTTCATCATTTTCGCGATTTTCTTTATTATATGATTTTGGTCGTGGCTGAATAAACGCTCCATAATCATTCAAATTTTTTTTTCAGTCTTGAAAATATTGTGCAAAAGGCTGTGGTAGATCAGGATACCTAAAATTATTTTCATCTTTTAGATCCTAATTGTTCTGTTAATACTTATCAGAAAAACGATAGCTAGGACAATGGCATCTGTGGAAAATTAATTTAAATACCCAGAGGTAAAACACCTACCCCTTCGAATAAATATACCTATCACGCTTTATAATAGATTTTACTAACTACTAGTTAACCTACATACCTGATATAATAAAGGGCGGCAGCCTCAACATTATTTTCATTTGACTGTATGTAACAAACTAACATATCATAATTTTCAAAATTTTCATAACTTCGCCTTTCAGCCATTTTTAGCAATAAAGAAAATATAAATGGGAAATAAATAAATGAGTAAATTAATATTAAAAAATGTAAGATAACGAGGTAAAAACTCAACAATTAGGTATTACTTATCAAAACTTGACAGGTAATAAACAATTCATATACAATTGTTTATTTGTTTATCCATGGCCACTTTGATTTTTGTTTAAATTTCCTTAAAATGTAAAAATTGGGGTTGTTTTTTAAAATAAATACCACAAATTATATATATTTGAGAAGCTAAAAAAAAACCCTATCGAACTGTCAACCAATATACAGGGTGTCCCATGAAAAAAAAAACAAATGTGGTAAATAACTACGCCACTGGATTCTACGTAAAAAACTGCTTGATAAGCAGTTTTTACCTTTTTGATATCCCAAACGGTAAGCGAGCTACGAGGGGGGTCCCAAAATGCAGTATTTTCAAAATCACCCCGTATCTCAGAAACGAAGCGGGCTGGGAAATTTTTGTTTACGGCATCTTAGGTTTCACAAAAATCGAGCACAGTGTTGCGAAAACCGCAAGTCTCTATCTTTTCAAATAGCCGAGATACCCCGTAAATGCATCGAAATTTGGACACCCTGTATATCATCACACTATTGATTATGTTTCAGAGGACCAGATTATTATAGAATTATCGAAGATTCAGGAGTTACCATTGACATAACAATGGACTGGCCATTGTGCTGATCTAATGATTCCATTGTAGTGCGAGGGTGATGGAGCTAGTCTGAGCAAAGAGAACAGAGGGATCTGTATGAATTTAAATGTAGGCTTAAGGATTTTTTAATATCGCTATAATGCTGAGAGAACCACAAGCAAATTTAGGTTTTACTTTTTGGATATATGATTTAAATAGTTTAAAATATTTTGATTTACGCATATATATAATCAAGAATATTAGTTTAATGAAGAATTGTAGAGTATATTAATATGTACTTTGGCCAGAGCATTTATTTTTCAAATTAGTTTTTAATTTTACACCTTTTTTTAACTTTTTTCATTAAATATTTAGAGACACTTAACTTAAGGGCTGCTGCTACATGCTAAAAAATATATTTTAGTTTCTAATAAATATCTTTAATAAAATATTTAATTTATTTCTTTAACAACCGTGAAGGATAGCAACGGGCCATTATTTTTTTGTTTTTGTTCAAAATAGCACACTAGTTCTTAGCAACTGCTGTCTAATATTTTGCAAAATTGTAAATAGGAGCCAGGCAAATAAAACACTGATTGTTCTAAGAAGAATTTGATGGCAAGGTGAAAGAAAAAGTAAAAAAAAATCGCAAAACGCAAAAAAAAAGACATCAGATGTAACCTCTAAGGAATTGTCAAAATGTCTTGACAATTAAAACGCGTCAACATCGTATTTTCTGTCAACTTCATAACTGGTGTCTGTCTTTCTTATTGCCGTCATTCCATTGCAGTTACATTTGTGCAGTGGTATTACTGCCACCATTTAATTAAGTCTTCGAAGACATGCAACTTTATTGTTGCTATCTTTTTTACTTTAGAAAAGCCTGGACCATAAATTGACACATCTTAGTTAAAAAATTGAAGTACTATTATTTCACAAAATTTTACCTTTTTTCATCTTATATTTATTTAGAGTCTTAGAAATGGGATTCGCCAGGTTAGCATGTAGTTGTAGACTAGTAGTAAAAACCTATTTTATATATTAACGAAATATTTCTTTTCCAAAATTGTCATTTATCACAGACATCGGATATTTGGTACATACAGGTGCACCTGCATTTAGTTACCTTATTATGAAAACAATATACATATAAAAATAGTTTATGTATACTATATATTATGTACTTGAATAAATAAATACAAATACATATATATTCTATGGCATTAAAGGCAATGCCTTAATGTAGTTTTCTGAATATCTGTAGGATAGAGCAAAAGAAGTTAAGGTAGGTAACAGCATGTCTAAAACAGTTGTTAATAATATTGGAGATGTGGTACTCGATAAATATATTCCGGTACTCTGGAAGTGGTAGGTGTTCTTTTGTGTATAATTTTTATTAATTATATTGACTGTATATATTGATGTATTTCTGGAATAGGATTTTTGAATTTGTTTATAGCCAATACACTTTTGTCATGTAGTGGTGAAAGTCTAGAGAAGGTCAGAGAGAAAACAACAAAACAGTCTAACAAAAATTGATTTATTTCTAAAAACTAATAAACATAAACTCAATATACAAAAAACTAAGGCAATGATAATTAGTATAAAGTATAAGCTTGCCAATTTTAACATACCACAATATAAACTTCACATTGATGAAACACTTCAATTCCATCCAAAATAAAAGCCAGAAAAAAATCTGTAGCAGAATAGCTACACTAAGCTTTCAGACTGTTGCCTAACCTTCCTTTGAATACTGTTCATATCTTGTTTAACTTTCGTGCAATACGTCTCTTCAGTTCCTACAAAAATTGCAAAATGAAGGAATGATAATTATTCTATAATGCAATAGATATATCCCCATAAACCATATGCTAAGTATGTTAAACTGGTTAATAATAGAAAAAAGATTGTATTTTTTGTCTATAACTTTTATATTTAAGTTCAGTAAAGGTAAGATGCACAGTGGCTTAGGCAGAAATTATGTTTGAGGAGCCCACCAGAACTATACTAAATTTTAGTATATTATAAATTTCAAATATAACTAAAACCTGAAAAATAAATATCAATATCCTACTCATTAATATATCACCTTTATTAAAACAAAAAATACAAAATAAAAAGTTATCTAAGCAAACAATAAAAAAAATGAATTCTAAAAAAGTCTAAAGATATGTGTGGCAGACTGCTGTAATGCGAAAAAAGATGTGTGCAAGAAATCGATGTTACAAAAACATAGATATTTTTAAAATACAGTTTATGTCGTTTTTTTTAAATACTATAAAGTCATTGTTTTATAAATAAATAAAATAAAAATATATTAACAGCATATACATTTACATTATTACAAAATATACAAAGTAGAACAAAATATAAAACAAGGCCAAAATACAAAAAAAAAAATATATTTATTAAAAAATATTACATTGATTAGTAAATAATTAAGCATCGACATTCAATTAAAACAACAGTTTAAACACAACTATCTCACTTTTTCAAAGCCCTTCTAAAACTTAGAAAACTCATATTAAAGAAGTCAATATGACATGGGAGCGCATTGGCATATTTACACATTCTGTCTTTGGGAGTATTTAGGCTATACTTAGTTTTGTGGATCTTGGTCCAAAATAGTTGCTCCTGTCTTGTTGATCTGACAAGAACATGAGAGTTTATTTAACATAAGAGAGAAGATGACTTAATAAGTTGTTAAGAATTTTAAATAAATTACACAAGTCAAAATGTTTCCTTCTCTCTTCCAGTAAGGGGAGACCCAACAATGCATATAGTTCACAGTAGTTTATATTATCGATGGGTAAATGGAGCTAAATGCAATATGCCGTAAAAATATTCTCCGAATTTTTTCTTAACTGATCTATATGACATTTGTAGCATGGCGACGACACAGTGGAAGCATACTCAAGTCCAGATCATATCAAGGCATAAAAGACATCTCTTAGAGCATACACATTACTGAAATCTCGAAGAGATCTTAAAATAAAGCGTAATAGTTTCATTATTCAAGTCTTTTACAGTATCCACCCTTTCCAAGATGCTGTTATGTATGTATAATTGTAAATGTGGTGTTTCTAAACAATGGAAACTTATGATACTACATTTGCAAACATTCAAAGCTAACTGATTCATAAGACACCAATCCATAAATCTATTTTGTTCTTCCTGAAGCTGGTCACAGTCAAGACGTGAGTGAATTGTTTTAAAAATCTTACAATCGACAGCATATAATAAAAGATTGCTGTTGAAAATAACATTTTATAAGTCATTTATAAAACATATCCATATTATATATTATATAAATATATTATCTACATAAGACTTACTATAAATGTATTTTTGCAAATAAAACCTGTTATCTTTAGAATATCTTGATTTTTCTTGGTTAGAAATTATATAATTTAACCTTTTTTGCCCGCCTGACAATTTTTTAAACTTATTCAGCCTTATTTTGGTTACTACGCCACTCTTGTATATTTAATGTGCACTAGTTATTTGTTTTCAGTGCATGTTCTATAAAATAGAGGAATGAGGATGATTTTACAGTGTGATAAATACACACCCATTAAAAATATTAAACTGGCTTCCATTGGTGTTAAGATCAAAGTTACTTGCTATGACATTTGTTTATAAATTGAGTAATGGAACGATTCCAAACTACTTGAATTTTTAGCATTGAGAAGTGAAATTCATAACTACTAGAGAGACAAATTATTTTCATATTGAACGTGTATGTTATAGTGGTAGCATGGCTTTACCCTTTTACATGTCCTTGAAAGAGTTTAATCCTTGCTTGGAAATATTAAGGCTGCAAATAGTGCTAAGTCATTTAAGAGAATGTTAACTAAGTACCTACTGTTTAGGGTTTTGGTTTGCTATAATGAATATAAAGAATTGTGTTAAATAATGTTGTCATTTTTGTGCTCTAAAATCTAATTTTAAATTTTACTTAATCTGAGGAGTGCCAAATGCCAATTTTGAATTTAGAACAGAAATATGCTCTGTGAATGTCATTTTGTCATCCAGTGTTATACCTAAAAATTTAATAAAAGGAGTGTTTTTAATGTTTTGATAATTTAATATAAGAGGATCCATTGAAAATGTAAATGTTTATTTTTTTTAACATTAAAACAAAGTGAATTAGAATTGCACAAAGTTTTTACCTTAACAATATCAGTAGACATAACAATATCAGTAGACATCATCCCGTGTACGCCCTCACTCAAGCCACGCCAAAGAATTGTGGTATCTGAGAACAGCGTGAATTTACCTTGAATATTTAAACAAGTTAAATCGTTAACATATAACAGGAACAGCACGGGACCCAACACTGATCCCTGTTGAACGCCACCCACACTTTTTTGGCTATCAGAAGCAGAACCACCACACTGTACAAATTGAGATCTCCCAGATGAATAAATAAATCAGTTTAGAGTCTGACCACGGAAGCCATATACATCAAGCTTTAGCAGCGTCCTGTGACATACACAATCAAATGCTTTTGAAAAATCACAAAACATTGCCACTACTGAATCACCCACATTCATCCTCAAATACACCTGCTCCAGAAATGCAAAAATTGCATCATTTGTACCCCTACATTTCTGAAATCTAAACTGCGTTTGATGAAGTATATTAAAACAAGCCAAAAAACACATGCTTTTGCAAGCTTTTTGATGACCTTAGAAATTGAAGACAGAAATGTAATAGGCCTGAGATTAGATGGATCGCCCAAGTCGCCACCCTTATGTAAAGGGATAACTAAAGCAGTCTTCAAACAGTCCGCCAATGGAAGCTAGTTTAATGTTCTTAACATCGAGTTAATAGGTGTGGATTTATCATACTGTAAAATTATCCTCTTTCCTCTATTATGCAGAACTTGCAATTAAGACAGATAACTATTACACACTATTACAAGAGTGGTGTAGTAATCGAAACAAGGCTGGATAATATTTTAAAAAGATTGTCAGGTGGGCAAAAAATGATAATTATATATAACTCCAAACCAAGAAAAAAATCCAGATATTTTAAGGATAGCAGGTTTTATTTGTAAAAATACACATGAAAATACATTTATAGTAAGTTTTTTGTAGATAAGTTTTTTGCAAATGCTGACTTTCATTTATATTCTTGATTACATTCTCTTATAAGAAATCAACAATAATCCCACATCATTGCTGGATCCAATCTGCCTTGGTAATGTTGCTCCATTGTTAGTTTTTCTCGGTGGAACTTTTCTCCTTGCTCATCACTAACCACACCCAAATTTTTGGGAAACAAATTTAAATGAGAATGTAGTTTTCAAGTAGTTCTTCTACAAATTTTTAGTAGTTTTTTGTTTCGTAAAAACTTGGAAACAATTCTTTTAAGCGATCTCCACATCACTTAATTTTTGATCAAATTTTTCATCCCTTAGTATTTTTCTAATTTGTGGTCCAACAAATATTCCTTCCTTAAGCTTAGCATCACTTAGATAAGGAAAAATTTGCTTAAGGCATCTCCTTTTTTTTCATCAATGTTTCATCAATCCCATTTTAATGTGTAATCGAACATTACACAACATTACACTGTTATGGAAGTAACAGAATATTTATTATATTATTTATTATAAAGGTTTTTTTTTTGCTTTTGTGGAGTATAACTATTTTTAAACTTATTTTAGAAGGATATATAAATAAGCGCCATTGTTCCAGGTCATGTGCATAGCCTAATTTGATCGATAATAATAAATCCTTTATTAATAACTCAAACGCTAGCAAAATGTACAGAGAAAAATATAAATTTCACATGTCTAACATACAGATCAGGTAACATTCAAATAAAATTCACATTTAAACTTATATAACAATATTTTGTTGCAAGGGGGAACTGCACGCAGTAATATGGATCATTTGCAAGCCTTCCGCCGCTGCAATATTATGTTAAAACTATAAGAGATACGTATTAGATTATGTGATTTTAATAGGGAAATTTTATTGTATAGTTGGGCGCTAAATGCAAATTTTTATGAAAAAATCAAATCTAGAGTTATAAAATAAAAGTAGTACTTTTTGACGCACATGCCTTCGCATATAATTTTTTTTCCCACAGAATGGCTCTTTACCGCCTTACATTGATCCTTTGTCTACGTAATTGCAAATTTGGAATGGTAAATCGTACTCATGTCTTTGTATTTCTGCAGCGCGTGAACCCTTTTGAACCCATTTTTAACCGAAATTTAATTTAAATTACCTATACATATCACATTTTTTTGAGGTCGGACATGCAGGAAGTTTTTTTTAATGCGTAGGTACCTTTTCATCTTACTTTCAACTCGACTAGACCTTGTCACTGGTTTTTCACTTTTTTCGTGCAGTTCTCCCTTAACATATTCTATATTAAACTAGGGGATGTATAATATATATATATATACATATATATATATATATATATATATATATATATATATATATATATATATATATATATATATATATTTTTACTCCTTCACGGATGGAAAGATACAATGTGTTTTCATTCCGGGTGTACATCCGTTCACTACTGTCGTTCTGGAAAGAACAGTTTTGCTGACGTTTCGCCAAAATCACATTTGGCATTTTCGAAGCTTTCTTTCTCGCGTCCGAATAGAGACTGAAGTGTTGGTTACTGCGACGCTTCCTTTTATACCCCCACTCGGGGCCGAAGGTTATATCTATGCAGGCGTTATATATATATATATATATATAAAATAATATATATATATATATATGTATATATATATATATATATATATATATATATATATATATATATATATATATATATATATATATATATATATATATCTATATAATATAAAACTGTAACACAAACACACATTTTATTCTGCATAGTAAAAAACGAGGATTGCTCCTGGTTACGGTTCCTAAATATTGTAATGTTGATTCCAGTAGCTAGTAAATTCCATTGTTGAAATCTTGAACCTAATTGCTCTTTGGAAAAGTGGAGGTCCCGAACTAGATCATTTAATTCAGCTTATTCAATTAAATGGGGTGCCTTTTCTTCACTTCCGGGAAAATAAGAACCGCCCTTTTCTGATACATTTTCGGGTTTTTCCCGTTTTTAAATCTTCCTCCGAGTTTGCTTGAACTGGTAAGACTTTTCCATGAAGAACCGTTCTTATTGCTGAATTAGACACTTTAGTCATGCAAAAATAACAATCAACAAATAATTTGTTGGTTCTCGCCAAAACATTGAAACTGTAAAGGGCATAGAAGAACGTTTGTCATTTAACCCATTACTTACATTTGTTACACATATGTGAGGAGCCCAGTCCCAAACTCAAACTCAAACTAAGCTTTATTTTGTAAAGAATACAAAACTCTCATTCACAAAGCAGTATACAACAATACCAACTAGTTAACTAAAAGAAAATAATTATTACTCGAACCTAATGAACCAAAATAAGAACTTATAAAGTTTTACAAAAACAACAATTTCAATTAAGTTACATAAAAAGTCACAGATAAAACGATAGAGGTTTCAACTAAAAATACTAATTAGTACGATCATCAATATATTCCTGAGTAGTATAATAGGCTTTTGCATTAAGAAATTTTTTCACTTCCTCTTTAAACTTCTTTGCTGGCAGGATTTGTCTTATGTAAACTGGCAGATGATTAAACAGTCATAAAATGTGGAAGATTTCGTTAGTGCAGAGGATGGAATGGAAAGTGATACAGTACATGTTCCACGCAATGGATATCCTGATGATGAGTGCAGACAAATGTTTTGTTTCATATGCATTAGACACACTGATTCCAAAATAAATATACATGGAAGAGTTAAAATTTTGTGCTCCAAAAATAAAGGCCTACACGAGTCCCTTTGCCTAACCTTGTAGATTATTCTAAGGGCCTTCTTTTGCATAGTAGCAGCACATGAACACTAAAAAGATACTCCATACCGCAAATGAGATTCTATTAGAGCAAAGTATGCATTCCTTGATATACTAGTGCTCAATTCACTGGCAATCACTCTAAGAGCATAGCAACCAGCAGGCAGTTTTTTATTTAAAATTGAAATGTGATGTTTAAATTTTAATTGCTCATGTATATAGAGTCCTAAGAACTTATTTACTACTGAATTATTGATTTTTTTATTTTCCAATGATACGCTGCTTAGTCTACTTTTAAAAGTAATAATATTAGCCTTAGACACGTTAAAACTCAAATTATTCGCCTCACACCACCTCTTAATACTAGCTACATCCCTATTAACATCCTGCTCCAAAATGGTAGGAGCCCTGTTACGCCAAAATATTGTAGTATCATCTGGAAAGATGGTGAATGAACCCACAATATTCAGCTTTCAAAGGTCATTCACATAAAACTATAATGTTATTTAAAAACGCGAAAGAAAAATTCCAAAATTTGTGTTGGACGGTCGGGGGTAAAGTGATGGTTTTGAATAAAGGTATAAAGGTGTACGTTAGTTCATTTGAAAAATTAAACGAAATCACAAATGTAGTGTCCGTTAGTGCAAGTGATTAAGAGTAATATCAAGATATTTTTTTGCATTTATACAGAGGTATGGTTTTGCATGATGTTATTCTAAATATAAAAATACATATTTGATTTTCATATCTTAAATTTTGGTGTCGTTTCAAGTGTGCACTCGCATCGTCATAATTACTAATTAATTAATATAATTATAGACTGAAATATTCATTTTATTTTTTCGGTATGCCGTTTTATTTTGTTTTACTAAATGTCAGTAATCTCCGTTATTATAATTAGAAACTTCCGTAAATTTCAAATAATTTTTATCACTTATAGAGGAAAGATTTCTCAAAATATCTTGGTTGTTTACAAAGGTAACAGATATTCCATCATTTCTATATTTATTTAGGCTTTTTACTATAAAGTACTAAAACTAGCTAATGATAAATGTCTGTGTAAAAATAGCCAACTATACCAGTTTTTTTTTGCTCTATGGATTGGCACGGCGGTGCCATACATTAAACATTTTTAACATTTAAGAGCTTAATAAGCTTTGCAACAGGTTTCTTTTTAATTGCAAGAATTATATGTTTTTGATAATTGAGTTTTTATTAGTTGTAGTAATGCCTATTTTAGATCCTGTCTTGAATGTGTCGGGGGATTTATGGTATTGTCGGGCCATGAGCTTCAGCGCGTGTGTGGTGTGGCGGACCTCCGGGAGCGATGGATGAATTGTATGAGCAGATGGGAACCTAGCATAAAAACCTTAGTGTAGCACATCTTAATGTACATTCTCTTAATACAGGTTTCAATGAAATGTCTAATTATGTAAGCACTTACAACTTTGATATCCTGGGACTCTCAGAAACCTGTCTTACATCGGTTCATGATAGCAATGTATTCGGTATTAATGGATATAATTTACTTCGTCAAGAAAGGGATGGTCGAGGAGGAGGGGTTGGGATTTACATAAAAAAACAGGTTAAATATCAACTTGATGTATCATCAGAAAACTGCGAGTTGATGAGTACAATTGTGTGAAATTCGCGCAAATGATGAAGACAGTGACGCAACTAAAGCTCTGCAGTTTAATCATGGAACTGAGGAAAGAGCTAAAAATGAAAAATGCATTCATTGAAATAACAAAACGAAAATCTACTGCTTTCGAAAACGATGCTGCGGAAATGGAAAGTAAGTTGAAATTGAAATTTATAGGCTGAAAGTCGACGAGCTTCAAAGGAAACTTAATGAGTGTAATGAGAGAATACACTCTTTGGTGAATGTTGATGCTGTCAATTCAGAAACACAGACCGGTGTGAGGCTGAGTAATGCACAAACACAGACAATAGTTTTAAAAATAACTTCTCTAACACAAACAAACAATGATATGTCTGTATTGCAATCCTCAGAAACTCAAACAGAAGATATTTCACATCAAAATGTCACAATACAAACTTCTCCTCTGAGGGGTAAATTCAATACCAATAAAATTGACTCTGGTACACAGACCAAAATAACATGGTGCCCAACTTACTATTCACATCAGTCAATACCAAGGAATGTCTCCTTTAACAATGTTGGAGTGCAGACTTCTCTTAGCGGGAATGAAGAGGAGCCCTTATGTACTGGGATGAACCATTGTTCCTTGGAACAAGACGACCATGAAAGTTATAATGCAGAAACTCAAGTTTCTCCACTCTCATTGAAGCAGAGGAAACACCAACTTCTTTTGGTAGGAAATAACAAAGAATTAAAGGGAGTTTTATTAAAGTTTGATATTAATTGTCAATATTCTCAGAGTCCTTTGCTCATGGAAGAATTAGTTGATCGTCATCTGAATTTAAGTCAGTGATTTACTAAAGGCGACTTTATTGTACTTTTCATTGGATCCCAAAATGAAGTCATGGGGAAACTACCTAAATATCAGTTTCTCAGGGACGTTTCTTACCTATATAAGAATACTAATCTTGTGCTAGTTGGTCCTTCTTATGAATATGGCAGGAGAATTTTGAATAATCTTATCTATGTCCTTAACCTAGGAATTAAGACCTTTCTGCACAATAATAAGCATCAACATATCAAATTTACTCACTGACTTCAAGTTCAAGCATCATAGCATGACATATGAAAGTAGGTTGGGTTTCGTCAGCTTAATTTGTCATGAGTTTCTGAGTGCTCGTTGCTGTGGAGTTGTTGGTGAATGTTCTCTCACTCGCAGTGCTCCCACTTGGCAGGTCACACTGAGTGATGTCTGTATGCCACCAACATCTTCTTCTTAACAACTCTGGGAATCAACCCTGCTTGGTGGAATGTACCCACAGAAAAAAATGTTGATTTGCAAAATCCTATAATATTGATCGCAACGGATAGTTTTGTTGGTGACTGGCAGTGTGCTCTGCAGAGTCGCTTGAGTGATTACTTTAAGATTACCACTATCAGAAACTCGAATGCATCTCTTACCCCATTGATAGAGGATATAGATTGTTTGTGTTTTGATTTTATTAGCAGAGACTTCCTGATTATTCAGGGTGGCTTAACTGATGCTCTGAGCGTGTCCTGCCCGAGTTGCGCCTAACAAGGTTATCATTACTGCAGCGTTGAACAATGTAATTTTAATATCTGCTCCTAGATCCCACTTTCAGCCAATGGTGGATAAATGCATAGAAGTCAACGCATGTCTATTGAACTTGCATCATTCTTATCGATTATCTATGCTTGCTTGAGAAATCATATATGTGTGTAGTTTGTTTCTTATAAATATGTGTCGTTTTTGGTGGTTTTAACTTTAAAAAAATATATGTGTCTAGTATTGGTTTGTTGCTTGAAAAAAAAACTGTATGTATCCTCATAATTTTCAAAGTGATTAACTCATTATTTGTAGAAATAGAAGGCTAATTAAAGTTTATCCTCTGAATGGACATTTATAAAAAAGTAATATTTATCACTGCCTTGCCACTAAATATGCTAATTTACTGATAGAAGACCCTAAATTTTTATTTATCGGGTCAGGCGAAATTTCATTTTTTTTTAAATAAGGTAATTTATATTATTCAGTTCTAGTAGAGTTTTAGCAATGCACAATATTGGTGTCTGTTTGCAAAGACAACTTTAAATATATTTAAATTTAAATTTATAGAACAATAATAATAATTGGTTCTTATTGTTTTCCTTCCTTTTTTCGTGAAGCGTGTGTCCTCGTTTTTAATGTTTTTGTTTCGTTTTTTTTTCTCTTCTTTTCTTTTGTTTTGTCTCACATTTCGTGCTTCTTCAAAATAGCTGTCATTATAATTATACACTGTTTGTTCTATTGAGTTTAGTTTTTTTTCTCTCTAATTTTATAAATAATTTGGTGTCATGAGTGGCAAGGAGAGCAATGTTAATTCATCGCAAAAGTCGACTGCTTGCTTCAAATGCTGTGTAAACAAGGAATTTTCTAGTCTAGTTTGTATCGTATGCTGCAACGTCTTTCATCTCAGCAGCATTAACAGAAGAAGCTATTTCAAAGTAATAGAAAATCATCGAGTTTACTGTTCTAATTGTGAAGAAAATCATATAAGTAAAGAACAATAAACTCACTGAATTCGAGAAGTTTGAGGAAAGGTTTGGGGCACTGAATCAAGCTCTGAGGTCCCAAAAGCAAATTTATGAAAGGAGTATCTGTGAGAAGGATGAACAACTTGCTGAGCATCAACAAGAAATAAAAAATTTAATTGCCACCCTTAATGCAAAGGAATCCCTTCTACTTCAGCATCGGAAAAATTCGCTGAGTTTCCAAGAAGATGTTGCAGAGGCAGAGCAGCATTTTAAGGAGAAATTAAGGGAATCGAGCGAAACAATCTTAATGTTAAATAAAAAGATATCCAAGTTTGAAGAACAAAAAAATACTTTAAGTGAAAAATTTATCAACGAACAGGTACGGTCAAGGAAATTGGAAAACGAACTAAGCGACTTAAATCAAACCATGAAAGAAATGCTGGCTAGCTTAAAGACGTTGGAGGTAGACAATGACTGGTACCAATCTGAATTGAGTAAGCTAAGAAGTGCGGTAAATATACAAGTTACCAGTCGTGAACCCAGACGAAAGGAAGTCATCTCCAAAAGCACAACAATTAGAAAAACAAAAAAGACGACCCCAGATATTGATAATTGGAGATGCGGTGGTAAAAGGTTCAATTCAAATTAATAAAAAAATTACAACAGATATGATATAAATTGTCAACAGTTGGATAGGGTAAACTTCGAAAGACTCTCGCGGGAATGTATTTCTCTGTGTAGAGGTTTTTTTAAAAGTGACTGTGTTCTGTTGTTTACTGGCATATATGAACCAATTATGGGCAAAAAAATACAAGACACCATCAACAATTTGATTGAGAAAACAAAAGACACTAATCTTTTCATTATCGTCCAGTGTTGAACGACATTATAGCACAACAAAATGCATTTATTGAGTCAACGATAAGCGGTTCCCATGCATGTTTCTTGCCATTGATAACCAATTCACGGAACGGAGCTTTAGATTACGCAACTAAATCTGAGCTTTTTTCGTATATCTTTCGATTGTTTTTTGATAGACGCAGGCTATTTTCCTCTTTCTCTCAATCGTCACCAGGTGTGGAGATGATTAATGATTTCGTCGATAATAACAGCCAGCAAAATTTTTGTCAACTGCCCAACGTTCCAACTCACAATTAGAAATGGTAACTTGTGCTGATGACAGATCTTCAGCGGATGGTAGTCTTGTCATGTTTTACCAAAATGTCAGGGGACTATGCACCAAAATTAATGAAATTTCTCTTAGCGTCATGTCTTGCGACTATGACGTAATATTTCTCACCGAGACATGGCTTAATGGGGATATTTCTAACAATGAAATATTTAAAAATAAATATATAGTTTTTCGAGCAGATAGAAGTTATAAGGAACTAGGGTGTCAACGCGGCGGCGGCGTATTGATTGCCGTTTCTTCTTTTTTTCAGGCTTCTATGATTGTTAATCCTGTTCATATCGAGTTCGACGCTGTTTGGGTTCTGATGAAGGCAGGCAATGCAAGTTTGGTGCTAGGATGTGTATATTTTCCACCTAATTCTAACCAGGAATGTTATCAGTCTTTCTGCCTGTGAGTCGCTGAGAAATTGATTCAATAACCATACGTTTTTTATTCTTGGGGATTTTAACCTTCCTTTGGTGGAATGGATTTATGAAAACAATTCACTGGTTCCAAAATGTTTACCGTCCCTAGCTTCTGAAACTCTTTTTGGAAATGAGTTTTCTTGAATTGCAACAAACGAATTCTCTTTGCAATCACATGGGCAGAATTTTAGATCTGCTATTTGCTGATGACTTCGTTAGTGTTTTCGTTTCATCTTCAAATTTTCCTCTTGTACAGATTGACCCCTACCATCCAGCAATTGAAGTGAAGTATGAAATTATATATGTTTCGCCGATAAAAAATCAAAATCAAGTAAGTGTTTACCAGTTTCATAAAGCAAATTTCGTCAATTTGGATATTTTTTATAAGCAGTCCGACTGGTCATTCTTATTGTCTGAGCCTGATATTAACAGAATGGTTGAACAGTTCTATGAGGTTTTATTTCAGGGTATCAATAATTGTATCCCCAAGAAGATCGTGGCTGACCTTCCCTTAAAAAAGTTTATTGGGCAAAAGAATTGCTTATACAAGAGATATAAAAGGACCGGCAAACTTGCTGACTATTTGGCCTATTCTGACATAAGACGTGAGGTTAAACTTCGAATTGATATGTGTTATCTTACATATGTCACACAGGCTGGGCTACTTATCTTGGAAAACATTAAATACTTTTGGTCATTTGTACGAAACTTATGAAGGGACTCCAATCTGCCCAGTGTTATGAATTTTGACGAGCAAGAAATCACTGGAGCTAATAACATCGCAAATGCTTTTGCTACTCACTTTCAGTGTTGCTATACTTTATACTATAATTTAGACTTTAGTAAAATTGATCCAATAAGTTACTCAGGAAAGATACTATCAACATATTGTTTTACAGAGGCAGAAATCTTTAATAAATTAAAGGACCTTGATCCTTTCAAGAAGGCTGGCCCTGATGGAATTCCTACTATTCTATTGCAACGATGCTGTGAGTCATTGTCTCGGCCTTTATGTTTTTTTCAGAGATCCATTAATCTGGGTTCCTTTCCTGAATTTTGGAAGTTTCCTACCCTTCTGCCCATTTTCAAATCTGGTGATAAAAGTGATCTGAAAAACTACAGAGGTATTTCTTTACTTTCACTTATACCAAAGCTCTTTGAGGCAATTATCACCGATTGTATATTTGAGTCTTTAAAACACTATATTACGAGTATGCAACATGGTTTTTATCGTGGTCGTTCAACAACTACCAATCTTGCAATATTTCAAAACAACTTAGTGACATCGGTTGAGGCTGGCAAGCAGATCGATGTTATTTACACTGACATATCTAAGGCTTTTGACAGTGTTTGCCATCAGCTTCTGTTATGGAAATTACAGCAAATTGTTTTTTGTGGAAAATATCTTGAGTGGATCAAATCGTATTTATTTAATCGTCGCCAGCAAGTCAACATATTATGTTCAGTCTCCAGGGACATTCTTGTGACATCGGGTGTCCCGCAGGGTTCACATGTGGGTCCAGTTCTCTTTCTGCTCTTTATAAATGATATATTATCCTCTTTCGAATTTTCCGAATGTCTTTTATATGCAGAGGACTTAAAATTCTTCTCACCAGTCTCCTCAGACTCCAATCCTCTGCAGTCTGATATGGAAAGGCTCGTCAAATGGTGCAGAACTAATTATCTCTCTCTTAACATTTCGAAATGTAAAGTGCTCCGTTTTCACAAATGTATTAATACCATACCCTCCACCAACTTCATAGATAATGTAAACCTTGAAGTTGTTAGTTCTTTCACGGACCTAGGTGTTATTTTTGATGAAAATCTTACTTTTAATCTACATATTGATAACATTGTACTTAAGGGTTTTAGACTTCTGGGTTTTATAGAGGGAGATACGAAACACATAACTGATACCAAAGCAATTGGGTGTCTCTATAACTCATTGGTTCGTAGCGTTCTAGAATATTGTGAGTCCATCATACCAGTGTCACATCGACAGACTTGAAAAGGTGCAAAATAGGTTTTCAAATTACCTCTTAAATAAATTGCATTTCCCATATAAAGGTCTGTCATCTAATACTAGAGCTCTTCTTTGCGGCCTTCAAACTCTTGAATTTAGAAGAAAGAAGGCACTTCTGGTCTTTTTGTATAAATTGGTGAATGGGGGATTGACTGTGAAGTGCTGCTTGGATCAGTCCCGTTTTTAGTGCCTATTAGAAGAACAAAACAATCACAGCTGTTTGTTGAAACATACCACCTTACAAATTATGGGTTTAGTGCATTTGCTGACCGACTGGTTCACAATTACAATCGGTACTTCTCAGAATATGATATTTTCATACTAAGCACTTTGCAGCTGAAAAGGCAGTTAACCGGATTGGTCTTGTAATTTTTTTTGGCCCATATTGATGTTAGTTTTTGTTTATGTAGTTGTGTAGTTTTATCATTATTCATGTATTATTTTATTTCAATTGAAAATCTTTCTCATTGGTAATTTTTGTTTGCTGATCTGACTTATTTTTTCTTAGAGTTACTGACTTCATTATTTATTTATTTGACGTTATTTGCGAATGCGTACCATTTGGAATGTTTAGCATTCTGTAGTGTACGTTTCTGAAGGGCTATTTGTCCGATGCGTGCATCGGCTACGTCCTTACGTTAATATTGATTCCGATTTTGGATTGTCTTCTGATGGATGCTCTGAGCTGAGATTCAGTGGAGCTCATAAGTTGGCCAATCTGCTTTCAATTGCTATAATGGATGCATCAGAGGACATTCATGAACACAATATTGATTGTGCTTGGGTGACTGTTGGTACTGGAAGAGAGTTGTCTGTTGCTACTACTTTGGATATTAACGTGATTTATGACTCAAGGTCTGCCCTTGTGGGTAGTTCAGAGGCTAGTAAAGATATAGTGCAATGTCGCCAAAGTACAAATGCCGAGGAAACTGATTTGACTCGTCGTGAGGACTCCTTTTGTCAGAGGAACGGCGCATTTACTTTTCGACTACACTCAAGTCTTATAACAACTCAAAGGTAATCTGGTCACACCTTTTCATAAATGGGGTATCTCTAAGTCTAAAAAATCTTCTAAGATCCCCGATCATCTTTTTATTCCAGATGAAATTAACCTGCATTTTGTTGCTCATCTCATGCGCTCTCGGTTGATGATGATTATGTTGAGCAACTTAGGAACTCATTGGAAGTAATAGCAGCCCCGTTAACTTTATCATCTCTTTTGTCTGGCAAATGACCCTTGCTCTGGAAAACAACTTACGTGAGACCTATTCCGAAAAGTCCTTTCGTGCCAATAACTTCTCTTAATGATCTTATACCTATTAGCCTCCTCTGTCTCCCTTTAAAGGTTGCTGAAGGAGTCTTACACTAACAGCTTTGTGACTATTTGGATGAGAGTGGAATTCTCCCAAAGACTCAGTCTGGTTTTCGCAAGGGATTTGTTGATGATTGATTGCTCTGGATGATTGGAAGGTGGTCTCTCTTACATGTCTGGATATGTCCAAGGCCTTTGACTTGAACCTTGAAGTTTTGAATGTCTTCTGGCGAAACTGAAATACTATGGCATAAATAGTTATATAGTTATATAAATAGCTATCTCCATGGAGGCGAACAAAAAACTGTTCTTAAATGTGCGGGCAACACACTGGTGTCGGATTCTGCTCAAATAACTTCCGGAGTGCCGCAGGGATCAGTGCTGAGAACCCTTCTGTTTTCCATTGCGGTGGCTGATTTACAATTTGCGCCTAAAACGTGCAGGATTCATTTTTATGCTGATGACGTTCAACTTTTCTGTAGCTTTGCCCCAACTTCCATGAGTGTTGCAGGATTTGGATTCAATATCTTCTTGGACAAAAAACAATGGTTTAATACCGAATCCTGAGAAGAGTCAGCATATGTTGATTGGTTCACCTTATTTTCTGCGGGATGCGGTTGGACTGAGTCTGGGGATCGATGGACGTGAAATCCCTTGTAGTAGAGTTATAAAAACCCTTGGGCTACCTCTTGATTTAAGGCTTAAATTTGAAAATCATGTCTCGCTGGTGTGTCGTAAAGTATTCCTCAGTCTTAAATCTCTATATAAATTTAAAGATCTACTGGATAAGAATACAAAGAAAATGCTAGTGAACTCTTTGGTTTTGTCTCATTTTCATTATGCAGATGTTGTTTATGGACCTTGTTTGACGAATGAAAGTCGCATGAGGTTACAGAGCATGCAGAAATTTTGCATCCGTTTTATAACCAAAGTTCAAAGATATTCTCATATCACCCCGTTTTATGAAAAGCTAAACTTGTTCAAATTGAACGAGATGAGGTTTGTTCATTTCATCTGTTTTGTGTTCAATGTGATCAACTCTCAGATTCCAAAGTATTTAGCTGAAAAACTTATTAGAAGAAGCGATATCCATGACAGACCGCTTCGGGGAGTTTATGCTAACTTCGACATCCGCCGGCCTAGAACCGAAATTTTTCGGACAAGTTTCTCTTATCTTGCACCTTATGTCTACAACCAAATCACAAGACTATTGCCAAGCTTGACTAATAAATCCAAGCTCACTGTGAAACGAACATTGAAGCACGAGGTCGGACAAAGTTTAAAAGCATTTAGTCTGAATATGTTTTAAAGTTTTTTTTTGTTTTATTTTGTTTTCCTTTAATGTTTTTATCTATTTTGACATTTGGGGCCTGGTTAATACCACTATCTAGTGTACCTTGTCCTTTTGTGTAATATTGACTATATTTTTTTATCTTTACACAATAAGTGTTTTTTGAATTTGAATTTAAATAAAAAAATCATTTTATTTACCACAATATGTCGTCCTCCAAATACTAACCCTAACACTTTTATAGAGTGCTTAGAAGACATAATGGCTCTATCCGTTCAGTTTCATGATTATGTAATATTTACCGGTGATCTAAACATCGACTTTTTAGAGCATTCTGCTCCAAAAATTAAACTACAAAAATTGTTAGAAACATTTAATCTCAGCAACAGCAAATTACGGATCCTACGCGTACAAACATGTCTACTAACTCTTCAACCCTTATCGACGTTATTATAACACACTCCAATTGGGTACCACTAAAAAGCAAATCAATAGTATCCGAAACAATGTCCGATCATTGTTTAATATACTCGATTCTGAACATTTGTATAAAGCCAGAAAAGGAGAAGCACATATCTTACAGAAACTATAAGGGAATTATATATAATAATTTTGAAAGAGATGTTCAACAAATAAATTGGTATAGTATATATTTCACTAGGGATACTAATGAGAAACTTCAAATTTTCAATGGGTTTATTTTGGACTTAATTAACAAACATGCTCCCACAAAACAACAAAAAATCAGGGTTAGGCCTTTTATTCCATGGATTACGGATAATATTAAATTGCTGATTAAATTGAGAGAAAAGCTCATAAAAAATATTTAAAAAATAAACCACAAACTAGTCTATTGTCGCGAAAAGATTGTTGAAAAACATATTTACAGTCAACTTTTTTCCTTTGCAAATTCAATAAATATAATACCCTCTGTCAGTCAGGATTTCATAAAAATTTTAGTACAACTACTTGCCTTACTAAACTCATAAATGATATAAGAATCAATGAAGAAAATAAGGAAATTACATGTTTAGGGCTTTTGGACTTCAATAAAGCTCTTAGTCACGATATCTTGATGGCGAAACTTAGTTAGTTCGGACTGTCAATCAAATCACTTAAATTTTTCTCGTCTTGTCTTAGAAGTAGATCACGTTGTGTCGTAAAAAATGATTCTGTTATATATAAGTCCAATTTTCTGCCAGTTGCTGCAGGTGTTCCGCAAGGATCCATTTTAGGACTCCTATTATTTACTCTATATGTTGCTGATATGAGCAGTGTAATAAAAATCTCTAATTTGCAGCAATATGCTGATGATTCTAAGCCTTATATGTCTTTTCCCGCTAACGATTCATATAACTCACAACTAAAATTTAATTCCGATTTAAATAACATAAATCAGTTTGCGCTCGATCATAACCTCGAATTAAATACATCCAAATCATGTATCCTTTTATTCGGAAGTAAAAAAAGTCAAACAGAATGGATTTCTCTTTGACACTGAATTTACTTTTCAATTACATATTAAAAAAACTTAGTCTTGGATATATGCGTTTAAAAAACTTTATAGCTTAAAGAAATTCTTGCCATCAAAAACAAAGTATTATTTATGTAATACACGTATTCTATCTTTGCTTGATTGAGATATTGTCTATGACAGTTCTTTGACTGTATGTGTTGCTTCATCTATCGAAAAACTTCAAAATACGTTATGCGTTTTTCTTATAATATTTCGTATAGAGACCATATTACTCCGCATCTTAATAGTTCTTCTTCTCATTTTACAAGGAATGTAAGTACTTTTAAAGTACCGCAGCACAAAACTTCTGGTTTTCAAAAGTCTTTTAGTTATGCAGCAATCCAAATATGGAATTGCCTCCCAGAAAATGTAAAGGATTTTTCTCTTACTAAATATAATAAATACATTAAAACCATGCTAATGGAGTGACAAATAAATAATACTTAATATTGATTTTTCGGTTGTTAGAGTTGCTGACCCACTGCCAAATGTTTAATGCTAGTCTTCTCGTATATTTTTAATTTTATCTCAGCTCAAGAAATATGCAATAAAGTTTATCGGTCGTTTCACGGTCTGACCCCCGCTCGCTAACTCGTTTGCTGCCTCGCCTGCCCTCCCTATAGCTTCGTCGGTGACATTTTGAGTTTGCTTACATAGGATGGTGACTACTCATATTTACTCTTATTATTGTTTTCTTTTGTACAACCGGACGCTTATTACAGATACTTTAGGTATAAATATAAGGAATATATATAAAGAATAACATTATATAATAGAAATAAAATTTTTTAGCAGCAATACCTCTGAAGCCATAAACTTCAAGTTTTGCGGAGCAGTACCCCATGATTCAAACAATCGAAAGCTGTGGATAGATCACAGAATACCGCTGCCGCTCCCTCCCCATCGTTAAGCCTCAGGTAGACCTGGTAAAGTAACGAAAAAACAGCATCGTTGGTGTCCTGCCACTCTGGAACCCAAACTGTACATTGCTGAGCAACTTATGTTTAGCCAAAAAGGCCATCATTCGCCCCTTGACCAGCCTTTCAATTATCTTAGATAAAGTTGGAAGAAGAGATATTGGTCTAAAATTAGAGGGTTGTTCAGCATCCCCACTCTTAAACATAGGTATTACAGTGGCAACCTTTGGGCATTTCTGGAAATTTGTCATCTGAAAAGGAGCGGTTAATGGCTTCCGATAACACTTCCAAAATTTGGTCATGTAACCTTAAAAATATTTTCAAGAACATATCACAACCAGAAGAATTTTTATTTTTGATACTTGCAAAAATATTTTTTAATTCGAAAATATCTGTTGGATATAGATAAAAGGTGTCATTAACAACAGTATCCTTCAAATAATCCAAAGCATCCAATCCAATTGTTTTATTATTAATTAAAGTAGAAGCTATTGTACAATAATAAGAATTTATTTCAGCAGACTTGAGACTGGAACTGTAGGCTAGGGTACCATGTTTACCTCTTAATTTATTAACTATCCTCCAAGATTCTTTTACTTTATTATTGGACTCAGCTATTCTCATCAAAAAGTAAGCTTTTTTTGCCATATTTATTGTTTTCCTATAAATACTTCGATATTTACTAAAATAAGTACCAAAATAACCATTATTTAAAGCAAATTTTCTAATAGTATGCAAGGAACGCAAATATCCCGATCTTGATCGCCAACAACAAATACTTATGAAGTTTCTTTTATCGATTTGTTAATTGTCCTTTTCTGCTATTTAGGAGTAAACTGACCAAAGAAAACACTAATACAAGGCTCGTACTATTCGCTTGTTGTTCAGACTTCACTACTCGCTAAACCAATACCATTGCTTTATAGCGATAAGACTGGCAGAGCATGCAAATTTTCTGTTTAGGAGTTGTCTGCTCTAATCTAGATCTATTACTCCCTTGCGATCCTCCTTTGATTTAGGGCCATCCTTGGTTGATTTTGGTTTCACCGACTGCATGCTAGTGCTTCCAGTTCCACCAACCTCTGCCTGAGACGTTGACGCCTTCCCTTCAGCTGGGCCAGTAGGCAGGTCACATGGCAGCTTTTTGGCTGTCTTGGCAAGCCTCCTTGCTATTGGCCCCCTCAGCTTCTTACTTCCAGCTTCTTTGGCAGAATTATCGGCTGGAGTGTTCCCATTGGGCTCTTCCACTGGCGATACACTGTTTCGAGTTTTCTCAGAGCTTCTCTGTCCCTCTGCATTTTCCTTTTCCTCTGTTCTTTCTTACGTCTTCTTTTTCGAGCATCGCTGTCCGTGGTATGGTCCGGACTTCTACTAATGGCAGCAGATGCCTCCTCTTGTGGCTCAGCGGGCTGCTTGTCACTAACGTCCACTTCAGACAGCTTTTCATCCGTCTCTTTGGAACTGCTTGGAGATTTCAGCAGGTCTTCTTCCATTCCAGATTCTACCTCCATTTCACTTTTAGTGAACGACCTCAGCGGAGAAGTTAGGGAACTTCAAAATTTCATCTTGCACATTACTAGATTTTTCCTTGTTTTCTTCCGTTTGTTTGGGGTTATTGTGTAAATTGTTTTTGTTTGTGTTGGTGAAGCTAAGAGTAGTGCGTGGTTATGAGTGTCTTAAGACCAGGCGGAATGGCCAATCACAAAACTCCCCGAACCCCGCTAAAGCATGGATGACTATCACCCCATACGTGAAGTGCGGCAGCCGCAGATAGAGCAACCCGGATCACATAACGACCCAGGCGCCACCTGGCAGTCATTTGTGACCCAAGTTTATACACCGCGTGATAATGCATTCCCCTACGCTGGAAGAGGTGTACTAGACGGCGGCCCCGGTGTGCTGACCGAGTTTGTCTTCTGCTACCACTCCATACCCTCACGGGAACCTGTCCTAGCCTTTACAGAGCCCATGAGAAAGAAGATGAGTGTAAATGTGGTGCAGAGTAATGTTTGGTATAAGTGTGTGTGTGTGTGTGTTTAATGTCCTTCGACAGCCAGTGATTTTCGGTTAATTACGGGCGCCGATGGTCGCCCTTTACCTGCTCCCTCTTTTGTTACATAACATACACCCGTTGTACGCCATGTTACTAGAGCTGATTCAATTTTATTCGAATTACGGACTTACTCGTCAGAAGACAGTGGGCATTTCTTGGACTTTTATACCATGTAGGCACGGACAAGCCAAGACCCCTTACCAACATTTGAACCTCCTGTAAAAAATAATGTAAGACATACAATATAGGTATTTGATAGAGATAGGACGATATCCAGCAGCTAATGAGAAAAGATTGACAATATATATCTCGGATGTAGGTACTAGTCCACAATTCACACTTATTTTCAGTTTTTGCATCACTTCTTTACTATCCTACATAATATTAAAAAATATAAAAAAAAAACTGGGAATATGGTGTAGAGCCTATAGAATACGTTATTGGTATTTGAGGTAGGATACATGCGTTTCACTTAGTTTTCTGGCTATGCTAATGACCTAAAATTAAAACGCAGGCAATTTCTCTGGTGAATATGCTGGTGATAGTCGTAAAAAAATTACGCGCCTTTATAATTCGTTAATTTTCAATACATTTTGGTCAAATATATTGGCCAATTTATATCTCAAAAATGTAATTTTGGACTTTGGTTTAAATAGTAATTACCTTTAAATATTTTATTATAAAGTGTGATTCTTTTTTTAACGTAATGTTTAATTTGTATGCATTTTTAATCTTCATACTCACAAAAACAAAGATCATAGCTAAATATTTATAGGGATATGAAAATAAACAATGGCGTTCTATTGGATTTTTACTTTTAGGTTGGCTGCATTTCTTTACTGAGAAAATTACTTAACATCAAGTGTCTATGACTGCCCCCATACGCTTTTATAGTTTTGGATTCTTTAAATACGCAACTGTCACTTATACCCAATTACACTGAAGTTCTTATTAAACCTATACTGTATATTATTACCAAGCTGTTACGATTTGGGAACATTCCGCCGATTTTTAAAAATTTAATGGGTTGTGTCGTAGCATGCCGAGAGTTGCGGTACTTGAGTCATTTCTATAATTCTAATCTATCATAACCATAATCCTTTGTTTCGAATGTATTTTTTGTTTTCTTAAAATACCGCTTTTGGTTATTTTGTTCAGGTATGACATAACCAAGTTGTGATATTTTTAATTTTCTACAAAATGTGGCTGAGTGACGAAAGCTACTTTTTTTTCTTATGATATGTGAACCATTTTAACTTGTTACTCGTAGACGATAACACAACACATACATAACTAATTAATAGCTGTAGACCGAATTACAATGACTTTAGAAGGACAGTGGCGACAATAGAAGCCCACCAGCCAAATTGATGCAAAATCTCTAAAGGTTTAAATGAGGGCACCCATATTACCGTTAGTTTTTCGCAAAATATGACTAAATTAGTCTACTTTTATATTGACAACATCTGTCAGCGTCAGTTGTAAATGTAGGGTTATGTTAGTGTTTTACTTATATAATCTATTCGAACTATCTAGTACAAACTTTTTCATTTAGATTTTTAACAAATAACAATGTTTGTGCAAGCGTTTAATGAGAGTAGTCTGCCAAGTGTAATATACACTGAAGAAGGCCTACAAAATAAAGTTTCTTTTATGCTAATTTTAGAGAGCTTCTACCTCAAATTGAGCAACAGAAGAATAACGACTGGTAATAGCCAGTTCAAAGTAGCAGTAGACGATAACTTTCTACTCGCAATTATTCGTTTAACTGTATAGTAATACGTTATAGGAGTACATTTGAACGTAATGGAGTAGTCTCTGCAAAGTTCAAGAAGGTACTGATACTTAAAAGTTGTAATTTAGTAAACAGATTAGAAACAGCAACTTTGAATAATTACTATTATGTAAAGGAAAAGAAATGACGACCTTGGAGCCAATCCCTTAAGTAGTTGCTTGGCAGTAGTTATGTAATTACTTTTCATGGAAAATTACTATAAAGTATTATTCGCAGTAACAAATACGTATATAATACCTAAAAACGTGTAACCCAAAGTGTTTGTTGATATATAGTAGAATTATTAGTAATAAATACGTAAAAACTCTTAAAGAGTAGTAGTTGAAACAGTTGTAGCTGCTTTAGTGCTAGCTCGGTAATACCCGTTTTATTTTAATTTTTAGAGCCAAGTAAGAATTAGACAAAATTGGCAAAAATACTTTTAAAATAATAAAAATGTCGAGGCAATAAAAGTTTTATTTATTCAGAACCACAGATTGTTTTACAAATTTGCTTAGTTTAGATATTAAGATAATTTTAATTTCATTTTTTCACTCCCTAACAATAAGCACTTATCTCTAAAAATATAATATATTCCAGATTTGCCAGTTTCCGTTGCACATGAAAAAAGAATTAAAAAATCGGTAAATTTCCTTTACCCGGAATAGGAATAGTGAAGTATGACCCAATTTAGTTCAGTACATAGTCATTTAATAATATATACTCATATATACTATCTTTTCAAACATTTTTATTGGGCGCCAGTTTGTTCCATCATATTGGATTCCTATCAAATTTTTCCAGTTTCTACCCATGCTACGCTTGACATACACACACCGCCATTTTGTTACGTCATGTTGAATTCGTACCAGTTTATCCTTATATCACATTTAATTTTTCTGTAAAATTTAAAGTCAACTGAATTAGATTATTTTCGTTGATTTTTAAAAAAATTTTTGGCCGCCATTTTGATTTACCATCTTGAATTAGTTCCACATTTTACCAGATTATCTCTATATCACCATTAATGCTTGCACGAGATTTGAAATTAATCTAATCAGTAGGCTTTTCAAGCTGATATTTTAAATAATTTATTAGGCTGCCATATTGTTTTGCTGTCTTGGATCCATATCAATATGTTACCAGTTCGTTCATATGTAACACTTAATTTAAGGATTTTATTAACTTTAAAATTGTTTAAGTTACTGGTTTTCTTTACCTTATATAAGAGAAATTTCAACCAAAATAACCAAGTTGTTTAAGTTAATTAATGTAAATTTGCCTTTAAATACAATAAAATATTAAGTAATATTTTTATTAAGTTAAAAGAAAGGGATGAAATACAAAAGACATCAAACATTGTATATAATATTTCTTGTTTGGAATTTGAAGGTGTATATATATAGCAAATATCCAGAGTCTTAAAAGACAGAATAACTTCAAACAAAAGCCACTGTAGGTTAAGGAAAAATCCTTGTCTTTCAGAACATACTGACCAATCAGTGCACTCATTTTATTATAATGAAACACAAATATTATATAAGGAGGCTAATTATAACAAGATACTGTTTCTATAGATGGTGGAAATATATTTAAAACCTAATTTTTTCAATAAAAAACCGACATAGACGATCTTAGTTCTATTTATTCTTCATTTTAATAATAATTATTAATATTATACACTTATTAATTTAGATAGCTTAAACGTATCCTTAAAGGGGTTTTGTACTTCCATATGCCTGTCTATAGTCAGTCTCCACAAATCGATATTTCTTTTTCGTTGGCAAAGTACCAATGATGTTTATTAATTTTAGATCACATTCATATTAATTAGCTTTTAGTTTTTTATCTTAAATGTTATTTATTGAGCCTTGTGGTCGGATATATAAGTGTCTAAAACTACACTATTTACAAAATTAAAATTCACGAGTTATTTACTATTCTCGTATTTACAAATCTTGATTGTATAAGGCCAAAGGATTGTAACAGAAATAAAAAAAATCCGTTCTGTGAGCATTTTTTTACGAAGTTTATATTGCAATCACCCACAATTAAAACAATTGTTTTCTTCGACAATACTTGCGAGTAATATTTTGACCCTTCTTAAAAATATATCAACATTATGAGATGGTGGTCTGTAGACTGCCACAATAATTATATAATATTACAAAAAAGGATACTCGCAGTTTGCCGACTTTAAACTATAACGCATCTTTTGCATTGGTTTGAAAGACCTTTCTTTTGACAGGGCTCCATCTTTGTACTTGCTAGGACTGATATGATGGTGTAAAAGGATATTCTAATTTATTTTTTAACAATTTAAATCTCTGCGATGCATTCATGGCCATATCCAAGAAACAAAACATAACTTAGGAAAACCTTACCATAGTAGCAGTTTTTATTTTTCTAGAAAAGGGCACATTATCGGGCTATAATTGCTTGTAATCCACTCCCTTTAACACTGGGAGGAATTCGTGGTGTTATTTAATTGTTGGTAATGTAATATATTTGTTTAAATAACACTCTTTAACTCCTGATTGTATGTAATGTATGCTGTATTGTTTCTAAGTTGTAATTTATTATTATTGTTATATAGGTATTGACGATGTCGTTGTTTTTTTTTGTTTAAAGTGTCAACAAAAAAAAAATAAATAAATATAACATCAGCAGTTCTTCATTTTTAGAGTTTGAATTAAATATAATTGTAATGTTATTAAATGTACTGAGTTTTCATCAAGTATCAGCATCTATCATTGAATTATTATACACCATTAAATTTCAGAAAAAAAAAATCTTGGTTTCCTAATGAAAAAAACATAACTATTTTTTTTATCAGACGAAATGGTGAAGTCACACACATTAAGATTCAGAATTCTGGAGACTTCTATGATCTGTATGGAGGTGAAAAATTTGCCACACTTTCCGAGTTGGTGCAGTATTACATGGAGAAACAGGGACAATTAAAAGAGAAAAATGGAGATGTAATTGAGTTGAAGTACCCCCTGAATTGCGATGGGCCTACAACTGAAAGGTACGTATTACATTTGTTAAGTGTGTATTCAATCTTAGTCTCTTAATTACTACTCTGTTCCAGTAAAATATCTCCGTCAAATAAAGAACTAACATATATATATATATATATATATATATATATATATATATATATATATATATATATATATATATATATATATATATATATATATACTGGGTGGTGCAACCAAGATGGGGTGGACGATTGTGCGCAAACGGAGAGGAATTTGAAAAAAAAAACTGGGATATGATTGATAGTCAAGAACGCTGTGTTTTAAAATTATACCCATTATACAGGGTGGTCTGAAAAGTTCGTGGTGAACCAAACTTGTGTTTTTTTAAATGGGATACCCGGTATATTATTATTTTAGTTGATTCTCCTATTCGTTGCGATCATTTTGATATAAGGTTAGTTGGGTCTAAAATTTATACCAAGGGAATGGGACGAGGTTAAAGTGGAAAAAAGGGTTATACTCCGGCCATTTTTTGAAAACAATTGAAGCAGGTATGGAAAAACCAAATATTCTATAAAATGTATTGTATCTAGGACTACAATAATCGCTTGTAAGTCGTTCAAAATTATTCACTGTTATACAGGGTGGTCAAGTTTTGCAAATTTACCTTGGATTGATTTTTTTTAAATGGAACACCCTGTATATTTTACATTCATGTTAAAGATAACATTACTAGCTTTCAGAAAATACCATATTTGATACCTTTCTGACCAACAGTTTTTCAGTAAATTAGCTGTGAAATCAAAATTTCTTCATTTTAACACGAATTACTCTGAATTCACGTTGTTAAAATTGACAATTTAATATTAGGAGGCCATGATATCATCATAAATTGAACAAAAGATTGACAGTCCTGTCAAAACAGCAAATTGTCAGAATATTGTCATCAGTAAATAAATAAATATTGTTCTTTGATGATGCGATGCCGAAATAAAAACAAGATAGAAGCTTTTGCAAGTTTATCATAGAGATTTCAAGAAACAGGAAATGTTGCTTTCAAAAAAACGTAAAGTAATTAATAAACCAGTTACCAATGAAGATAATGCTTTGACAGTATTAATAACAGATCTTTTTTTACAAAAAAAAATCAATTTAATATAAATCAACAAAAACAATGTAATTAAAACTTATAAAAGATGTTCAACTAAACCACCGTTTTGCTGAAGGCACATTTCGAGTCTATCCATAAATGAAAGTTTCACTTTTCTCAAAGTCAGGTCTGAAATGTTGCGAAAACTGCTTATTATTCTCAACTTCATATCTTCCACGGTGGTTGGAACCTCTTTATAAACTTCTTCTTTAACATGTCCCCATAAAAAGAAATCTAGTGGCGTTAAATCGGGTGACCTCGCAGGCCACTTAACTGGTCCACCTCGCCCAATCCAATGCTCTCCTTTCCAATTATTGAGAAAATGTCTTACATGCCTATGGTAATGCGGGGGGTGCTCCATCATGTTGGAACCATAAGGAATTTCTTAACATTAAAGGTAAGTCTTCGAGCAATACGGGCAACTCATTTCTCAAAAAATTTAAATAGACTTCTCCCGTTAAATGCTCTTCAGAGAAATATGGTCCTATAACATGAGAGCCAATTATACCTCCCCAAACATTAACTGACCATTTATTTTGATGGTCCACCTGACGAATCCAATGTGGATTTTCGGTTGAATAATAGTGCATATTATGTTTGTTAACCAAGCCGTTGCTTTTAAAAGTTGCTTCATCTGAAAACAGCACCCTATCTACAAAACCTGGATTATCCCAAATTGTATTTAAAAACCAAATTGAAAACTCTTGTCGTTGGACGTAATCGCGATCATACAGTTCTTGGTGTAATTCAATGTGGTAGGCATGATATTTATGTTGTTTCAGAATCCGTTTAATACTAGTGCGTTCAATATCAGTAGCTCTCTCAATTTCCCTGGTACTTGTGTGTGGATTTTCTTGCACTGTTAATAACACTGTCAAAGCATTATCTTCATTGGTAACTGGTTTATTAATTACTTTACGTTTCTTAAAAGCAACATTGCCTGTTTCTTGAAACCTCTCTAATAAACTTGCAAAAGCTTCAGGTCTTGGTTTTTTTTCGGCATTGGGATATCGTACCGCATAAACCCTGCTTGCTAGTAAAGGGTTTTTTTGACCCTCGCCCAACATAAAAGTCATGTTTATCAACTCTGGAGTACTCAAACTCATTGTTACTTAACAATTTCTCGGCTTATCCTCAAAAAACAATGGTAATTGATGCTAATTCTCTGACACTTTGCGGTTTTGACAAGAATGTCAATCTTTCTTTTCATTTATGATAATCATAATCATGGCCTCCTTATATTATAGATAATCAATTTAAGCAACGTAAATAATACCGTTTCTGTTAGAATGAGTAAATTTTGGTTTCACGGTTAATTTACTAAAAAACTGTTGGTTAGAAAGATATCAAATAGGGTATTTTCTGAAAGCTGTTATCTTTAATATGACAGTAAAATATATGGGGTGTTCCATTTAAAAAAATTCAATCCATTGTAAATTTGCAAAACTTGACCACCCTGTATAACAGTGAATAATTTTGAACGACTTACAAGCGATTATTGTAATCCTGTATTTCTTTCATTTAACTAGTGTCCATACAAAATATGTACATCAGCGATTGGAGAAAACGTCAGACCAGTAATTATTAAACTAATTTGTAAAAATATACAAGAATATACAAAAAAAGACACTTTATATATATATATATATATATATATATATATATATATATATATATATATATATATATATATATATATATATATATATATATATATATATATATATATATATATATATATATATATATATATATATATATATATATATATATATATATATATATATATATATATATATATATATTTATATATATATATATATATATATATATATATATATATATATATTTATATATACAGGGTGTTTCCTAAACATTGGTAAAAAATTCGTAGGGTGATTCCTGAGGTATTTTTATGAAAAAAAGTTATTATAAACATTTGTCAAAAATGCTTCCTAAGGGAGCTACGCCCCTTCAAATGGGGCACCCTGAAGACGGTTTTTCCTCCATATTTCCGAAACCGTTCATACAAAAATCATGAAAGTTGGTACATCGTACAAACTTTGAATGCTGAATCAGAATTTGAGCTCAGAGTATCAAAATTTTAATCTGAGGTGTACCATACCGGGGGGGTTGGGGGTAAAAACAACCCCATTTTTTTATGACATGCTTACCTGGAGGTTTTTTACGTAAAAAAGGTACTCTTAGTTCATATCAATAGGGATAGTAGTTTTCGAGAAAATCGCAATTTTCTACAGTGATGCATCGGCACTCTAAAGACGGGTTTTCCTCAAAATTATTGAAACCGCTCACCGTGAAATATTGAAATTTGGGATACTGCATAAACTTTTGACGCCAAATTAGATTCTGAGCTCTAAAACTTTGATAATTTTATCAGAGGCTTATCATATTGAATTGGTTAGGGTTAAAAACAACCCAATTTTTTGATAGTAATTTATTTTTGACATTTTGATTTTAGAATTAGATCTTTGAATATTTTTTACGTAAAAAAGATACTACTTCTGGTTCACATTGATTAGGCTATTAGTTTTTGAGAAAATTGCAATTTATTCCTTCGACGCCGTTATTTACCCCTTTAAGAATACATAGGTAAGCAGTAAGTATTTTGTCGTTTGATATTTTTTTGGAGAGTCCTTAGTGTCGAAAACAGAGGGTGATAGAAATGATTTTCGAAAAACAAGAATAATACAAACTATTTTATTATCGAAATATTCATTAATTTAATTTTCGTATTACTTCACAAAAATTGTTGAAAATGACCACCATCTGCTAGGATACATGAATCTAGTCTTCGCCTCATTGACTGACGAACTCTTTCAAATATGGCAGGGGTATTCCTTATCGCATTGCAACCTGCAATTATACGATTTCTTAAATCGTCCACATTTTCCATTGGTGTGACATAAACTAATGACTTTAGATGACCCCATATAAAATAATCTAAAGGGTTTAAGTCCGGAGACCGAGCAGGCCATAAGTGAGGTCCACCCCGACCAATCCAGCGGTCTCCATATGTTGCTGTTAACCACTCACGAGCTGCCATACTAAAATGCGCTGGCGCACCATCGTGCATAAACCACATTGCATCTCGCGTTGCCAATGGTACATCCTCAAGGAAGTTAGGTAGGGTTTCTTCCAAGAAGTTTTGATAAACCTCGCCGGTGAGTCTTTCTGGTAAGAATATTGGTCCAATCAGCCAGTCACCAATAATTCCCATCCAAACGTTTAAAGAAAACTGATGCTGAAAACGATCTTCACGTATCTCATGCGGATTTTCGTCAGTCCATACATGATTGTTATGAAAATTCATGATTGCATTTTTTGAGAAATGCGCTTCATCGGTAAAAAGAATCAACGACAGCAGCTGAGGGATTTGAACCAATAGCTGCAAAAGCCGTTGACAAAATTGGATGCGTGGAGGAAAATCAGTAGGGAGAAGTGCCTGAACTCGTTGTATGTGGTATGGATACAACAAATTGTCTTTAAGAATTGTCCACACAGTTTTATTACTGATATTCAACGCACCTGCAATTTTTCTAGTGGAAGTACCTGGATCTTCCTCTTTTATATGCAGAACATTTTCTTCGATTTCCACCGTTCTTGCTGTCACGGGTCTTCCCGGTCCTCTATTTTGTTTCAATGTGCCTGTCTCATGAAGTCGTTGATGTATTCTCTGGAACATTCTGCTGTCAGGAGCATTACGGTTAGGATATCGTTCAATGTACAACCTCCTAGCCTCTAAAGCATTACCATTCGCAAGTCCATATAAGAAATGCATATCAGTCATTTCAGCATTCGTATAGCGATTCATGATGAAAAACTTCACTAGCAAAAAGAATGAAGATTCAGATTTAAACTAACTTTGCTTCCGATATCTGCACCAGTCTGCTATGATTTGAAAATATTCTATCGGAATGTTAATAAAAGATAAAAACGCATTTTATTTTTTAATTTCCGACTGATTTATTATTGACAAATAATGACACTATGTCAAAGTCACTTAACTATGAAATAATGCCCGGTATTCACGTTAAAGGCAATGGTACATAGACCACGTTAAGCAAATAAAACTAATTTCAGATTTTTTGGCACTTAGCCCGTTATTTACTTCAAGTCTTCAATTACTTTTCTTCGTTGATCTCTAGAATGAATATCTTTTTAACGCACATTTAGTTTTTCATTTAGATGAGATCTACCCAACACATACTTACTAACTGTAAATTTCTCAGCAGATAAATACAATTTTCTCGAAAACGATTAGCCCAATGAATATCAAGAGTATCTTTTTCACGTAAAAATTCTTCAAGAGCCTAATCACCAAAAATTGGGTTTATTTTTACCCCTAACCACTTAAGTATGATACGCCTCCGATAATTTTTTTTTTGGGAATTCTCAGCTCAGAATCTAATTGGCGTCAAAAGTTTATGCAGTATCCCAAATTTCAATATTTCACGGTGAGAGGTTTCAATAATTTTGAGGAAAACCCGTCTTTAGGGTGCCGATGCATCACTGTAGAAAATTGCGATTTTCTCGAAAACTACTATCCCTATTGATATGAACTAAGAGTACCTTTTTTACGTAAAAAACCTCCAGGTATCATATCAGGATATCAGAATGTAAAGTAAGCATGTCATAAAAAATATATATATATATATATATATATATATATATATATATATATATATATATATATATATATATATATATATATATATATATATATATATATATATATATATATATATATATATATATATATATATATATATATATATATATATATATATATATATATATATATATATATATATATATATATATATATATATATATATATATAATATATATATATATATATATATATATATATATATATATATATATATATATATATATATATATATATATATATATATATATATATATATATATATATATATATATATATATATATATATATATATATATATATATATATATATATATATATATATATATATATATATATATATATATATATATATATATATATATATATATATATATATATATATATATATATATATATATATATATATATATATATATATATATATATATATATATATATATATATATATATATATATATATATATATATATATATATATATATATATATATATATACAGGGTGTTTCTTAAATGAGTGTCAATATTTAAGGTTGTGATTCTACATGAAAAATTAATGATAGTTTGCTCTATAAACTCTGTTCCAAAAATGCTTCGTTTCGGAGATACAGGGTGTTAAACTTTTAACTTTTTTTTGGTTATTTTCATAGAATTCTTACATTTATAGAGATAATTCTTTCACATTTGGTACCCAATATACTATGAACAATATCTACAAAACTGTTATAAAAGATTTGAGAAAAATCTACAGGGTGTTGGTATTCTCCGGGTCATAACCCCTTTTACTGCCCCGAACTTTTTACTGCGATGCCACTGGCTCCTATTACTTAAACAGTCAGATTCCTCGTTCTGTTCCCTAACTTTTTTGGCTCTTGCATAATTTTGATATTTCGTACCGTCTAGAAGTTATGAGACAGAATATCGGAATTTTTTCAATTTTACAAGCAAATGCATGCTATGCACGAATGAACGTTTTGCTAAATAACTTCTAAACGGTAAAAAATATCGATTTTTTGGAGACCAAAAAGTTAGGAAACAGAATGGAGATTTAGGTTTTCGATGTGAGAACATCCAGTGGCGTTACAGTAAAAAATTAAAAATAAAATAAAATTATAACACCCTGTATCTCCGAAACGAAGCATTTTTAGAACAGAGTTTATATAGCAAACTATCATTAATTTTTCATGTAGAATCATTTCCTTAAATATTGACACTCAATTAAGAAACACCCTGTATATATATATATATACATATATACAGGGTGATTCATGAGGAAATGTCAATACTTCAGGTACATACTCAGGACCAAAAAATTAACATAAAAGTCTATATAAATAAGTGTCCGCAAGGACTTAATTCTCGAGATACAGGGTGTTAAAGTTTTTATTTAATTTTCCTATTTTTTAATTATATATATATATATATATATATATATATATATATATATATATATATATATATATATATATATATATATATATATATATATATATATATATATATATATATATATATATATATATATATATATATATATATATATATATATATATATATATATATATATATATATATATATATATATATATATATATATATATATATATATATATATATATATATATATATATATATATATATATATATATATATATATATATATATATATATATATATATATATATATATATATATATATATATATATATATATATATATATATATATATATATATATATATATATATATATATATATATATATATATATATATATATATATATATATATATATATATATATATATATATATATATATATATATATATATATACAGGGTGATTCATGAGGAAATGTCAATACTTCAGGTACATACTCAGGACCAAAAAATTAACATAAAAGTCTATATAAATAAGTGTCCGCAAGGCCTTAGTTCTCGAGATACAGGGTGTTAAAGTTTTTATTTAATTTTCCTATTTTTTAAATAAAATCTATAATAATGTAAATAATGGAGTGAAAATTGATATACGGGGGTTTTTTGGTATGACAAATTCGAATCTAATATTAGTATTGCTCTTACTTGTAGGGGGCGCCACCTACATGTCTTTCTACTCCTTCGAACAATCACAACTTTTTGTTACAGTCTTGTATTAGATTTTTGAGTAAAACAAATTATTCCCTTGCCATTTCTACGTCAAAACCTGTTAAAAGTGGATACGAGCAACCGTTTTCCAGATATTTGGATTTAAAACAATTTCGGCGCATGTAATTTTTTATCTCAAAATTTTAAAAGTTTGTTAATTTGTCCAAATTTAAACTCATCTTGGCACAAAAGCTTTGAAATGAAAGACTAACACATTTTTTTGAGGTGTGTATTCAGTACCTCAGACATAAACTAAACAAAAGGTATTTAACTTTTATTAAAATTGTTATTATTAAGTTGTTTTTAATAAAATCTAGGTTACGTTTTATAATTTTCAAAAATTCTACCATTTGCTTCTAAGCACAGGTCAGCTCTATGGTGTTCGGGGCATTTCTTAGTGTTTGTGCTGCGTTTGTTATTCGATCCAATAATGCTTCTCTTGTATTTACTTTAGTGGAATATACCAGTGATTTGAACCATCCCCAAAGACAATAATCCAAAGGATTAAGGTCTGGCGATCTAGGTGGCCAATTAAACGGACCTCTCCGACCAATCCATCGGTTTGGAAAGTTTTGGTTTAAAAAATCTCTTACAAGTAAACTGTAGTGTGCAAGGGCTCCATCATGCTGCAAATACATGTTTTGTCTTACATTAAGGGGAACATCTTCTAATAGATTTCGCAAGTGATTTTCAAAAAAGTTTAAATATTTTTCTCCCTGTAAGACTACCCTCGATTATAAATGGACCAATTAAATGACCATTTAACATTCCACACCACACATTAATGCTAAATTTATGTTGGAAATTATGTTCTACTGTAGCGTGAGGATTTTCATAGGACCACCGGTGTTCATTGTGAAGATTATTTATACCATCACGCGTGAACTGTGCTTCATCAGTGAACAAAACATACCTATACAACCTTCGATCTTCATTAATCCAGTTGCAGCATTGCATTCTCAACTCAAAATCACCCTCCTGCAAATGTTGAACCCGTTGTAAATGAAATGGGTACAAACAATTAATGTAAAGATTTCTCCAAGCAGACGATTGTGTAATTTGATAAGTATTTGCAATCTGCCTAGTGCTTATGCTTGGATCATTTTCGACGGCATTGAGTATAGCCTCTTCTACTTCAACATTGGGTCCCGATTCCCTTTCAGATACAATTTTCGCACTTGGAAACATCCCAGATTATCCAGCAGTAGTGAAAACTTGTTGAAAAACTCTTCTATCTGGCACCCTTCTATCTGGAAAACGACGCTGGTACTCCGTGACTGCTTGAATTGCGACCCCATTGCAGAAGCCATAGACGAATATCATATCTGCATATTCACGATGCGAGAATATCACAGGCATAATGACGTATTTAGATCTAAAGTTTTTTAAATAATTATGTCAGATAATAAAAGTTATGAACAGAAATTGACAGTGACAAAATTTGATCTTATTATTAACTGACATTAGTATTGCTAGGTAACAGGAAAAGCGATGAGAACACCAACCAGCAGTTGTTCTGTCAGGCAAGGCACACTTCTATTTTTTTACAATACATGCATACTTTATGTGAATTTGATAAAAAAAATCACATGTGCCGAAACTGTTTTAAATTCAAATATCTCGAAAACGGTTGTTCGTATCCAATTTTAACAGGTATACCTTTATGACGTAGAAATGGCAAGGGAATAATTTGTTTTGCTCAAAAATGTAATACAAGACTGTACCAAAAAGTTGTGATTGTTCGAAAAAGTAGAAAGACATGTAGGTGGCGCCCCCTACAAGTAAGAGCAATACTAATTAGATTCGAATTTGTCATACCAAAAAACCCCCGTATATCAATTTTCACTCCATTTTACATTATCATAGATTTTATTTAAAAAATAGGAAAATTAAATAAAAACTTTAACACCCTGTATCTCGAGAACTAAGGCCTTGCGGACACTTATTTATATAGACTTTTATGTTTATTTTTTGGTCCTGAATATGTACCTGAAGTATTGACATTTCCTCATGAATCACCCTGTATATATATATATATATATATATATATATATATATATATATATATATATATATATATATATATATATATATATATATATATATATATATATATATATATATATATATATATATATATATATATATATATATATATATATATATATATATATATATATATATATATATATATATATATATATATATATTTATATATATATTTATATTTATACATATATATTTATATTTATACATATATATTTATATTATATATATATATATATATATATATATATATATATATATATATATATATATATATATATAAATATATATTTATATTTTACTATAAAGTGTTGCTATAGTTTTTACGTTTCCTTGACATATTTTAATATTTTCATTTTTTAAAATTTCAATAATTTTTAGAATTAAATTATAAATATAAGAATCAATCCAATACAGTGATTACTAGCTGGTATATAAAACCTACTAGTTCAGGAAGATACATAATCTTTGTCATACAATTCTATTTATATATATATATATATATATATATATATATATATATATATATATATATATATATTTTCATTTAACTAGTGTCCATACAAAATATGTACATAAGCAATTGGAGAAAACGTCAAACCAGTAATTATTAAACTAATTTGTACAAATATACAAGAATATACAAAAAAAGACACTCAGCAAAAAAGATTTAAGTCAAGAACTCTTGCGCAGTATAGTACTTCATTTTAATAAGAAGACTTTTTAGTCTACTTTTAAAACTTGTTTTACAGCATTACTTAGTCTATTAAAAAATTTGCAACCATTATAGGCTAATTCTTCATTTCTAGTATTATAATTATATAAAGTGTAGTTTGATTGGAAAAGGTCCTTATTCTGATAAACAAATATACAAATTTATAGAAAGTAAATTCCTACAACAGTTAAAATTTTATATTTCTTGAAATATTCTCGGCAAGAGTCTCTGTAAGAAAGTCCAAATATAATTGGAATTGCGTACTTCTGCAATAAAAAAGACTCTGCACGTCCGAACCAGCTTCCCAATTGATTATGCCATAGGATAGACGACTGTGTATGTTTCCCATAATATATCGATAAAAAAACATTTTGACTGCAGTAATTAGATAAAGCGTTTAGTGCATGGCAATTCGGCCTTAAGTTAACGGAGAGGTTTTCAATGTGATCCAGCTATCGAACGTTATCATCAAAATTTGTGCCCAGCATTACACATGTGTTAAATAATTCTATGAGACAATTATTGTCAATTTGCAAATTGTGCAAGTGGTTTTGCTTAGTGTTTAAAAACACAATAAACTTAGTTTTGTTTTCGCTAAGATTTAGACAGTTTTTTTGAGACCAAAGTATAGCATTTTTATAAACCATCTCTGTAGTAGTTTTAAGTGAATGAGCATTTTTATTCGAGAAATCTCGTTTAAATAGCTGGGATTATTATTTAGTTTATCTGTTTTAATGCAATTCCAAAAATTGTGAGAAATAATCCGATAAGCACAGATTTACAACGGAAGGAACAAATGGCTTATGAATATTGATTAAAAAATTATCAATACAAGTGCTGGAACTTGAAGTTTTCTTGTAGGTGATAGAAGAGTGGGTTCTAAATCAAAAGTTGAGATTAAGTACATGAAAATCGACAGCGATGCACTTGTTCTAAAAAATTACAGTTGAAGTCTTCCCCAATAATCAAAGTACAATAAGGATCAAAAAATCTTAAGAGGAAACCACTTAAATGGTTCAGAAAAAGGTTAAAATCACCACCAGGTGGTATATACATAACCGCCACTTTTAAATTGAAAGAACTGATGCAAAACTCTGAAACATCATGAAGAGTAATATTAGATACAAATTCGGCATTTTTAAAAATGGCAACCCCTCCATTTTTCATGGAAGTTCGAGAATAGTAGAAACAAAGGCTATATTTATTTAAAATAATTTGATTTAATTGCTCATCTGTTTGCCAGTGTTCAGTAAGCAACAAAAGGTCACAAGGATTATCTTGTAGTTTGACAGTCAGTAGAAGAATTTTATTGGACAAACATGTGGTATGTCTTGATGGCAAAATCTTACAGACCCAGACCTGAGTATATTATATATATATATATATATATATATATATATATATATACACACAATTTTTTTTAATAGAACACCCTGTATACCAGGGGCCACAGGAGACATAAGAGGCAAAGGACATTTCACACTTATGGATTTCAGTTGCCGACGTTTTTTTTTGAAATTTTAGTATGTTGTTTTTGAAGTAATAAGAATAAGCATTTCCCTTTACTGCACCGACCTTGTAGCTATACAGGGTGATACTAAAAAATTCAGGTCAAAGATTCTTAAAAATATTTTTTTTAATGCAAAATATTGTAATTTAACTGATAAAATCAGGCTTTTTTTTTAAATAAAATCAATATTAATTCCATAAACGTGATTTTTTTTTCTACCATGTATAGGGTGCTCCAACATAAATGTGCACAATTTATTAATGAAATAACAAATACACTCTAGTAGGTCTAAATATTAGCTTTTATGCCAGATGTCATAGTTAGACATACAGTGTGTCCTTTAAAAAGAGTCATATTTAGATACTTGGTGAATCAAAATTATATGGATTGGGCTGTTTGTTCTTATTTATTTTTTCAGACAGTGAAATAGCTGGAAGACAAAACAAATATTTTTCATGAATCATGCAACAACAAAACAAAGTTTCGGAAAATTTTGTGTTTCCACTTGTCGCCTTGAGGCTCTTTCCAAAAACCTACCTGAAAAACTTGGTGATAACAATGATAAACATAACCCAAATACGGTAACAGTATTAGGTGAAAATCGAGTGCTCAAACAACTAATACAGGTAATGGAATCCAAACAGGAGATACTGAGTGAGAACTGCAATCTACTCAAAGAGAAAATATGCGCCCAGTAAATGGCAATACTATTTAAAATTCTAAGTTCCTACACCAAGCGGATCAACGTTCAGATGCGAGTATTGATGCCGATAGCCACGGCACCGATCAAACAATGACAAGTGCTGGCCGGCAATATGGAACGTTTGCAGCCAAGGTTACAATAAAGAATCATAATTCAGCAGCGCCTCCGCCACGGTATCAGGAATTTCAGTCCCACATTGTAAACCAGGAACCAACAACAGGCAGATTAAAAGTTCACAAATAATTCGACTGGAGCAAGTAAATAATGCAGTCATGCAGGCTCAAACAGCCGTGGAAATGAATGAACTGCAAAATATAATTACTGACAAAGAGCAACAGTGGCATTATCAAAGAACAAGGCATAATCTACGACACAGACGCTTTGTAGTAGGCAATAATAAAGATTCAATTCAAACAGTACCTAAATATGTACAACTTCTCCCAATACTAAACCTGAAGATTTGAAACTGCAGTTACCAAAACCGTTCTTAAAATTATCATGCGAACTTCATGCCGCATGATATCCCGATATTCATTCATCCATAAGGGTAAAGATCAGACAGGAGCATTTAAAAAATGTGATCTTTGGCCATATGGCGCTATTGTGACTTAAAAAAGAAGGATGCTGCCCAATGCACAAACAGATCCTCAAAAAACCTAATCAGCAGTCAACAGCAGCTATCCATATGAAAAGTGTTTTATCAAAATATACGAAGTGTTTACAAAAAATGGACTGACCTAAAACTATTAATACAGAATAGAAAAGTACCAAATAAGCGATTTTCAGTACAGAAGGAGAGAAATTTTGCTTGAGCTGCCTTAGCATGAAAGTAATGCTTGATAACTTTAATAAGGGTTTTAGGGTGATTAGATTTTAAAAAGTTTGAAGTGAACCAAGTCTCTGCTTTTTTTATTGCAATTTTGATATTTCTGGAAATATCATCATTCTTCGAGCAAGAAACAAAAATGGTAACCTTTGTTTTAAAAATCGTATTCTATATTTGTGTATACTGTGAGTTATGTACTAATTATTCAAAATTCGCTATTACATTTTATGATATTTTACATAATACTAATGGTTTATGATGGGGGCACCCTGTACATGGTAGATAGGAAAATAATATCATATTTATGGAATATAATAATATATTGTTTTTACTTAAAAAAATACCTGATTTTGTTAGTATTAGTTAAATTACAATATTTTGCAATAATTAAAAAAAAACATTTTGAAGAATTTTTGACCTGATTTTTTAGTATCATCCTGTATTTTTACGACGTTAGTGCATACTTATTTCGCCTTCCAAAATAAAATAACAAAAATTTCAAAAAAATCTGTCTGATCGAAATTCGTAAGAAGTATGAGACGTCCTTTTTGCTGAAAAGCAAAAGCTACTTACGGTTTTACCAGAAGTGACTCCTACTTTTTTATTTTAAATAGTGGCCCTATCGACTAGGAAGCCATTTTTTAAATTCAATTTTACCACTTTATGAAAAAATCACTTTTTTTAAACAGTGGAAAATAAACTTATTTCTTACTTTTTTTAGAACACGTCTGTTTAAAATCGTTTTGGGTTATAACAGATTTTTTTTTACTTATTTTATCGAAAGAGCAATCTATTCCAATATTTTTAACGGCTTCTTGTATATTTTTTTCACAGATTTTCACCGTAAATTTACTTTTCTATAGGGATATCACATGTTAACATTTATTTGAAACGATAAAATAGCCATTTATTTTAAATAAAAAGTATTCATGTCAAAAATGTTTGGCATATCGCCTAGAAAATAAAGGTTAACATGCGACACATCAGTAGAAAGGTAATTTTACAACGGAAATGACTGCAAAAAATATGCAAGGTGCCATTAAAAATACTAGAGTAAATTGCGCATTTGCTAAAACAAGAAGTGAAAAAAATTCAAAAATTCTATTATTACCCGAAACGATTTTTAAATCGAAGTGTTCTAAAAATGAAGAAGTTTATTTTGAACTGTTTTAAACGAGTATTTTATAACAGGTGGTAATAGGCCACTGCCGTTTGAGAAGGAATAGAGGAGGACTCGACCTGCATCGCATGCGGTGAGGAGGAAACTCTACTACACTATTTGTGTAGGTGCGAAGTTAGAGCTAGACATTTTTGGAGTCGCGGTGCTGTAAAGAGAAGTTATTAAGGATCTATATTGGAAGGACATCCTGGCCTATATTAATAGGTCTGGAAGGTTCAAGGACGCTAGGGTGGTATAAACGGTAGGGGTGAGATCCTGAGGTAAGCCTACTTGCATGTCTACCCCCTCCCCTCAACTTATAACAGGCGACTATATTTTTTATATAAAACGGTAATATTGAATTTTCAAAAAATAGCTGTCTAGCCGCTATTTTGAAAATAAGTTAGTGATTTGTGATATATCGTTAAAAAAGTAGAAAAAAAATATTTGTTGTAACAGTTTGCCGCTTCACCTATAAAGTGCACCAGCTAAGCGGTACGGAAAATTAATCGAGGATTTAGTAAATTTTGCACTGGTCCACTTGTAATTGGGATGTGCCTAAAGTATCCATGCACTTGCCGCTAAAAGGTTCTAGCTATTTCCAGTGGCGCCTATACATTTCGAGCATTTGTTTTCATTTCTGCGTTGAATTTGAATTATTATTTCGAAGTAACGATGGCGAGCAAAAGAGGAAAAACAATTCGAAGCGGTGCACGTGAAGTTATTGCGAGCGTTATAGAGGCCTGTACTAGAGAAGCTGAAAATAATAGTTTGACTATTCCAATTCAAAATCGAACAGAACACGCTGCATTTTATTTTACACTGGTGTTTCGGAAAGTAGTGTAAGAAAAATTCAAAGAGATCATAATGATGATGCTCATGTTCTACTTCACCTTTAAAATCTCCTGGTAAAAAAAGACCCCGATTATCATACAAAGTTAAAATTGACGATGGTGATTTTCAAGTAATTCGACGAACAATAGAGGATTTTTATATAAACTTGAAGAAGGTTCCGACCTGCAAACCCCTACTTCTTGCTGTAAAGAACAAAATACATTTTCCGTACGGGTAAAAAAACCTTAAATCGGCTTTTACGATCAAATGGTTTTAATTGGCGCAAGAGCCAAAATAAACGAAAATTGCTCATTGAGAGACCAAATATTTTTCACTGGCGGGTGAAATATCTATCAACTGTAAGGCAAGAAGGACGCAATATTGTGTATCTAGACGAAACCTGGATAGATAATGATATGACAGTGAACAAATGCTGCCAAAGTAAAAGTGTTACAGGTGTTGTTCAGGAAATCCCCTTTAGTAGTCGCTTTATTATAGTTCATGTTGGTTCAGAAACCGGATTTGTTCCAGGTGCTGCTTTAGTTTTTCGCTCGGGACTAACAACTGGAGACTATCATGGACAGATGAATAGAGATAATTTTGAAAAGTGGTTGCTCGAGAAGCTTCTACCTAACATTCCTCCCAAATCAGTCGTGGTAATGGATAATGCGTCTTATCATTCTCACGTAGATGATAAAGTGCCAACTAAATATTCTACAAAAGCTCATATGATATCGTGGCTTAAATCGAACAATCTTGTATGTGATCCAACATGGAGAAAATATCAATTATATGAAGTAATATCAGCCAACAAGCCTAGAGAAAAAAAGTATAAAATTGGCGATCTTTTACGTAACCTCGGTCATACACCTTTTTTGAACTTTCAATTAAAGATTTAAATAAAATAACATTAGAAGCGATTGACTCAATATCGGCTGAAAATTGGAAATCGTATGTTCAACATGTTCGTTCTATTGAAAATAAATACTGGGAAGTAGATGGCAAAATTGAAACGTTTATTGATGATTTAGTTATCACACTGGGATTTTCAAGTAGTGACGAAGAAACCTCATCAGGAAGACAACGATTTAGAAGGAATCGTACCATTAGAATCACAGCGGTCAACCTCAAAAATGGTCTAGTTTTTTTCATATATTTTGTAAAATTGTTCATAAAGTAGCTGTCAATAAATTGCTTCAAAATAATTAATTTTCTGTTCAATACCCGGTGTCAAAAAATATCTAGTATTGCAATTAATATTTGAAAAACTACAGAACTCATATTTTTCCAAAATTAACACATGAGTATAGTTATAGTAGGGGAGCCAGCACTGATTCCAGTGAACAAGATTTATTAAAATTTTAACTTATGCAGTTCGACTTTGGGCTATTCGGGTATGCCAAAAGTGTCCGTTTGTCTCCGTCATATTACTTTGTACAGGGGGGCGTCATTGTGAAGTACTATACATGGCGTTTCCTAATTGCTTCCTAATGTTAAAGGGGGGTGATTCTTGGACCTTTTTAAGAAAAAAGTTTAATATGAACCTAAAAGTCTTAACTAATTCAGATGCTACTATAGATAAATAACTGTGATAAATATGATACATGTCTTTTATGCATAAAAGGGCATTTTTTATTAACAATCAATTTTTTAAATTTCTACTAGTGGCGTGCATATGTAATTAACATGGGTAAATCCGTATGCTGCTTAGTGCATAGAAGACGAGTATCAAATTTCATGTAGTTATACACAATAGCATCAGAATTGGGATGAAAAAAAAAACGTTTTCTTTTTAAACTTTACCATCCTGTATCTCAAAAGTTAAGACTTTTAGGACATAAAAACACCCCCTTTAACATCAGCACGCAATTAGGAAAGGCCCCTGTATAGTACTTCACAATGACGGCCCCTGTATAAAGTAATATGACAAACGGAGACAGACGGCCACTTTTGGCATACCCGAGTAGCCCAAAGTCGAACTGCATAAATTAAAATTTTGATAAATCTCGTTCACTGTATCTGATGCTGGCTGCCCTTGTAAAATCTGGACTTGTAAATCGTGTATGACTATACTGGGTGGCCCATTAATAGTGGACGCAGGTAGTAGCCCGGGAACCGTTAATGACAGAATTCAAGAAAAAATATATTTATAGGTAAATCGATCAAGAAAAATCAAAATTAAATCATTTTAAAATTCGAAAGTTCGCCGTTTTTGCAACACAAAAGAGATATAGAAGTGCACAGTACATGAAAGAAAACAGATAAATATAGATAAAGGTTCATTAAGCATAGTTACATTTTTTAATTATCTGAAGTGCGTATAGTCAAAAAGGAGTGTCATATTATTTAAAGAACGACGGGACACCACTGGTTTAAAGAGATTTCTTGGCCGACCTTCCTAAACCGATTGACTCCGCCCGGTTTTCTTTCGTGTCCCGCACTTTATTGTTTTCTCTCTAATGCATTGCTCTTTTTGCTTTTTCGGCTGTCTTTAAAAATAATGATATCAAATCAGGTATATTTGTAATCAGCAATAAGAGGTTCATTTAATGAAATAATAATGTACAGGGCGTCCCATTTCAAAATTATAGGTTGTGCCTATATGTCTACCCTTTAGTGTTTAATTTTTGATGCTGTTAAAAGATAACACAACAAACAGCTATAACTTTTTTAAGCGTTTTTTTCCAAGTCATAGAGTTAAAGCGACAGGTATGTATCACGATATAAATAAAATTCCTGTCTATTGACAAACAAATTCTAAGTATAATTTGTTCTGATATCAAGGTTTCATGTGTCGGACTACACCTGACGTAGGTTTCGTAAGCAGTTTTTCTAATTTAGTGAAGTTTCTGTGCAGTCCAGAAATGGCAAATATATCGATTAACTGCGCAGTTTTTATGGCGTCTGACTACAATCCTTTTTTGAATTTTTTCGTGAGCATTTGCTAACGTTGCAAAAAATGCAAGTTGTTTGTTATAGGCTTCTGGTACTAGTTCTTATTAAAAATAAATTTTATGGTGTTTTCAAAATAAGCTGTATGGAAAAAACGTTCGATATCTCAGATAATTTAGATAAACTCATTTTGGAACAGTAACAGTATACTTTTGATTAGCTAAACTATAGATCAACTATTTCTTTTACACTTCCCATAAACACATATATCTAATTTTTCACTATCTATAAACTGAGTACCTATATTGTATTTTTAGGCCAGTTTTAGCCATAGAACTGATTTTAAAATCATAGCAGTAGTTATTATTTTACTTACATTTGCTGTGGAAAAATATTTATTTTATGGCTATCAGTCATTACCAACTATTCTTGAAAACGTATTATTGTTTTATTATAAGCTGAATCTAATACATCGCTAAAGAATAAATTTCATGTTGTTTTCTAACATTAAAAAATATACAGGTCGCCAATTAAAAAAAAGTTGTGGGTACTTCTGGGCTAACTGGAAGTAATACCAATTGTACTTCAAGGCATATTAAAGCTTTTTAGGTATGTCTTAACTCCATAAATTTAAAATTAATAATTTGCCGAAAATAAACTAGTGGAAAAAGATTAATGAGATCTGGATAATATAGGATTATGTTAAAAAAAAGCCATCGGAATATACTGATAACTGGTAACAATCTAAAATAATAGATTTGGATGGATGGAATTTATTTTTTAAATAATATTGGATCTATTTTTTAAAAATTATTATTTTGTTGTTCATTGTCTTTATTGTACTGTGCAAAGATATTGAAATTAAGTCTCTGTGGTTTCTTATATCGCGGAAAATTAAGGTATGTTGAACAACTATGTTTTATTCAAGTATACAGATTTTATAAATTCTACCACTGTCCTATCATGTGGCGTTATTACTAGTTTCTAGGTATATAGTGGTTTATGGTTCTTACATTTATAAACTTTGCAATATTTACTATATCTAAAACAGTAACGTATAACCAAGGAATAAAGTTAAATAAGACAGGATATATTAAAAATGAAGGATAGTTACATTTAAAAACATAAAATACGGATTTACAGTTACTTGGACTAATACAATGTTTGCTTACATAAAGGGTGGGTTAACGAAAACTTTGCACTCGGACCCATCGATTTTTGATTTGAGGAGGAACTATTTTTCAGCTTTTTTCATCCCCGTAGCTTTAATCCCCTAGCTGGGAGGAGGAAACCACCGAAATTTGAATAGTGGAGAAGGGATCTTTTTTTAAAAGTCTCATCAAGCTCTCTACGACCCTATAATTTCGCCTTATTATTTTCAACCACAACGAAATGACAGCTTGTTAAAAATTTGTTAGAGAGTTGAAGGTTTGGATACAAATTAGACTTCGTTTTTGACGTTTTTGTGAAAAAAACGAAGAACTCTCGGAGCCGTCCATTTCTGATTCGAGAGAACAACTTGTTTGCTTTTTTCATCAACGTAACTTCAACCCCCTAGCGGGGGGTAGCACAACCCCTTGAATCTGAATAGGGGGAATACTATTTGACTATAAAATTATCATCGATAATGAAACAAAAGCTAAAATATTGAAAGAGGCAATGTGGATAAAATCCTTCTTAACATCTTAATAACCAACAAAAAGACTACTTATTTTTCTGATCGGTTTATTAAATGCTGGAAATGACCGCCATTCACTTCCATGCAGGAAAATAAGTTGTTCAAAACGTTCGCAACGTTTGGGGTGTAATTTGAGGGCATTCATTAATTATACGATTTTGCAAATCTTGCTTTGAGGAAAATTATCGCACAGGTTGTACGAAATGAGATAGTGTACCATCTTGTTGAAAAATAATCATAGATGGCCTTCTTTATTCTCCAATACTTGCACGGAGGCTGGATAAATAGTATTCTTTAATAATTTTAGAGAAATTTCGCCATTGAGATTACCGGGTATAAAAAAGGAACCGATTATGTGATTTCCATGAATAATCGCCCAGGCATTTAGTTTTTTGGGATGCTGAGTATGTACTTCACCAAATAGTCTTGGATTTTCATCTGACCGATACCGACAGGTATGCCTATTTACAATGCCGTTAAGGTAACATGAACACTTATCTGAAAAACAGATGTCGAACGTGTAGTTTGGATTATTGTTAATAATTTCACAGAACTGCAGTTGGCGATCGAAATCATCCTCGTTCAGTTCTTGAACCAATCGTATCTTAAAAAGATGGAACTTACGTTGTTTAAGGATTCTCCTGATTGTTCTGCGTGATACACCAGATACGTCGGACAATTTCCTAGTACTAAGGGTCCAGACATCCATTGCTACATGACCTAAAACAGCGCCCTTTTTTTGGGCCAAGGAATACGGCATTTTAGTTCTATTAAAAATTAACAATCGATTTGTCATGGTTGTAACGTTTTTTAAAATTCAGGATGAATTGAGGTAAATCGAACACTTTTTTTGACAAAACATTAACAAATAAATAAATACTTCTCAAATTCCAGTCTGATAAGAATAATCCGTCGAGGTAAATTCCACATTGAACTAGACTATTTTAGTTTTCATTTTGTTATTGATGAAAATGTTGGCGCGAAATTTTAGGGTCAGATAGTATTCGATGAGATCTCTCAAAATTAGGTTTCGCAATTCACCTCACCCCTATTCAAAATAGGGGTTGTCGGGTTGAAGTTACGGTGATGAAAAAAGCAGACAAGTTGTTCCCCCGAATCAGAAATCGTTCAACGATGACGCCGCAGGATTATTTTGCTTTAGTTTTAACAGTACAGTATATGGAATGATTTGCCCAGTTTATTAGACACATGTTCAGTTTGATTTTTCCAGCTGTCTAGCGAGACAGAAATAAAATCTGTCTCACTTTGGTCTAGTTCTGCCTTTAGTCTTAATTTATAGAAGGTAATCGATCTTTCTGTTTCTTGATTAGAACTAATCGATTCGATGATATGATCGAAGAATATCTTGAATTTAATTGAAACAAGTAATCTTCCACTGGGCACATATTTGATTCTGTCAAAGGAATATGAGTGTTTTGATCTAGGACAACTATGAAGGAGACTGGCATGATGTGAGGTTAGAAACAAAGTATTAAATTTGTTCAAATCATATTTAATAGAAAGACAAACACTAGGTCAAAATAACAAAGAGTGGAAAAACTTAATTGTCAGATTTGATGGAAAATAAAATAGATATTGCTCAGGGTAGTACTCTCAGTGGCCTTAGTTTCATACCATGAAACACTTCTTATCACTGGAGAGAAAGAGCTAACGGAACTACTTACAATGGTAATATTATTTATTAGGGCCTCTTCCTGTTTTACTATATACATACAAAGTTTTTGGGATTCCATTTAGATGACTTTGAATTTCTCCCAATATTGGTTTGTTAATTCAGAAATTAAACTAAGTTTGTTGTGCAGTTCGGACATTTGGAAGGTACATGAATGAATTTTGCAGTATGGACTTATTTTTTGGGGTAGTAATTAGTGGCGGTTTGTTAATAAGGGCTGTAGCATTTCAAATTTAAAAAAATTATTTTAATCCAGTTTTAACTTTTATCTGCATAGTTTCGTTCACTCCGGCAGTATATACAGAATATATATTAGGTATTCTGTCACACTGCATAATGTATTATCCGCGTTCCCTTGTATATTCGTTTTTCGACGTCAAGCAGTGGTTGCCGCACTATGACATTTTCGTCGCGGCCCATCCAATAGTAGCTCGCAGCAAACACATGTGATATGCGCTGTAACCTTGAAGCGACCAATAAACGACAAGTTTTATATCAAATGCAGAACTTCAAATAAATTTACCGGCAGTGTTCCGTGTTAATCCGCACGTCGCGGCCCCTCACCAAAACTTTTTAATGGAGGCAAAACTAAGGGAACGAGGAGCTGCAAAACTGTACAGTTTTATTTAAATATATACAAACCTGTTAATTTGTATTGCATATGTTTTATAACTTTTTAAATTGGGCAATATGCAGTGGCGCAACTAGGGCGGGGTTAGGGGGAGCTTAGCCCCCCCAACCTCGAAATTAGCCCCCCCGCCAGACGATTGGTTATCATATTTTGAGGACGTAAAACCGATAATAGTCAAATTGAAAAGTGATATAGGTGGGGTAAATGTTCTAACATTTAAACATAATGCAAGTCATTGACATAGATACTTAATTTTTGTCGACTACACATATTTAAAATAAAAATAATATTCCAAAAAATGGCGAAAATTCTCAAAGTTATTTAATTGTGTGTATCAAAATAATCTTTGTCCAATATATGTACAGGGTAAGTCTGGCAAGCGAGAACCCCCCTTTATATCTGTGATAGCTGAGAATAGAAAAAAAACTTTATATAAAATACTTTTAATATTCAGCGAACTTTATTTTATGACGAGCGTTCACTATACAGAGTGGTTTTAAAAAAGTTGGGCGTGTCTAACTTTGCATTTTTAAATGTAACTCTGTATTTTTTGTCTCAGTTTTGAATTCAGCTGGCAATTCTTGATGTTTTTTGTATAACATACACTCGTCACTCTACGATTGTGACGCAACTACCAACTGCAGCCAATACCAGTAGCAAGCATTTTGCACCACTTAATATCTATTTGCAACAACAAATAATCAAGGAAGTAACAATTAATTAACGGTAGAAAACGCAAAAACTATTAAAACAATTAAACGTGATAAAACAAGTGGATGAAGTTTGGGATATTACAAAATGTTAAACTTTCAAATGCTCGAAAGTGTTTCTGTTTTGTTCGATACACAGTTGTAAACGTCTTTGATTATTTCTCTTCACATCTAAAAATGTTAGAGGAGTCATTTTGGAAAACACACTTCTAATCCTGGTTTTCATATCTTCGATGGTAGTTGGTGGAATTACATAAACTTGTTCTTTGATATATCCCCAAAGGAAAACAATTACATGGAGTAAGATCAGGTGACCTTGCTGACCAGCTTACACTCCCTCTTATTTCTATCCACTTGTTTGGATAAGTTTGATCCAAATAACTGCGAACAACGAGGGAATATTGAGGAGGTGCCTCATCGTGATGGAACCACATAACTTGTCAAACCTGTAGAGGGACCTCTTCCAAGTATGTAGTCAAATCGTTCCTTAAAAAATTTAAGTAAATTTCGTTCGTTAAAGTGTGGTCAAAAAAATGTGGTCCAATAACCTGCGATCGTAAAATTCCGCCCCATACATTTAAAGACCAAACTCTTTGATTACTTGACAGCTCTCATCCAATAAGGATTTGATGTACTTAAGCTTGGATCAAGGCTAGTGTTGAAAAATATGTGATATATTGCTATTTGTTTTCATATTAACATTGTTAGTTAATTCATAACTCTTTTGAACTTGTTTGTATTTGGGTGCAATATTCTTGTAATTGTGTTGGATTCTATACATTGTAACAATGACCTTATTTGGAAATAAAATTATTACTATTATTATTATTATTATTATTATTATTATTATTACTGTAATGTAATGTAATAAGTGCATGCTTTTTCTATTAACAGCTCCATTACTTTTAAAAGAGGATTCGTCGGTGTATAAAATATTTCTCAAAAATGGTCTATTTTCAATAACTCGCCTTTGAAAATCTACAAAAATTTACCCTGTTTTGGAATCATCCCCATGGAGTTCTTGGTTCAGAGAGAGGTGATAAGGATGATACTTATGTTTTCTATTAATTCGGGATACTGTGCTCTGCGAAATATTCAGATCATCTGCTGCTGAATAGGTACTTGCATTTGGATTGTCTACTATTCTCAAAATAACATTGGCTTCATGTTTTTCACTCATTATGAACTGTTTTTTCTTTCTCCTTATTACCGGTTGTTCTGAAATGAAGCAATACTTTGCGAAATACCTGACGGCTTGGTTCTCTTCTATCATTATCTCGTTATCAAATTCATTTGATAACGACGTTTTGCTGATTTAATTTGGCTAATATATTTATATATATATTTATATATATGTATATATATGTATATATATATACATATATATATATAGATCGCCATAGATATTAATTAAATCATATGATGGTCTGAAAACTAATAAAAAAACATAAACACTTAGACAATGTCGAGAGTTTATAATTAAATCATAGCCGTACAAAAAAATGCGGCCTAATAAAATGTAAAAAAAAATGTTACTAAAACTGGATCAACTGGTAAAATTTTGATTTGTTTCAAACTTGTACCCTAAATAGATTAGAACTGTGTCTCAACAATTCTGATTTAGAATGCCATAGGCGTAGATATTCAGTTTTTTATGGGTTCAAAAGCATACATATTTTATATTTTGAGAACGCTAATCGATTATGGTCAAATTGAAAATAGATATAGTGGGGTAAATGTAACACTAAAAAATTGCTGAACTCATTGTCGCAGACTTTTACTTTTTTTTATTCGATTATACATATTTAAAATAAAAAAGAGGATGTATTTTGAAAAACGGCGAAATATGGCAAATTTATTTAATTTTTTTGTACATTGTAGTGTTAAGATTAAGATAAACCTAACATAAAAATTTTCGTGGCTTTATTGACTTAGAAAAAATATCATGCACAAAAAATCATTGTTTCTTTAAAATTGTTTTTATCCTCATATCAATATTAAGTGTCAGGGCTTGAGCCCCCCCAAAAGTCGATGTTTAGTTGCGCCACTGGCAATATGTGGATTATTTATAACCTAATAAATGTGGAATTATTAGGAATAGTGAAGTGCAGTGGCGGCTGGCCAGAGGACGCGGGTGAAGCGCCGCTTCACCTACATCTTCCAATCAATTTACTTAAAAATAAAAATATTTTTAAAATATTAAGCATTTTATAACAGAAAACTGATTTTGATTTTTAAAACCCATTTTAACCTTTCTAATATTTGCAGAATTTGATAAAGTTATAGCCGAAACGTTATTAAAATGAGACATAAATACGTGAATAGTTGTTTAATTTTTAATTGGAGGACCATATCTCCAGAAATAAATACTAACTATATATATATATATATATATATATATATATATATATATATATATATATATATATATATATATATTATATATATATTATATTATATATATTTGTTTATGGCATAGTGGTCAGCCCGGTATATAGAAAGGGCGTTCGTCCACCCGACACTTCTCGTTGGTATTCGGGTATATACTTTTCGAAATACTTTTTTTCATTACCATTTTAGTAATAGGCCACTGAGAGGGGTAAGAAATTTCTCAAAAAAAAACATTTAACATATTAATTACCCCTTTGTTCGCCCATGCTCTTGGTCAGCCCACAGTGATACAAATCTATATATGAAAAGGTTTTTGGTCAGCCCAGCATTATTGTCAAATCTATGGGCCTACCAGCTACCGCATATCACGCGTTTAATCTCAGTATGTTGTTGATTTTAAGCCAGGACACATTATACACGTGGTTCGAAGAATTATAAACTATGTCTTATAGAGGTAAACTTTGTGTAAGTTTAGCAAAGAAAATAAGTGTAGAAGAGAACGAACAGGTAGGTACTATGCATCATTTTATTAAACTTTTGTAACAATTTTTATTATTATCTAATTAGAAAAATAAAACTAGTTTCGACTTATTTAATTTTAAACTATTTGTAATAAGAAATTTACAATCTAAGCAAGTCATCGAAAAATCAAAGTACATTACAGTAAACTCCGCATTAACCAATACCTACCGACAATCGACAATTCTTGCAAGTTCGGAATTGCAAATTCGGGGAATCACTGACCGGTTCTGTCTGTTTAAGATTCTGCATTTATTTCTCAAGTTTTAATAATGGAATATGGAATAGTGTTGGGAAAACCGCTGTTTTGGACATCATTTGACAGAGTTTGCATAACATGTACAAGGTCAATTTGTAAAGTTCCCTACTTTAGTAACTTCCTTCCAGTTTTTTAAAAATTATTATTTAACGTCGGCCTTGTTCCACTACTGAGTACTGAGTAGGCTTGTCATCTTTTGAATACCCTTCACCCGGAGATTTACAAGTTTCCTAAAAAACTTTTTAGGTTCTCATATGTTACACATTAAATGAAACAAAGCCTTTATCTTTTACATTTATTGTAGTAAATTTCATTCATATACTTTTAAAATATGTATATTCAAACAAAACATTAACAAAAATTTAACAAAATCATTAAAACAAATTGATTGTTAAATGAATATCAAAGTACAAACACAACTGCAAAAGTTGGCTAAAACATTTAATTGTTCTTTTAGACAAGACAAAATGTCATGTTTATTTATACTGGCTAGCATGTTTAATATAAACATATAATGACGAACAAAATAAATATAAAACTCTGATTTGAAAATGTAATGTTCGTCTTAAGATCATCCTCATTTTTTACAAATAATTTTATGACAGTTTTCTTCACTCAGTTCTGAAAAAGTTTTTTACAAAGCAGCATAATGAAATAGCTCTGATATACGAAACTCATCCCTGAATTTTTTTTTTAAAGAAGTTTCCCCGGAGATATTGACGTCAAACCCGGGCTCATTTTTTGTTCGGGGGTTCTCCAGGTGGATTCCATTTTATTGTGCTACGAAATTCTTAAAGGGCGGGGTTAGAAAGAGGGTTAATTTGTTAAAAATTACAAATTTTGGAAATTAACCGCCGATTTATCGGGAGCGCCTAACCGATTTTAGTGTGCGGGAGCTCGCCAAGTTGCTTGTATTTGTTTTGTACTATAAAATTCTTAAAAACTGGGAGTAAAAAGGGAGTTAATTAGTTCAAAACTTACAATTTTTTGAAAATAATAGAAAAATGTTCCATTTTAAAGATGTTTGGATTACGCAATATTTGTGTTTTATGATTTGAGGTTTTAATTTAAAAAAAATGGAGGGATGAAAGGGATGATAGGGGTAAAAAGGGGCGAAAGGGGTAAAACACTGAAAATGTGATCCATTTTTATCATATTCATTATATCATCAAGATTTAAGGTCAATCCGTATTTAGTTTATCAGATGCAATAAGGGTAGCGGGAGAGGTGTGGCGGAGTAAAATATAAAATAATATCTTAGATGTCATTTTATAAGTTTTTGATGTCAAATAATTCATTTTCGGGAATACAATATTTGTATTGTTAGCTTTCTGTATACAGGGTGATTAAGAAATATGTTAAGGGGTAAGAAGGGAGTTCTGCTGCACGAAAAAAAAAGGGAAATTTTTGGAAAATATGTAGTGACATACAGTTTGATTATACCATCAAGAATTTAGGTTAATCCGAATTTATTTGTCAAATGCAACACTCCGCCTTAAGGGTAGCGGGAATGGGGGAGTAAATATGATGTTGCGTGTCATTTTATAAGTTTTTGAGGTCAAATAATTCATTTTCGGGGATACAATATATGTACAGTGACCGGCAGTAAGTGCGCATCATATGGGAAATATTGTTATCATTAGATTTTGACAATTTTCGATATGTGCAATTGCTTCTGCATCAAAAATAACCGAAAAAAAAAACGTTGAACAGTGCAGTCCGTCATTTCGTGTTTGGCGGAAAATGTTCAAAAATTAAAAATTGTCTCAAAAAACACTTATTTGAAAAAATTGCAAAAATGTTATTAGAAGAAGTTGTTCAGAATGACATTATATTGCTATGTACGGTTTTGAAAAAAAATCTGAGGTAAAAAAATAAAAATAATTGTTTTGCCATAAACAAATTTTCAGTTTCGAAAAATATATTTATGATAAAGAAACTCATTAGTATAGCCAACAGTGATATTTTAAATAATATTTTGTAAAGATTCGCAAGCTATTTCTATTTTATTCGAAGAAAATTTGAAATCTGTCAATTTCCAGGTCTTCAGCTGCTTCATAAAAGGTCACTGAAATATATCTAAGACATTATCATCTCGATACTGTTTATTAATAATCAAAGACCATGCATCCACGCAATTTGAATTAAAGTTTTTTATTCGAACAATTAGTAAATTGACTTTTGGCAAATTGTTGGAATTGTATCTATTATCATTGTTGACGCGTGGATCGACGAAGGATATGGCCGAGGGGTAAATCGCTGAAGCAATGTGGTGTACAAGAGCTAGAAAATGTAAAAGCAATGCGAGCAATGTATTGAAAATGTAAGCAATGCACAAGCAATGCGAAAAATTGGGAAGCAATGCGAAGCAATGTGAAGCAATGTAAAGCAATGTGAGCAATGCAATGCGAAGCAATGCAAAGCAATGTAAAGCAATGTTAAGCAATGTGAGCGATGCGAAGCAATGCAAAGCAATGTAAAGCAATGTGAAACAATACAAATCTATGGTTTGTAACCTATTATTTTGGCGCTCGTCTCGTTAAATTATATAAATAGAAGAGAGATAACCTATGTATATCTAACGTCGCTTGAATGTGTGGATTTTTAATTTATTATATCCTGCCTGTGTTTGACGTATTTTTTTTGATGTTGTGATATTTGAAAATATCTTAAAGGATAAAGCTATGTTAATATTACACATATCAAGATCTAATAAATAATGGGGGGGGGGGGGGAAACTTAACAATGTAAATGAATAAGTATGTTTTATTTTGTCTGAACGCCAGATGTGTTATACCTGTTATTCTGATACAGAAATACGGTAAATTTATTACTTATAAAAATTTAGTCGTTATAATTTACTTACAGGGTACAATGTGAATGATTTTGTTTGAGCATGATATCACTTTTTGAATAATTTGTTTTGCAACTAAGTAAGAGGTATTTTGCCTCTTACTAATATAACAACGATATAACAAAACATAGAATCAAAGTAAAATCGTGTTTAAAAAAACATATAATGTTTTTTTTAACAAACAATTTTGTGGTATTGTAAGTTTTGGTGTCCTTTGTGGCCTGATCGACATTTTAATTCTCTATTTGCTAAAATTCGCAATTATAACAAATTATAAATGTATAATAAATTCGCCTCGAAGTGCAAAAAAATATTTTAATGGAAAATTTTGATAATCGTTACGTCCAACTCTCAGAATCAATTGAACATTTTTCCTGTTCTGTCTGTAAAAATATTCCCCAGTTCAGGGGTAATAGCCAACAAAATATCAGAAGCATCTTCTAATATTATAACCACCTTTAGTAGGATTAAAAGATTTTAAGGAAAACTTTATTTTGAACGCTCTGCAGAACTGAATTGGTGTTGGATTTCTAGCATTTTCACAAGCATTTCTGATGATTTTCAAGCGTCGAGTTGCAAAAATCGGTATTTTTTTTGTAATATTTTCCGTAACACTAAAACCGAAGAAATAGTCAGCTTTCATTTATAGGTTGATTACATTTGATGGTATTAGTCACATTTTTTGTAATTTTTAACAATAACTTTTAAATTTTTAAAAATTATTTTATTATTTTATATAAAAATTCATTTTGTTCCGAAACATCCATAAAAGCCTGACAAGTTTCCAAGTTACCCGCATTTAGAAAATCAGCTAATTAATTATTCTCTTCAATAAAATTTGCAGTTTCATTGGCTGTATACTTAAGCTGATAATTTTACCCTCGATTTTACCTTAGTTTTTTTTTAATTATTTGGTGTTCATCTGTAATCTATATGCTAACCTGTACTGCTTAACCTTATTTAGATTATACACGTTCTCTTAAAAGCATTTATCAGATTTTTTAAAGATAAATATATCTAAAAAAGAAGTTATTTGTTAATAATTTTAGCAAATGTGGCACGCCAAATAAATAAAATATTGGTGGTTAGCGAGGTGGTTACTAGGGTTTTTTTCCCGGGTTCCCGATCCCGGGAAATCCGATTAGGCTTTACCTGGGAAAAAAATGCCGATCCCGGGAATTCCCGGTTACACAATCATTAGATGTTTTTTATTTATATTACGTTCTAAAACACCGTCAGTGACCGAAAGAGACATGCCTATTGCCTATAAACATAATCTTAATATACAGAGCGTTCGAAAAATAGACTGAGATACTTTAGAGGCTGATTCCCTGCCAAAAAAATATGAAAAAAGGTCCTATAAACATGGGTCCGGAAATGCAGAGTTTTCAAAATACAGGGTGTAAAACTAAAAAAAAAAGCTTTTTTTTCAATATCTCAAAAAATATTAAGGGGCTAATTTAGCCCTAAAAATATTAAAATTATTAAGTCCAGTGGAGTCCCGGGGGACACATTAGCAAATATTATTGACGTATGCTACTGCCTTTTTTTGAACTTTTATATATTTTTTTATTAACCATCTAAAAATACAACTATTTTGTCTCTTGCTTTTTTTTCGTATCTCACTTCGTTTTCAAGGAAAAAAAAACACTTTATTGCGTGTCATTGGACAAAATTGGATTATGCATTTTTGTCTCGATTTTTGTTAAACAAATCACATAATAACTTAACTGGACTTACTACTTTTATTCCCTTTATGGCTAAATTAGCCTTTTAATGCCCCAAATAACATTGCCAAATTTCAACAGAATCGAGTAAATATGTTTTAAGATATTAATAAAAAAACGTTTTTTTGTTAAGTTTAACACCCTGTATCATGAGAACTCTGCATTTCCGGCCCATTCTATAGGAACTTTTTCATATTAAGGAATCACCTTCTGAAATATCTCCGTCTATTTTTCGAACACCCTGTATATAATGCCCTGTTAGCTGCTAGACCTATTCAATCGACAGTGAAATGGTATTTTCTCGGTATTTTCTCTTGCGGGAAATTTTGTAACAAAATCTGATTCTACTCTAAACGCTTTAGTATTTTTGAAATCCATTTTTCTCTAGGAAAACAAATTTAGGATTTAATTTCTATTTGACATTTCATAACCCTTTTTTTAATTCTAAATTATTTTTAATCATATTGAGAATGTTGAGTTTTGTTTTTGTTAACCGACGCTGTATGTGTAGATAATTCTGCTATAAGGGAATTTGTTTTTTTGTTTTTTGTTTTATTTGATTATATTTACTGACCAGGAAAAAATAAAATACGTCTTTGCCTAATAATTTTTCAAAATGTTTTTATTTAATGATATTTTCCCGGAGACCCGGGAATTCCCGGGAATGTAATAGGTACTTGCTTCCGGGAAACCCGGGACCAAAAATATGCCGGGAAATAAAAAACCCTCAAAATGTTAAAAAATGCGATTATTTTCAAATCATAAATGTTCGTGGAATTTGTTTTGTTAAAGACTTCGTTAATCTAAATACAGTGCCTTACTTGTTGAATTTCTTTTTTTACTCTGTTTATATATATAGTCGGTTACATTAAAATATGTAAAATTAAATAAAACCGAGAATAAACCTTTTATTAGATGTATTAGTGTCATAGTTTATAAGAATCTAAGATAGGCATGTGCAAACTGATTTTCTTGAGTTTAAACGGTTTAGGTTTTACAAACTGCCAAAATTCGTCAATGTTGTCAATTTTAAAATGTCAGTAATAGGTAAACAGCAAAAACATAAAAATATCTAAAATTTTTCTTGTATTCTAAAAATTCACTAATATACAGGGTGTTCCATTTAAAAATATATAACAGGGCCATGTCTTGTCTTCATGCAACACCCTTGTCCTTGTATACAAAAAATATATGCCTCAAATAGCTTAGAATGTACTCTAAACTTCCGTATTCAACATTTTTGTCGAATGACAAAAACTAAAAAGTTTGGGGGGTGACTTTTAATATAATATTTATGGTTTTTAATAAAGGATATTTATTTTTTGGTTTTTATGTTGATATATACTTTATAAGTGTTGATAGAATTATTTATTATATTTATGCTATTTTAGTTTTATTACAAACCATAAATCCTCGAGGGGTAAACCGCTTGGGACAGCAGGGCGTAAGCTAATATTTAAGTCGATATTTGAGTAATGAATTTTGCTTTTTAAACATTAAAAACAACCATTAGCAATGAACAGCAATGCAAAGCAATGCGAGAAATGCAAATCAATGTAAAGCAATGCAAAGCAATGCAAAGCAATGCGAGCAATGCAAAGCAATACGAGCAATGTAAAGCAATGCGAGCAATGTGAAGCAATGCCAAGCAATGCAGATATATTGAAGCAATATTAAGCAATGTAGCAATTGGTGTACAAAAATAATTTCTGCGGTTTACCCCTCGGATATGGCACAATTTAAGAGCAGTTTGGCCTTCTGCTGATTTTTATGAAATTTGAATATGTTGTAGCCGATACCAAGAGTTTTTCTAATTCCGCGAAAGTTCTAACTCTTCCGGGTGTACAAAAAAAATGGTGTTAAACTACCAGTTTTACTATTTCTATCGCAACTACAAGTACAAAAAATTAAAATAAATATTTGAAATTGCAAAAATTGTAAGCTTTTTTACAAATATCGAGTTTAGTTTCACATACCCAAGTAAACCACAAATTATATTGAAGGAATTAATAACAAAAATAGCAGTTAAATAGATAAAATAAGTGGTTAGGGCATAAACTAGATTTATTATAGTTTGGAAACGGCAAGATGATAAATACCTGGAAAATTAACAATATTCCGTGCGTGAAAATTCAATTATTTTTGAACTAAATATTTAGGTCGAAATGGTTGGCCGTTAAACTAAAAACAGATTGCATATTTCACATGTGATGGCCTTTCTAACATATATAGCATTATAATGTCATCCTGAACAACATTTTTTGTTATTTTTCCAAATAAGTGTCTTTTGAGACATAATTTTTAATGTTTTTAAATATCCCGCCAAACACGGAATTACGAAGGCACTGTACGTTTTTTGGGTTCTTTTTGATGCAGAAGCGATTGCACATATCTGAAATTGACAAAATCTAATAATAAAAAAAATTTCCATATGATGCGTACTTAGTGCCGGTCACTGTATATACATATTAAAACACGTTCTGTATACAAAGGATACCTTGCCGGTTACATGAGAAAAGTGGTCCCGGTTAAAATCGCGAATTTTTTTATATATTTTATACTTTGGTGAAGGAAATATATTCTGCGAATTTTAGGAAGATCGTATGTCTACGACCAGAGATAGAGTGTCCCAAAAAAGTCTATCTTTTTAGTGTATTTCTTTGTAGAAAGTAAGAAAAACATATATAGAACTCGGTACTTTTTTATTACCAAGTGTCCCAAACATATCATAGCTTAATTTTATTTTTGAAAAATTCTTTTCCTATCTTAGTTCTACATTTTCTTTTACCCAGAATTAAAAAAGTGTATATGTTGTTTAACCAAGATTTAGTTCACCAAGGTACGGTGTCCTTTAGCGACATTCTGTCAAGCACATTACTTTGGTTTTTATATCATAAAATTTAATATACTGGGCGATAATAAAAATAAAAAATCACTAAATGATTTTAAGTTAAGCTTTGTTAAGAACATTTCTTAATTAATTGTTCATTTTAGATAATTTATTTATGATAGCGTTGTTCTTATTGAAAAGTTAAATTTACAAAAAATAAAAATTTTAGTACAAAGATCAAATAAACAGCCCGCATGGAGGAAATGTTTTTTCGGATCAAGAATATTTGAACAGTCAGCATGCAGGAAATATTTCTTCGGATCAAGAAGATCCTGGTTACATAGAAGTTCCACCAGAAACTCTTTCAAAAAAGATAATAGAACTGCCTAACTCCAAACCAAGTAATATAAGTAGCCCGCGTGGAGGAAATTATTCTTCTGATGAAGGAAATGACGATTACGTAGAAGCTTCACCAAAAAAGACACTAGAATTGTCTAACTCTGAATCAAGTAACAGCCCATCTATTTGTTCAGATACATCTGACTGTAGCAATGAATCTGATGGCCTATCAGGCCTGCGAATGGCAAGTTGCAACCTGTAGTTATAGGCAATTCTTAAAACGAAAAAATGTTTCATTTTATTACATCACGTTATTCTTTTTGTTTATTTCTAGACGCCCTCACCAAATATTATTCAAGAAGATCTCAGTCATAAAAGTTCAAATCTCTTGCCCATACCAAATATTTTTTATCATGACGAAAACAGTTCATCAGAATTACCTCTTACCAATATAAATGTAACATTGACTGGAGATGCTGAAAAAAAAATCTTAGCCAAAAAGAGGCTTTTTGCAGATCATAACTCAAAATCATACACTATTGGAGAACGTTCTCGAGGTACGTTATTTAGCTTATTAGAATTTAGTTCATGGTACAGATAAATGTGTTACAAGTTTACTTAAAGTTTCCTTAATACCTGAAGTAATTTAACATTCTATATTTTTGGTTAATTTCCCACAAAATTTTCTCTTATAATAATTTTAGTTTTATCAGTCTGAGAGTTACGTTTATTGAACAAAGTAATAGTATATTATGTTCTTTAGGGTCCAAATTCAGTTGAAATCATGCATACTATACATAAACCTGTGGTGCCCAAAGTAACTACTGTTAAGAACACAGATAGAGTTCTTCATAATTTTGGAGTAGTGGTTGCGGTAATGTAATGAAACATTGTTTAAATTAGATATTTTATTAATTTTATTTTAGGATGAGCAATCTTCAAACTTAGAGAAAATTGATAATCATAGACGCTGGACAAAAAAAAGCTTTTGTCCATATTGCTATATTGAGGTTACACATTTTCCACGGCACTTAAAACGAAGACATGAAAATGAAGGAGCTGTGAGAGAAATATTAACGTTGACCAAAAATGACAATAAAAGAAAAATTTTATTAGACAGCCTTCGTAGGCAGGGAAATTTTTTACTTAACAGTCAAATGGAAAAAACTCGCCCTGTTAGGCGTCCAAGGGCTGAGGAGTCTAGAAATGATTACTTTCCCTGCAATTTCTGTTTAGGGTTTTTTAAAAAAGAATACCTGAGGCGACACAAAAAAAAATGTAAAATGAATACAAATAAAACAAAATTAAGAGAAAACCACTTATCAGAATCCCAAGCTTTTTATATTTGTACAGGCCAAAATAAAGAATTTTATGACTCTCTTCGACTAAAAACAGAAGTTTTAAATAAAATGCGTGTGGACGAAATATCTAGAACAGTTATTGGAGATATATTAATTTGCAGTTATGGCGAGAGTCAGCTGAAAAGACATAAACGTGTGCAGTTAGCTACAATGGTATCTAATAAACTTAGAGAGCTGGGAAGGCTCCTCATTGCTTTGAAGGAAACAACTGGAATTCAAAATTTAATGGAAGTCCTTAAACCCGAGTACTTTGATAATATTGTAAATTCTACAAAAGTAATTAGTGGATACAATGAGGAGACTAAAAGTTTCAAATCTCCTAGTTTGGCACTTCACATGAGCACTAGATTAATTCAAGTTTGCGATATTGCAAGTAAGCTTATTATTAAAAAAAGCAGATTCATAAACTGTGAAAACTCAGAAACTGCACTTAAAAATATCAAACGTCTAAGGGCATTAATTTCTTGCCATTTTAATTCAGAAATTTCTAGCCTTGCTCTAAAAGATCTGAATGAAAAGCAATGGGAGAAGCCAAAAATATTTCCTCTTACTTCAGAACTTCAGCAATTTCAAAAATATGTTATGGATCAAGCAAATAAAGCTTCCGAATATATCAAGAAAAATGAACAGGTGGATATTCATTTTCGGAAATTATCAGAGTGTGTTATGGCTTTGACTTTACTAATCAACAGGAAACGCATAGGAGAAGTACAGTTTTTAAAGCTAAACACTTACACAAGTAATACAAAATCTAACAACGCTGAGGAGTTTTTAGAATCTCTCACAGAAATCGAAAACTTGTTAACAAAACATTTTAAAAGAGTTATAGCTGGGGGTAAAGGTAGCAAGCCTGTGGCTATTCTCTTTCCCAAAAAAATTCAACTTCTCATTGATACCATGTTATCCGTTAGGTCGAAATGTGTACCTGATTCAAATGAATATTTGTTTGCTAATCCAAAAACTACAAACAGATGGCTTAGTGGTTATCACATTTTAAAAAAATTAGCTGATTTGTCTGGTGTTACAAATAAAGACCTGTTTACATCTACTAGACTTAGGAAACAAATAGCAACAGTCCTTCAAGTCATGAATGTTAGCGAGACTGAAATGGAGCAGTTTGCCAGTTTTATGGGCCACACAAAAAAAACCCACCAAGAATATTACAGGTATTTAGAAATAGTTATACTCGGCGCACGATTTTCTAATTTTAGTTATGTATAAACAGTCACATATTTAATACAAAATTAAGTTTCAGTTATCAGCTACACACTATTACTATTACAATTAGCTTCCTGAATTTTTATCAAGTAATCAAATAATAATTCAATGTTCATTCGTTCTCTCTCAAGGATTTTTAACTGATGACCAGAAAATGATTCTCCACCTGCCTTTCCATCTCTTTTTACTGCTATCATCTTATCATCATCTCCTCTACAAGTGGGTCTACTGTAGGACATTCTTCCTACTCTCCTACAAACTAGTACCTATGTATACTGAAGTCGCAGAGGACAAAAATTACGACACACCTATCCGTTCTTATCGCATAGATTAGATGACTAAGAACCCCGTTCTTCTAGTGGGAGTATATAACCTCATGATTTAGGAGCACTCAATGAATTCTTGGCTCTACTCGTGCGTGTGGATTTTAAGATCCTGGTGGCATTTACAGTTATAGCCTAAAGGCTCTTGCTTCTCATACTTCTTCTTCATACTTTTCTACCTCTTATACCTTCCCTTGTATCTTGAAATTTTGCTGAATAATAATTAATACTTGTCATTTTTAAGACAAGCAAACGGATAATATATAAAATTCTTATTAATATTATTATTTAGGTTACCTCAAGATGTATTTCAAACTGCAAAAGTTTCAAAAATACTTATTGCCATTAATAAAGGTAAAGGAGGTCAATACAAAGGAAAATCCCTGGATGAAATTAACCTTAGTGATATAGAGTCATCAGATGATTCAGACTACGAGTCCAGATATAATTCGAAAGTTGGTACTGAGTTAAAGGCCGATAAATTTAAAGGTAAAAATGTTGAAGCTTATAATTCACTGAGATCACAGAAGAAGCCTAAAACGGTTGCTGGAAAACAAACGGCAATGAAAAATGAAAATACAGTAGAAAGTGACTCTTCTTTGACTTCTTGCAGCTCTAATGAAGGTATTATTTTATAGCGCATATTTGCTTAATAAATATCACTTCCAGCAAACTGACCTTTATCGTTTTAGACGTAGTACATATATTATTTGGTTTTAGACGTCCGTACACCACGCCCAGCTTCAAAGAAGAAAAAGACTACTCAAAGACAATCTTGGTCTAAGGAACAAAGTAGAATTGTAAGGCAGTTTTTTGATAAGCACATAGAGGAAAAAATTGCTCCTAAAAAACATGAAGTGGAAGAATTAAAGAGAAAATATTCAACACTTTTTAAAGACAGAAACTGGGCTGTAATTAAAGCATACGTTTACAATTGTTTTAGACAAAAATAATTTTACTACTTTTTTATTTTCACCTGTTGTTACTGCTATTTTGACAAAATTTTCAAAGAAATGTTTCAGTTTCTTAAATTACATTTTTTAAAGAAATAAAACTGTTAAAACAACCATTGATTTTTTTTCGAGTTGGAAAGGAAAAAACAAAAAAAATTAGAGTCTGTCTTCAAATTATATATTATTATGTAATCTTTACTTGGCAATCAAAATTTGGTTAAAAATATAAGGGACCAAATATATTGTATTATGCGAGGTATTTTCTTTTCATAATTTAGTATCGCAAAGAGCTGGAGATATATAATATCAAATTCAAATATTCATGGGAAATTATATAAAATCCAGGGTTGCCAGAGTGTGGGCTAACCAAAATGCTGTACGCTAAAAGCGTTTGTATAAAATCGGGCTGACCAATAGTCTGTTCACATCATCTATGTATAATGTTACAAGAGCGCCCCCTAAATGAAGGTTGCAGAAGTAGATAGCATATAAGCTACGTATAGAGGGTACAAATGTCGGCCCAACCTAAAATCTGCAAAATATCATTTTGAGGTTAATTATGTCCAATTATCACTATATACACTGGGATACGTTGGTGAGCCCAAAACCGGGCTACCCTACGTTCTCGCGGGCTAACTAAAGAACGCTTCATATATTGTACGGGCTGACCAATAGCCGTTTACATATATATATATATATATATATATATATATATATATATATATATATATATATATATATATATATATATATATATATATTATATATATATATATATATATATATATATATATATATATATATATATATATATTATAACATTACTGAAAAAACATCACTCAAAAAAACATTACAATTAAAACAAACTATGATCATGAAAACAAAAACACATTTAAAACAAAATTAATATTATACAGAGTACCTACCTTGGAAACATGTCAGTTTTACGAATGTTTTGAGTTTGCAATAACTTCAACAGGTCTGGAATTCTGGTAGATAATATATATATATATATATATATATATATATATATATATATATATATATATATATATATTTATTTTTTTTTCTTTAACCATATATAAAATATTATTAATTATTTTTTTGGGCATAGGTTAACTCATTAAGAAGTAAAACTATAATTCAAGCGACGTTTCGCTCATTATATTGAGCTTTCTCAAGATATTTATTTTCTACAATAAAAACATGTATAGTTAGTATTTAAATTTTAAAATGGTTAATATGGCCCAGCAAGGCTATCTGAAGTATCGCACGTTATATTTAGTTTGAAAAAGAAATGTTTTAAAGTGATTACCGCTAATACTTAAATCTGTCTTTGTATCCAGACTTACCACAGTCTTTTTTTTGACAAGCGAAAATATATCTACAAAAAAACTTAATTTATTCGTTGCTGCGTATATGCGAAACAATCGCGAGAACAGCCATTTTATATATTGATTCCAACCACGCAAGCGACGTCGCCAGATTTACTATTTCATGGTTTGTTCTGCAGTCGGCCGTATTAGTGTATTGGTGTATATAAGATTTACTTATCCAATAACGAATCCAGGTATAATAATAACAATAGTTTCTAGGAACAATGGTTATTTGTTATTTTATTAGTTTAGACCAGTGGTGTATATAAGGAGAGGGTTTGGAAGTTAGATCCCCCCAGATCTACTTTTATTTAAAGTAGAATGATGGAAATGATATAACATAAGGCCCTTTTTCGAGATTGGCGGATAACCCCCCCCCCCAGAGACAGTTTCACCTATAGTTAAAATAAAGTAAAGACTTTTTTTTTGTTCATATTATTTACGTTCAAATAAGTAAAAAACAATAACTGAAGGCTTTTTTTATGGTTGTTGGTAAATATAAAAAATATAAAAAAAAGAAAAAATTGTCTCGTTTTTATCTACCAGAATTCCAGACCTGTTGAAGTTATTGCAATCTCAAAACATTCGTAAAACTGACATGTTTCCAAGGTAGGTACTCTGTATAATATTAATTTTGTTTTAAATGTGTTTTTGTTTTCATGATCATAGTTTGTTTTAATTGTAATGTTTTTTTGAGTGATGTTTTTTCAGTAATGTTATAATATATATATATATATATATATATATATATATATATATATATATATATATATATATATATATATATATATATATATATATATATATATATATATATATATATATATATATAAAGAAGGGTAGTCTTGACCGACTAGTTGAACAACAAGTAACCTAATTATTGGGGTATCGGTCCTAATTTAGGGCTAGATTTAAATTGCTTTTAAGCTTCGCAAGAAGTTATCGATACTAATTGCAAAGCAGTGAGTACAATTCTCTACCTTTTTTTTCTAAAAATCCTCAATTTCTAATTAATGTGCATACAGAGATAAAAAACAAATTTCTTCTCATATTGCAGCCCTGAAGAAGGTAATAATCATTACCGAAAGCTTGGCGTAGCTTAAAAGCAATTTAAATCTAGCCCTAAATTAGGACCGATACCCCAATAATTAGGTTAATATATATATATATATATATATATATATATATATATATATATATATATATATATATATATATATATATATATATATATATATATATATATATATATATATATATATATATATATATATATATATATATATATATATATATATATATATATATATATATATATATATATATATATATATATATATATATATATATATATATATATATATATATATATATATATATATATATATATATATATATATATATATATATATATATATATATATATATATATATATATATATATATATATATATATATATATATATATATATATATATATATATATATATATATATATATATATATATATATATATATATATATATATATATATATATATATATATATATATATATATATATATATATATATATATATATATATATATATATTTATATATAATATATATATAATATATATATATATATATATATATATATATATAATATATATATATATATATATATATATATATATATATATATATATATATATATATATATATATATATATATATATATATATAATATAATTTCAGCCTCAATATTTGTACTATTTATTGAATTCATGTAAATATTATAAAGTATATCAGGTTTACTTAAAATACAATTTTTTTTGTTTATTTTATTCTACTCGATAACTAATTTTGGAATAATGATACCATATTTTTCTAATATATTGATCAAAATAGAATGTGACACCATGTCAAATGCTTTTCCCAAATTTAAGAGTACCACAAAGCTTTTTTCCCTTTGTTAAATATCGTGCACTATATTCTCTGGCGCTTTCTGTTTCGGCGTTCTTACCCAAACATACTACAATTATCGATAAGTCGGTGTTTGACAAATGTTTAAACATTTTCATATAACTACAAAGAACGTAACGGTTTGACTACTTATTTCATCTCTTTGCTTCTGCAAAACTGAGCATTGATTGATCGTCTAACGTGAATACTACACAAAATTCTGGACAGTGAGCAAACGATGAGCGTACCTTGATCTGAGCGCCTAATCTGTGGATTGAAAAGAATATATTAAAACTGATACTGCTTTATTATAAGGTAAAACTTTATGGAATGTTAAAAAGTACAAGCATTTAAGGCGTGACTTATTAAAATTTGCATACAGGAACAAAAGGTCCAAAAAGGAACTGTCCCAAAGGAAACGAAACGTCTAGTCACCTTACCTTAGCTTTATGTTATAAGATATTACATAACGAACGACTTTGTTTATATCTATGAAAATAATAATAACCTTATAATAAACATGACAATTTGATAACAATAGCTAATAATACTATGCAATATAAATCTTTTTGTCACATTAAATATTATTTTAAATTGTTTCTAGAAACGGACGATAGTCATCTAAAACTGTATTGTATTGTCTTTTAAATGTCAATTTGTAAAATTATGGTTATAGTGAAATATACTTTATGCAGGATATGCCTCATAAGAGATTATTATTTTATTCGCAAAAAATATGTTTGAAGTCGTTACTGCATCAGTAATTTGTTAATTATTTCAGTACTAACTATTTTAATCTATTCTATCTATATCCGTGTGTATCTTAAAATAGATGTATTATTTAGATGTGTCATGAATAATACATACTTCTATGGAGTAAAAATTCACTACTCTTGAATATCCAAATTAGATAGTTATACTTTTTAAGTTTAAGTGATTTTTCCTAATGCTTGGACAAATCATGAAGGTTTGAGGCTTAACTATGCGTTGGTTGACACTTTCTCAATATTGAAACATGCATTTTCATTTCGCGTTACATTTATTACTATTAGATATTATTATATTAGCCCGTCAGCAACGTTACACGGGCTTAGCAGTTCCTATCTGATAATAATAATAATAATATCTAAATCATAATTGCAGTAACACAATAAAGACCAAATGGTCAGGATGCGCTCTGAAATATAACTCCCAACACAGATGGCGGGTGGTCCAGTGCGCTATCGTGACGTTGGTTCCGGCGGGCCAGGTTTGAATCTTGGTAGATGCATATAGACTTTTCTAAGTCTGCAGCCGATATCAGTAGTAATAAAACCCAACATAGACAACTGTAAAATTTATCTAGCGCCACCCCATTCACGATGATTGACGCCGAATGTAGGTGCAAAAGGGGTTGTTGATGCAGATACACACTTGTAAGTCGGTAGGTCACTTGATAAAGATCAAAGGCTACTCCGTGACCCAAGAGTTAATAGCTCGAGGATGGGGTGTGGGCTGGTGATCAAAAGGATCGTGGTGCGGAATCCACATTAAGCTGTAGGTTCCGTCCAGATTGGTCAGTCCCATGACGGAAAGGGAACGTTAAAACAAGCTAGTAAGCAACTCGCAGTACCATAACCCCGAAAGGAAATCAGTTACAAATGGACTGTCCTATAGAGCTATTAAACTAATTTTAGTTTAGAATACCGGGATTTTAGTTGTAAATAGTTCTGTTTTACATTTCAAATAAACCCTTTTTTATTTTTATTAATTTTTAGTCCAACAATCAGAAGGTTGGGGTCGTGCAAAATACTAAAGTGCATCAATTTTTTTTTGCAAATGGAACTTTTTCAGGGGCTGTTTAAGAGTGTGCAGAGTACTCATACGTAGGCCGTTTGGTTCACAAAAAATGGCCTAAAAGAAAAAAAGAGGGTTTTGTCCATTATTATGTGGAACATATTTCAGATAGAACAAAATTGTTGTAATTTCAAATATGGGTCATATCATTTCCTACAAAAGAGGTTATAGTTTTTTCGGAAATGTGATAGTTTTCATTTATCTCGAAAACTACTTTAGTCATTGATTTTCCTCTCCCCCCTCTTTTCGGTTCAAAAAAAAATTCTTGAATTTATTAGCAAGCGCGCAGACAAAGTTTGCGATAATTTACATAACATACATACCAATGTATTTTTTGGTCATGTTTTTTGTGGACCGGACGACCTACGTGTCAGTACTCTGCACATTCCTAAACAGCCACTCGAGAGATGCTATTAGTAGCGTACAATTATATCATTCCTGTGACAGCCTCTAGAACGGTCTCTGGTGACTGGTCTATTTCGAGAAAACGGCGTTTGGTGATTTAAGTGAAACGTATATTAGTACCCAAGTAGCTCGACTGTAAATATATTTTTTTAAATTTCTTCAGCTGTATCACTTTCGAGAAAATGACGAATTTATGAGGTAACAAAAGAACAACAAATCAAACAATGCCTATTTTGAGATTCTCTTTCCTTAGAAGAAGGTCAGCCAATCTCAAAGTCAGAGGTTCTCAATATGGCACAATTAAAACCGAATCTTAAACCTGTCCAAAACTTAGCATCGACTAAGCGTAACTGAAAAATTTAAAAAATAGGGTGTTGAAAACGATTAACAGTTTAATACAAAAAATTCCTCTTTCTCATGCTTAATAACTAAATTACGAATAAACGCTAATACAATCGAAAGCGAATCTTAAACTAGTCTAGTACTGTAGCATGGACTAGGTGAAACTGAAAAATTGTAAATTTAAAGTATAAGATTTTGGAAAAGATTAACACTTTAAAAAGCAAAAAATTGCCTCCTCCAAATAGCTAATTACGCTAATACAATCGAAAGCGAACTCTTTCAAAAGTAATGTAAAACTGCAGCATGGACTGTAAATTTAAAATATAGGGTTGTGGGAAGAAACAATTTGCTTAAATAAGTTAATTACGATTAAACGCTAATCGCCGATTTCTTTGTAAAAGTTTACGAATACATTATGCATTCGAAAATCGAAATCCTATAATTTTAAAATATATTATGCTGATAATGTTTTTATAACTCTTATATATATTAATAATATTAATGGTTATCAACTTACAACTAAACAGCAAGGCCTCATTTATTTAGGCGGATGTGATATTGGGTGGGAGTATTTCGGGGAATTGTTTTAAATAAAGGCATCTTTAGATTATTAACCTTTCCTTAAAATTCATCTGACTAATCGACGATTGTTTTCACTTCAAATACAATTTACCAGTTCTTAACTTGCATATAATACCTATACATCTAAAACATTATTTAAATGATTTAGTTGAATACGTATAAAATAACACAGGAAGAATGACATATTTTAGCGCCAAATAAGGAAGAAATTAACGTGACTTAAAGCACGCCAAACTCATATACTTTAAAGGACAACGATTAATTAATATTCCAAGCAGTTTTCTGACAGTGATAAACAAATTAGTAGTTGGTACAGCTCTAGTGGTTAAAGAATAAAAATAAATAACGTCTGAATTGAATACACACAATTAAAAATTGTTTTTTGACGTCATGTATATATTACATTATTTTATGAAATTTAGGGATATAATATTTTTTAAAATTGTTGGTTTTTATTTTATTTCCATAATTTTTTTATATAGCCGGAATCCCAACGAAGACAACTTTTCTCATTAATTGTTAAATTCATTTTGCTGAAATACCATTAACATTTGGGATATTATATATAATTTTAGCTGCTGACACGTGGATTTGGTGGGTTTAAGATCTACTTTTAAAAGGAACAACGTGTTTTAGTTCTTTTCGAAACATCTTTAGGGCTTTGGAAATACACAGAGTGCAAATTTTCTCAATAAAAATCTGCTGATCAACAATTATCTGATCAACTTAACAATTATTAAGGCGACGGAAAAAAGAAATATTCAAGAATCGTTTAAAAGCTACACAAAACCCCATACATGAATGAACTTCTGGGAGAAATTATCAATTAGAATTAGTTCTAATAACATTGGTAAGCCTGATACTATTGGCAAATCATTTTTTCTTAACAAAACACGTTTGGAATTAAGATCTGCAGTAAGATACGCAATACTCTGAAAATATAGCAACATGTGCAATGTTGGACAAATAGGGCAGTATTGGAGGCAAATATAAGAATGATATGGTTAATAAAATTAGAACACTCACACGCATCATAGCAAGCCGTCACAGTTTTATGGCCTACAGGATCTACAAAGCCAGCATGCTTGTACGACCAGATTATCCAGTCACAAAGTTTTAAATATTGTTCACAATATCTCTATAGACTCAATCGCCAATGATCAAAACCAAACTTAAAGAGCAGTTCTTTGCCGAAAGTCCTTGGCTACTGTGGCAATCATGAACGACCTGTTGGAGTATTGCCCGCTTAAACTTTCAAGTTACAGATTAGTTTTACGCTCAGGATGACGGTTTTCCTATGGATTTATTTCTTTCGTCAGTAGTAGCCAGTATTTACTTGGAGCCTGCTTAAATATTACCTTGAGATTAAATATGAAATCTACCCTCAAGATGATGAGTTTCTATGGATTTATCGCTTTCCCCGGTGAAAGTTAATATTTACTTGAAGCGGTTTGAAAACTGCGCCATAGAGATGATAAGGTTTAAAGCGAAAGGTTAGTTGAGATATAACGGCCATTTATTTTATTGTAGGGGTAAAAAACACTTTAACGATTTTTAGACCATTCGAATAGTATTCGCTTTTCAATCAAATTCGTTATGGAAGAAGAAAATTCTAGCTTACCTCTTCTTAATGTTCTGGCCAATCGCAAAAATAATTTGATCAATAACTTCGTTTACAGGAAATCCACTTAGATTGGACAGTTCCTAGATCTAACCATTCTTGACGCAAAACAAGGTGTTAGATCTCAGTATAACCGAACTATAACCTTAAGTATGGACCAGTAGTCTTTGAATAGGGAGGTTAGCAATATTAAAAACGACCTTAAGCAGAATGTTTATACACAAAAGATGATCTGTTATACAATTACATTATGAAATGGTCAAAATAATAATTCAACTCGAAACGACAGAACAGTCAACTTGCTCGCTTATAACTATTTCATAGGTAAAAGAACCTCCGGAAAGATCAGAGGAATAGCAAAAAACCATAATATTTAAACAGCTTTCCAGCCGGGAAACACTCAAAAATAAGATCTGGTATCGCTGAATATTCTTGGAATAACTACCAATGGTTAGAAGGAAAAGTCCTCCATAAGGAACAATGCTGGATGAAAAGAAAATTTAAAGAAGCGATATTCAATCTCTAATTTGAGTATAATATAAAAAAGTGTTATGGTTTTCTCGGAACCCTCAGGATTTGCCAAACAAATAACAATTGAAAAGTAAAAATCGACTGTTATTTTAAATGGAACAGTATAGTATTATTTCAATAAATAGGCATTTCTTGATGATTATAAAAATAGTAGGTGTGATACCTTTATCTTTAAAGACAACCGAGAAATTTGAGAAAAACCCTGGCATAAGGGGCAATGTATTAGAAAGAAAGAGAACGCACTTATAAGTAAAGTTATTACAAAGGAATACATTGTCTTTTATGGTTCTTGTCAATTTTCTCGGTTGTCTTTAAAGATAAAGGTATCAAAGCTGATATTTTTATATTCAGCAAGATGCCTATTTATTGAAATAATGTTATACAGGATGTTCCATTTAAAATATCAAAGTCGATGCTTATTTTTTTACTTTCCAATTGTCATTTATTTACTTTTTTAGCAAATCCTGACGGTTCAGAGAAAACCATAAAACTTGTATACAATACTTTTTTGAGAGTTGAGCCCGTTTAAAATATATCCAGACATCCTGTACACCGATTACTCGGGATGGTTTGATCAATTTGAATCACATTTTCTGGAAGTATTTAGGGTAGTGCCGGGGTGATCACATAGCAAGTATATTGGAAAAAAATTAAACTGGAATGACACCATTTTAAATCTTAATCTACCTAAGAGTTTCCGTGATACATTTGAAAATCTTTAATGTATTGCCTTGAAATTTGGTGTGATGAAGTGTAATCAAAAAATGTAAAAAAAAAGTAATTTCGTCTCACTCTTAGGTACATATATACTTAAATATCTCTTTTATAAAAATATCTGGGTTTTAATACCATGAAGTTCAATTATACTAATCATTTTAATTTTTGATGTGTATTGCTGAGTTTCTGTAAATATGTCGAGGTGGCGCTTTTTATACAATATAAATACCGTGATTTTGGTAAAGTTTCATATCCAATCCAAAAGTTAACCTAGGTTCAGGCCTTGAAAACTTTAAGGCTGAGCTTTGCAATAAACTTTTTATAAATAGAACTAAAAAGGATAAAGTAAATTTTTTATAAAAAAAAAATAACCGAAATAAAAATAAACGCACTAAAAAGTAAAAAAATATTTTTTACATATTTCATCCTGAACATTTTATTGAAGTTTATGGAGTCGGTGTCAAACTAATAAAGAGAGTAAATAGACTTTATACTCGTTGTATATACAGTAGAGTCTTGTTAATCCAGACGAAGGCCGAAGGTCTAAATATTAGGTACCGTGGTTGCTTTAAGTGAAGAGTGGGAAAGTTTATTGATTGAATTTAAAGGCTTGCAGATTAAGTGAAGAGGGAAAGGCCTTTGCTAGTAACACATTTCACAATCGGGACACTCTGGGAATAAAGGCGCGAACAAAGTGAGAGGTCCTTGGTCTTTGGAGTTGGATGGTGAAGTGATGCATGTGGGTGAATGTTCATGTCTTCCTAGCAGGAATGACAGAATAGAATTCGTGGTAGTATCTGTAAAACAGTCGGATAGCCCATAGTTCGACGATGCTCTTGATGCAAGTTTGCTGCTGATATTGGATCATCAAACAGGGGAATCAAAAAATTGGATCATCAAACATTTGACAGAGTCAAAGATGTTAGGGATTGAAGGAGAGACTGCTCTCCATATAATTATGCCCACAATATTCAAGGATGGGTCTACTTTGCGAAGTGTTAAGGGTATACTAGCTGAAAAATATTTTGAGCTCGGAGAATGAAACTCAATTTCTTCGCGGCTGTTGTGGCAGTTGAGGTGATGTGATGATGCCAGCGAAGATCTTTCTGAAAAGTGATACCAACTAAGCTAAGGGAATCTTTGGCTTCAAGCATTTGATTGGTCATTTGAATAATTTGGATAGTGGGAGATACTTTCTGAGGTACTAAACATGATTGTGTCTTAGTGATGTTAAAATGGATAAGGGTGTTTGCTTCCCATTCTACGATGAGGTCCTGCGTTGGGGATAAAGTTATCACTCTGCGCCTATCATTAATTTCAGTCTTGAAAACAGGTTTGGGAAATTGCATGTTGGAGTGGGACCTACTGCTGACATAGCTGCGACTAGGATTGCTGGTAGAAGAAAACAGATCATTGATGTGCAGGAGGAATAGGGTAGATGCCAAAACTAAACTGTGTGGAAAGCCTGCGTTGGTTTTGTGAAAGTCAGATGAGTGGCCATCAACCACTACAGAAATACTTCTGTTGGAAAGAAAACTGACAATCCAAGTACAAAGTTTTGGAGGAAGACCATAGGTAGGAACTTTGTTGAGTCATGCCAGACTTCAAATGCTTTGGATATGTCGAGAGTAATAATTTGGGCTTCTCCGTGGAATCGATGGACTTGTTCCAGTTTGAGGTTACGAATGCAAGAAAATCTGCTGCAGACCTTTGGTGACGGTAGCCGTATTCCCTGTCATGGATAGGTTTATACCTTTCAAGGTAATTTAAATGTTCAATACTGATATACTTCTCGATTGGCTTGAAGAGATTGGTTGATGCAAAGGCGTCTGCTGCTCTACTTTTGGGATCGATTTTAGTAGAACCTAACCATTTTTTATTATGAACTTAAAGTCTTGAAGGATAATGGTTTCAGAGGAAGGGAATTCACATATTAGGAAATCACTTTAGCAGAAGGAATAGGAAATCCACTTTAGCTGATGGAAAGTCGAAGGGCTCGTTGAAATAATTTTCTGAGGGACAAATGCAACATACAATTTTAGTGGAAGTTCTAAGGGGTAGTTTAATCCACAGGATATCGGATCTGTTCTATTCAAGATTGGGAAGTCTTGTACATGATAGATTACTACGAATGTAGCAAACGCCACCGTTCAGGAATTATGGACGTACGGCTTATTTTGGTTTCGGTTAGGAAGAGAATGAGGCTTGCAGGATTGGAGATAGTAGTGAACAGAGTTAAGGTTTTTACCCAAGCCACAAATATTGGTGAATGACAAATAACATTTCGATGGTGGAGCGCCACAGGTACCTCTCTGCCAGAGATCCGAGATAGAGAAGATAGAGCTTTCATCTATATTTTGACAGCTAGTTAGAAGTTTAACTATAGGACATACAAAACACTTTAAACAAAAAACCTTTCTCTTTTAACAGTCTATAGGATCAATAGGAATACAGCATACTAATTAACGGGGTGCATTCGGATTATGAGTCGAGGAACTCACCGTCCGGATTACTGGATGTTTGGATTAAACTGTGTCCTGATTGAAGGGGCTGTGCTGTATAGATATTTAGTACATAAATATCTTTTTGGGATCGACTTCATAATGCCAAATTTTCAAGGTGTAAAGTAAAGTACTTTATAATGAATTTGCTTTTAGTTATATTTTTAACAGACTTCAGATTATCAGTTCGACTCTATGTATTTTTTATGTATGTACACCGATTACTTCGGGATGGTTTGACCAATTTGTATGAATTTTTTAGGATATGTTCAGGGTAGTGCCGGAGTGGTCCGCAAACATAAGAAAAAAGTTAAAATTGGCGTCATTTTTAATAGTTTACAATAGTTTTGTACCTAAGGATTTCGGCGATAAATTTGAAATAATTTAACATGTTGTATTGAAATTTGGTGTATGAAGTGTAATTAACCAAAAAAATAATTTACATTTTTATAGGTACATACCATTATTTTTTCATTAGATTATATTTTCGGTGATTATAAATCTTAACGAATGTTGAAAATATCAAATATCTTTATACTTGGTAAAAAACAGGCCTCGAAAACTTTAAAGCTTATCTTTGCAATAAAACTTTGTAAAAATGGAACTAAAAAAGATGAACTATGAAATTAAACTAACTTCAAAAAAAGCACCAAAAAGTAATTATTTTATTCTATTGACTTTATGAAGTTGGCCTTAAACTGATAAATATAGTAAATAGACATTATACTCGTGGTATAGAATATTTTTTTACTTTTTTGTGCGTTTTTTTGCCTGAAAAATTGGCGAGTTGACTTAGGTAAAATAACCTGTGAATTTAAGAAATATTTATTATATATTAATATAATACGTGAGTCCACAATGTATTATTCTACAAATGTATTCAGTAATTGTATTATTAAATGCATGCCCAGTAGTCCTTGAATCAAACTATTCATTTCATTAGCGAAATATAATCGATGATATTTCAAGAGATGAAATATTGTTATTGTTACATGACGAACATATTCTGTCATTTATATGCAGTTGGTAATTAGACGTGCTATTATATCAGGATTACGTTTGTTCGTCAGAATAATTAATCTGGTGATTCTTAATGACGTTTCCTAATTTGGTAGTTGACGACTAAACAATTGTGTAATGGACTCATCTCAATATTTAGTTTATTTTAGTTAGTCGCTCGTATTTAGTAATAATTTGTTTGCACCTATACAAGAAGTCCTAACTTATTATGCACTTTTGGGGGAATAAGTTATTTTGGTATAATATTTAAGTACTGGCTTATTGTGCGATTTGACATAACTGTTGGGTTAGTCTTAAGTTAAACGGACGTGTCGCTACTATCCCTACTCGCGTTCCGAAACCTGTGTGGTTACAATAGTTACTCCGGTTCAAGGATCTAATTACTCCGAGTAGAAATTACGTTGTGCCCATGGCTGTGGTGTTTCCTTGTTTGGCTATTCTTATAAATTTGGGGTTTCTCTAGTTCATCCTAATTAATCGTCTATTTTATTGATAAATTATTGATGTTTCTTTGCTCTCTCGCGTACGTGTGTTTAAATGCTTTATTGTAATATAAGACTTGTAATGATTTTGTCCTCACTCTCTCCCTCTCTCTCTCTTTCTCTCGCGTTTAATTCTAGAGATGTTTGCAAGCTCCTTGGCATCCCAGCGATATTAAAAAACTAAATTTAAACGACGCCGATGGTTTCAACTTCCTCGGAACCCTCGAAAATGGTGGTATTCGAAATCATACTTTTGAACTGTGATCCTCACAACAACTATCCCAGATGAGGGTTGCGTTTGATTTACGACCCAAGTGAAGAGAGTTTCTCTTCTAGCGACTTGAAAGACGCAAATAAAATGGTAGCTTTTCCCTCTCGTAGGAGGGTGAAGTCCGATAACAACCGTCCGTCATGTGCAACCATTGAACATTTAAGTCATCAAAACGGCCAAAGATTAATGCAGCAGTTGGTGGTCCCTCTCTCTCTAAGGGATGATATATTAACATTTCATGATCAGGGCGATCATCAGCCCCCTTTGAGGGGCGCGCGGAGCCTCCTCCACCCCTCAGTCCGTAAAGGACTCCGAAACTAAATATGGTAAAGATGATATATATATATATATATATATATATAGATATATAGAAAATATAAATTTTCTCTTTTTTTATAGATTACAAAAACCGTGCTTTTTAACAGCCAATCAATAGTATATCTATCACACATGGAAAAATCATATAACTTACTTATTTCAGAAAGTAAACGAAATGTTCAATACGAAAGTTAATTGGGGCAACTCGAGTGTTTAATTTATTTTGTTTTCATATATACAGAGTACGTGTCGTTTCTCGGGGGCAGGTACTAACTTTCTTATTTTAAATGAGATACCCTGTTTAATTATAATAATTCAAATAGCGCTCTTTATAACGCTTTCAGTCATATATAACTTGATGGCTTTGTGATGGAACATTTCGGATTTATTGGCATTTATGATCATTATTCGGTAAATTTTTATACCGGTATATTTAAGGTATTTTGGTATCTTTTGAAACTCTGGACGAGCCATAAAAAAGACAAATTTAGTTTTTTTTTACTGCCTTTACTTACCAACTCTCAAAATTTTTGAAAAATGACCCAGTGTTGTCAAATTTCACGCATACTATTTATCTCAACATTTTCAAATGCAACCCCTGTATATTATCATACCTAAATAGAAAACGAAGAAACGAATAGTTCAACGATATATAATACATTAGTCTGCGAGGCCTCATCTCGGACTTATAGACGATTATCTTCACTAATTTTTTTTTAATTCCAAATGGGATTTCCAAGCATTGTATTACTATTTACGTTATTATATACAGTTGTTTGCGTTTTTCATGGGGTGTGTTTTTAATCTTTAAAAGTATTCTACAATCCATTCTATTATCTGTACTCTCTTTTCATACGGTTTACTTTTTTTTTATTTCTGAGAGGGAATACAATCTTGCTTTAAAATTAAATTTGCTTGCCTCTCAGGAGGCACTATAATATTTAATAAGGATTTGGATATTATTTAGAAGGCTTAAATGACGCTGGAAACTTAAATTCTGTTTAAGAAACACTGGACCTGGTCTTTGTATTGCGGATAATATATTGACATATTCACCGAAATTGACCTAGAACGCATCTTTTGTCTTTGATTTCTGTCATAGTTACGTAAATCTTTTGACACATATTATATCGCCTTCTTTTTTTATATTGAGTTTATCCCCTTGTTTAACAATGTAGAGGAAAAAGTTGATGTTAGAGTGTTTTATACAATAATAATCGGAATATGGCTCTTAGGGATTATATACCTAAATTTCTATTAAGGCAATTCCCAGAAAAAATATCATTTCCAGAATATACCAACAATTTAAAATAAGTGGAAACTTGCAGAAAGAGAAAAGGAGATATCGTCAGGTTTTGATTGATGAAAAACAGTTCAACGTTTTGTTGTATTTTGAAAACTTTGAAAAAAAAATATATTTAGTAGTATTATTTGGACTGATGAGTCAATATTTGCAACCTCAACTCAAAATTTTTAAACGAAAAATACCCATTATTGGAGCAGTGAGAATAATCAGTTAGGGAAGTTATAAGATCAGGAAGAAGGTTTAGTGCGGCATTTGTATGTCCAGAATATTTTTATTATAATTTAAATTTCCAGCGTTACTTAGAGCTTTTAGATAACATCCAACGCCTTCCCGAAAATGAAGTGCCTTTAAGAGAACGGGCAAATTTAACTTGGCAGCAGGATGGTGCTCCAAGTCACAGAAGTCAAGAAATAACCAACTTTTTGAATGCACATTATAGAGGATGGGTTGGGGAAAACGGTAATTACGATTTCGAGGAGCCCCGAGCCCTTCATACTTCTTTCTGTCTTAAAAGTAGCACAAAATATAATATACAAACAAACCATCAACTGCGCAGGAACTTGACCGTTGAATGCGGGAAGGTATTTAATATCTAAATCAAACTGAATATGTAAGAAATGCCGTTATGTATTTGGAAAATATATGTGGTTGCCCTAAATGGAGGACATATAAAACACTTGTTGCAATAATAATTATTATTGTTAGTGTTTGAGTATAAGTTATTTGTTCGTTAATAAAGTATTCCAATGCTATAGATATTATTTCGTTAACAATGTTTTGGAGTTCCGAAAAGGTGCTATGTTGTTACATATCCTTAAACTCTTAGTTTAGTTCTCTATATAGATGTCACATAATATACAAGAGGATGCATTTGAAAATGTTGAGAAAAATACTTTTACGCGAAATTTAACAACACTGTGTCATTTTTTTTACGTTGAGAGATCAGTACTAGGCAGTACATAAAATATACATTTATCTTTTTTTATTGCTCCAGCAGAGTTTTAAAATGTACAAAAATTCTTTCAATATACTTTTCTAAAAATGTACCCAGTTAAAATAAGAAAGTTGATACCTGCCCATGAAAAATGACGTACTCTCTATATATGAAAATAAAATAAATTAAACCTTTTAATTAAATTAAACATCTCGTATACTTTCTATGATGCCAAGATAAACTGGCCACCCTGTGCAATAGAAGGTTATTGATCGTTAGTGCTAGGCATCTTGAGATTCAATTTAAATATTGTTCCAATGAGAGATAATTATGTTAGGGTAATTTACACATTTCGACAATTTAGCGTTTTGTTCTTATAAGGTGTTTAGCGATTTGTTGCTTATAACGAGTATGATATGATTTAACAAGTGTTTGCGCAAAATACCACTATTATTACCACCATATACACAAAATAATACCTAAGTACCTAAATTATGCACGTTTATGTTTATGTTAATTTAATTTTTATGTAAAAAAGGGATTAACAAATATCAAAAACCAGTGACTAGGTTTAGAACAAATATAGATGTTGTCAAATCTATATTACTTTCATTATAACCACTTTAAAATTGCATTGAATTGCTTCTTTATCATCAAATAGGAGGTTTAAAATTTAACTGAGTCAAACTGTTCAGAAAAAAAACGGGTTTTATAGGTATCAAAGGTATTATAAGGCTAATAATGCTTGAGGTCGACCGAAAGCGTTATCCCTTATAATACCCGTGGTGCCTTTAACGTTTAATGTCCGAGTATTAATTGCCGTGGCAATTAAAACAGTTCACTAGATACGTTTTGCTCATGTCATTTTAAATCTATAAATCACAAGTTAGATCTGGTCTAAATTAAAACCTCTTAGTGAATACGGGTGTTGGTGTCCACTTTCGGCTTTTACTTGATGGAAATTTTTTCCACTTTATTTATTAATTTATTACAAACTTAACAAAGATCAAAACATGAAGCGGTTCACTGAGAGCTGAAAACCGGTCGCGTGGTGTTATGTCCTGGGGAAAAGAGTTTGCCGGTAATTTGGGCATCGTATCTTAAGAAACGAGGAAAGATACTTTGTAAGTATTCCAGAGGTACTTTTAATTATTAGTAATGTGGTTTGGCAGTATGGGATACTAACTTTACGAGTATATAGTATCGATGGATTTAAAGCGTAATGATTTTGTTATGCCTAACAATATGATGTAATTTATTGGATATTTCTTGAGTTTTTTTAAATTTTTTTAACTGTGCGAGTATATAGTATCGGTGGATTTAAAGCGTAATTATTTTGTTAGTCCTAATAATATAACGTAATTTATTGGAAATTTCTTTAGTTTTTTAAAATTTGCTTAATAAACACTCGTGAGCTACTAAATGATCAGGCGAGCTACCGATAGCTCGCGATATACGGATTGGCGAGTTATATAGGATTTGTCTAAAATTACTACCAAATGTTATATGCATATATACTGTACAAACTGTGCTATCTGTACCTAATGAAATTCTGCAGCAGAAAAGTTCTGGGTGAATGTTTTTCGAATATATTAAAACATTAATCATCTATTCTTAATACTTAAGATTAAATACCTCCACTAATAGTGGACTTCTGCTCGAAATTAAACTTAAATTCAAAATTTAATAATTTAATAATATTGTGGTATTATTATCTTACATTAATCCTTACAGTGTCTCATGTATTTTATAGCGGCATCTATATTATGGTGTTATCATAACTTAGTATAATGTGTAAGTTTATTTTATTTATTATTACCTTCCATGACACAATGGTGTCAATTTTTGAAATACAACATCAATATTAACAAAAAAACTAAAAATGTAAGTTTTTATTCTTTGGATCTTATCGATAGACTAAGTAATCGAGGTTTTTGAAATTATACCTCATCAAATTGGAATTACTTATAGAAAGTTTCGTCTTCGATTGCATACATGGATATTCACTTACTTTTAATGCTCTGCGGTTGTGGTTAAATGTTAAGGCTGAATTTTAAGAGTCTTTTGAAACAGAGGTTGCATGAAATTTTTTTCCTACCTTTGGGTCTTCGTATCGCGGCGTATAGGAACCACCTGGGACAAAAACGATTAGGCACATACAAAGCTCTATCTTTTTGCTACTAGAAATAGATTATTTTTATAAGTCTTTGTAGTTCAGAGTTAATAATCGTTGAAGTTATAAACAGATTAATATATCTTTTTACGCCTTTTTTGACATTTTGTTTTCCAAATTTCTATATTTGTAAACAATTGCAAATTGTAGGGTCAGTTACGGTTAACTAAATTACTTTAGGTTCATGTTTAGAATCATGTAGGCTATATTTGCACGAAGTTGCAAATCTTTATGTTGCAAATTTCATAAGTTATTTTCATATACATTTTCAAGGAAGCTCAGTTTTCAGGGATTTTCGCGTCAACATGTAGAAATAACTATAACTCTTAAAGAAGTCATTTCATATAGAAGGAAAAAAATCTATTTTCGGCACTTGTTTTTGTATATTCTCCGATTAATTTTATATGTTCTGTTTTGCTGCCTATTAGTTTTTTAAATTGTAAATAAATAATTCTTTGATTGACTATGTATTATGCTATATTATACTAACATTGAAAAGGAAAAGACAGCTGGTATGATAAAACAATAAAAAATGTCCAAACATATTGTGTAGCAAATATGACACGTGATATGACGCCTATTAATCACATCCTTTAAAGCCGCTCGGGAATGGATAGCGCGATGACTATTTAAAGGGGCTTGTTCCGATTTGTCATCCGACAGAACGGAAGTACCGGAAATTATGAGTCTTTGAAAACTATGTTGTACGTCTCTTCAATATGCTGTCGGGTGATAAGAAGCGGAAACGTTTTTAGTTATTAAAAGTTGAATAAAAAGATATAAATATTCTTTATCCTTCAAGGTCTTAACAAAATATTATTGTTATAGCTTGGGCAGAGTTTTAATATAGCTTTGTACTTTCTATAGGTATAAATTATATTTGATAGGAGTATTCTTCCTTTCCCAATTATATAATGCGATTGTGAGATACAAGAACTTATAGCTAGTTTAAAAGAAATTTATAATATATATAATTCTTTTGATTTTCGAAAGACTGCAATTGGCAGTTTCTTGCAACTTCTACATTACTTAGTTTGCAGTATATCATTGCATATTCGAAATTTTTGTTAATGCTAAAGAACTTACGTCCCAGAATTATTTCCGTGACTGGAGGCGAAATTTGGGGTATGACAGATACATTTTACGATTACGTATGGCAGATAAATTCTGCGCTTATGGTATATAATATCATTTACATTAGGCCATTAGAATCAGATGATGGATGACGATTGTAGGGTTGGTAAGGCAGCGTTTTTTGTAATTGTGGATTAGTTTATACCTTTAGGAATCGCAGGAGTAAAGAAAGTCTTAAATTGGTCAAAAAAGTCTTAATAAGGATTTAAAGTAATTTTTTTTCCTTTCTAGTTGCCAAAAAGGTGGTCTGTATAAAAATAAACAGTTTATTTTTTAGTTTTGTATTTTGCGTTTCTTTTTTTTTTGTAAGTACCCCAGATGATTTTTTAGTTAACACCAAAAATTAATAGATCTAACATATCTATTATTTTTCTACTAAGGAAAGTGACATCAAAAACCTGACTCATTGGAATCAAATTTTTGATGCCACTTTTTTGAGGTGGAAGCAACTTAATAAAACAATATTAATCACAAAATGGGACAGTGTCCAAACAAATCCTGGAATTTCATCCCTATATGTTTCGATTCAAAACTCAACGCAACCAAGTTGACGCGTTTTATTTCTTAACATTTTGACATTTTGTTACAATTTTTAGATGTTATATATTGGTTTTTTGAGGTTTTTTTTAACTTTTTCAGTCTTGTATTTTTATTTGCGATCAAAAATTGTTCTTTTTGGAGCAGTCATAGTATTGTATTTGCCTGGCTCCTATTTACAATTTTGAAAAATGTTAATGCAAGTGAATAGTCGCTGCCAAGAGTTGATAGCATCTTTGATATGCTATTTTAAAGAACAACGAGAAAATAATAATCAGTGATTCTAGTAGTTACGAATCATATTTCCATATTTTAAACTATTTAAATCGTACATCCAAAAGTAAAACCTAAATTTGCTGCGTTTTCCTGTTCTCTGTCCAGCCTAGTTCGCGATAGAATCATTGCATCAGGGACAATTGGTTGCTACGTCAATGGAAACATTTCAATTTTCCATAATTCTATGATCATCTGATTACCATTTCGAATGAAACGTAAGCAGCCGTTTGTTGACGTCCAACGGTTTTTATGTTGTGTGAACTATAGCTATCGAGTAAATGACTATGACCTTTATTTCTATATTATTTATCATCCTGTACTTAGATGTGATACGGGAGCAATTGGTTAATCCATAAAATTTAATAAACAATAAAAATAAAAATAAATACATTGTGATTTACTCAGTAGTTACATTACTTAAGGTTATGGTTAGCAAATTTTGGTAAAATCTATCGAGTAGCACTTTGATGACTTAATGAATTAAGATAGAAAACTTCTAAAAATCACAAAATATCCAATAACTTTTAAACTTTTTTTCAAGTTTGGATAACAAATCTTTTTAAAATGTTGGGATGATGTCCTGTCGTCTATCTTCTGGATTTTTTAGGACTACTATTCATGTGTTTGTACATAAGTGAGCTCAATATGACTATTTAATGTCATGTCATTACTTCATTCTTCGTTTTCTATTATACGTATTATTTTTTAACTATTCACTCTATATCCATTTTCTGTTACAGATGCTTTTGTAATTGTTGATATACTCCTAAAATTGTATATTTTATTCTTTTCGATCTACCTTTTGCGCCCTGTACAATTAACTCATTGTAACGATGTGTCAAAACTGAGTTCGCCGTTCACTATGAGATAACAGGTGGACGTCAATCACAAAGGTCCTAATGTAGAATCTAAATAAATTATAAGATATATGTCGTAAAATTGGTAAAAGTCGTATTTGCAGTTTTTCATTTATCATCGAATTTGGGACACTCTGTATAAGTGTACAGGATTATTGCTTATAAATGTAGCCCCACTTTAACTTTTTAATTGTTGCTTTCCCAACAATTTATTTCTACACAGATTGTAATAAAAATGTGTGTGTGACAACCCAAAGTTTTTTTGATCTAACGGTGATTTCTAGACATTTTTTATGTAACATATTGTATATCTAAATTTGTTTATTTTGATTTAATTGATATCTGAAAATGGGTATTTTTGCTGCGATAGCGCCCTGTATAATCTAAAAGGTTTAACTTCTAGCAAAATTATTTGAACTTTCCTATCTTATTTTTGAAATATCTATTTTCGGTTTAACCGGAATTTAATATCAATGTGTCACTTATTGATATCAAGGTGTCAAAATCAAAACTTCCTCTAAAACCGGACGCTTTATCTTTAAAAAGTCAGATAAAAAAGTGCAAAGTATTTTGCTCTAAGGTAAGTCGTTTAGCTTCTAAAGGGCATTAAAGTAGAAAATGTAGCTATTTTCAGATATCATTTAATTGAAAACAAATGAATTTTTCACTATTATGTGGTCTGTCGCACTCTGAACCGTCTGACTAGTTAATGCTTAGTTAAAATGCTTTGTGCAACCCGCCATAAGTGTGTTGCATAAAAATATCTAGAATTTACCGAAGAATTCAAAAATGTACATACTAGGGGTTCTACTTAGAAAAATGTTACTTTGGGTTGTCATGTTGTCCCTCCAAGTTAGCTACAAGGAGAACAGTTTTTTTAATTGTTTTTTTTACGCTTGGACTTATTATGTTACTATTAACAGATTTTATTAATGTATAATGGAGAGGAAAATAAAATTTATCGAGAATGTTTAATGATTTGTTTTCTTACGCGATATTTTATATTCGTGAAAAATTAAAAAACCATTGGGCGAATTACTTCTTAATTTCATTGTATTGCATTTCGGCAGATACTTCACTTATTCTTTTGGACAAGATGCGACATTAGCATCTATGAAAAAAGTTGGTAAATTCACTTTTATCCAAAACTTCCATCGTACAGAATTCCACTATGTACAGACAAGGAGCTCATACATATATATTTATTAGTTTATAAAGAATAAATTATGTCATTTTTTATTGTCATTCATAAAAAGGTTTGATTCCAGGAAATGAAATTTTACCGAATATTTAAATTTTTAATTAGCCCCTCCCATGTTTTGCCATACAGGATTCACACTAGAATTTTTTCCAATTTTTCCGTTTCACACTTGTTTTTGTGCAAAAGTTTAAGTCTAATGGATAAATAGATTTTTGGAACTAAATTAACCTTAATGGCTTCACAACAAAATTTTACCAGTTTTTGCAAAATTTGAGGTCCGTTCAGTCAGTAGTTTCTTAATAATGATTTTTTTACATTTTGTGAGGCAATTTTGTTCCCTATGATGATTTTTACCAAAACGCAAGAAATGTAACCATTTCATCCCCCTATGACTCTTGATTTTTGACCAAAATTTGAAGTTAATCTGTAATTTGTGAGCTATCCTGCATACAGCTAAATCGACAGACCGATGGAAGTGAAGGAAGTAAAACAATATTATTGCTACCTCAGAACCAAAATCATTGCAAAATATGCATTTTTTGAGGAAAATTTCGTGTTTAAATGTCACTACGTTCTGAAAACATGATGTATTCACGTTTAATGTAATTTTTCTTTGTCCTCCTTCTAATAAAAATTTCTATGATTCCAAACTTATTTTTTTATAACTGAAATGTATGTAAGTGGAACAATGTAGGGGGTAAGGGGTTCGCTGCATAGAAACGATTTATTTTTTATCTTTGGACAAACCACCAAGGGTTGAGGCTAAGATATAACGTGCCGTTACATTATACCGTGATTGTCTTAATGGCTTGACGACGAAGCTCTGTATTACAGGGCGTGGAGCCGGAATTTCTGTCGACGTTCTCCAAATACCAAAACGTGAATTAACCCTAGCGATCACCCATCGAAATATTAGCCGCGCTGTACTTTCAGCCGGAAACAATCAGTGCACTTCCGGTGTAAACGTAATATAAAACTAATTATCATTTTAGCCACATTCTAAGTAAAAAAAGACAAAATTTAATCGATACTCGGCCGCAGAAGTACGTCAACCAATAATAATGTTTTATTTCCGCGTAAAATTTCCTAGTATTCTAGTTGTAAAAATAAACCTTGCTTAAGGTCAATTCATATTGTTTTCGCGCTTCTTCGCAGCTTTAAACATTGAAATCTATGTGATCTGAATACTTGTGGTGATTTTATTTTTCCGAATAACTTGCATTGTTGAAAAATATATGAAATCTTGGTATTTTTCGTTTAGCAACGCATATTTAATGGTATCGGTTTTTAAATCTTATTTCTATATTGTTAATATGAATATTAATAAAAAAACTATTTGGAAATATTTTGGCTAAAAATTGGTGGCAAATTGGCAAAGGTATACCCGAAAAACTTTTATGTGTTATTCTGAAACAATGTTTTGTTCAGCGACGACTTTTTTTCCAAAGAGAAAACTTAAGATCCATTTATTCCTATTTTTTAAATTTAGACGGCGAATAATTCCTTAAAAATCATAAATATTCCTTTTTCAAATTTCCTTCAATATTTTGTTCCATATAAAGTATAACGTATTATCTAGTTTTATAAAAATGTATCATAACATATCCCCCTTTTTTCTATTATGCATTTGACATATTAAAACTATTTCTGTCATTATTTGATAGAAAACAATATTCACTTGCTGGCAGCAACCTAGTCGTCAATAAAATCCATTTCTCATTTTCTGAATACCCTCTGAAGTAATAAGACCACACTCGATATATATTTTTCGTTCTTTTAATACTTGAAACATTGCTTTTTAAGTAACCCCATAGCAAAAATTCAAGTGGAGTAAGATTCGGAGGTCTTGGTGGCTATTCTATTGGACCCCCTACTGTCATTCCATTTATTTGGAAAATTTTTGTTCAGATAATCACGAACAGGCCTCGCATAATGAGGAGTCGCCTCATCCTTGCTAAAGCAAGAAGTCCGCATTTGGCACTTGTGGATCCAAAACATTGTGAAGCCATCTGCTAAATTTCGAGCAATTCCTTGTTATAGAAATGACAAATATCCAGTTAAGTTTCTGTCAAAAAATATGGTCTAAATCACTCTAGAAACATTAATTTTTTGGGTCCACTGGGTATGTACTTTCTCATTCAATGAGGATTCCTATTTTCCCAATATCATGTACCAGATATATTTTAAAGAGGTGATACTTGTATTCTTTAAGATACTTACTTATCATAGTTTAACTTATCGAGGGCAAGTCTGGATAGTTTTCTCTGGATAATCTAACGACTTCCTGTTGAGATCTAGATTTATCTTCGTATTCGACCTGATTCATGGTGGGTCCATAAGAGGCAATGTATTTCTATTAACTCCTTCTGATTTTTAAATCTCGTTAGGATATGGGGGTTCTTAGGGTAGGGTTTATGCAAATCTCATCTGCTTTTTTTGAAGATAAAACTTCCACAACAAATTATGAAACATTTTGTTAGGCACGCTTTTTCGGAACATACGGTATACATAAGCAAATGTTGCGTTAAACACTACAGAAACCAGCGATTTTTCAAAATTGTTTAGTTTGATTGTTCTTGATGTTCAGAATAGGATTTCTTACTCTGAGGAATTTTCGATAACAGGGGAGGAGATACCAAAAAATAATATTTCAATTTTCGCATCGCTTTAGCAAAACTAAATATTTTTAGTTTTAGTTCATACTCTAATAGTGCTACGCGGAAGCCGGCTCGGCTGCAATTCGTCGACCCGAATTTAAGGAACGTTGCCTATTGAAAATATTTCCAGAAAGTCTATTGAAAAATTATATACCCCATACGTAAAAACAGAAAATTAGGTGGACGCTTCTTATAAATTAGGAAATACAACCATAAAAGCTTTAATTTGTCAGATTTTAGCACATGCGATATGATCTTGAATTTTGAATTGAAACTTGCACCGAAACAATGATATATGTTACATTTTTGATTGGGTTGCATAAATATTTACCAAATATTACAGTAACACAAGCAGGACCGATTTTCTAAAAGTTTTGATTGGAAGAAAATCAGGTCTGATCCATATCTTAAACTTTTTAATGAATAAGGGGGTTAAAATTTTATGTCTGTTATTAATTATGGCTGTAAAATATTCTAAATGTAACACAAATATATGTTCCGTGCACTCTTTAATTATGAATAGAAGAAATGTATTATGTACAGTTCGATCAGTCTATCTTGATTGCATTGTAAACCTTAATAACTTTTACTTTTTAACTTATGGGAATGAGCCAAAAACCAAATTGTATGGTTACATAAAAAGTTCTTTTTTCTAGTTATTAGAAAAGCGAAAAACTATCAATTTTACAAGATTTCACCATTATTGTATTTTTTTAAGTGGGACACCGTGTATATTATTTGTATATATTTTGCATAACATGGGCCTCTTCTTGCTGATTATAAATATACTAGATTTGATACCTTTATGTTTAAAAACACCCGATAAATTTGAGATAAACCCTGCCATAGGAGGCAATGTACTCCCATCGACTCTACTATGTAATAGAGCGTTTTCTGTCTCTCTCTAGCACACTGCCTCTTATGGAAGGGTTTTTCCTCAGATTTCCAGAGATTTTTGAAGATATAGGTATCAAATCTGGTATATTCATAATCAGCAAGAGGCGATTTTATAAACATATAATATAACAGGGTGTCCCATATAAGAAATACAATTTATGGTGATATTTTTTAAAATTGGGTCGTTTGTTTTTCTAATAAAAAAAATGCTTTTTATACAATTTGGTTTTTGGTTCAATCCGATAAGTTAAAACGTAAAAAAGTTGTTAACGTTTAAAATACTATCACGATAGATTGATCGCAGTGTACAAATCCGACAATTCAAATTAATGCTATCTGAAGGGTTAGAAAAGCGGTTTGCAAACTTGAAATTGTTGTATAAGAATTCTATCAAACGAAACGGAATCCAACGTGTTTTTTATGGGCATAACGTTTTCCACTGATTTTTTTCTATAATTCTTCAGCTTTTACAGTTATACGTTTTGAAAGCATACTGTCCTTTTATAAAGATTAATTTTCCTGGAACTCGAGAATGTAAAAGGTCTAAGTACTGGATCCTGAGTTTAACTGAAAGGTAAAGAAAAGGAAAGCGTGTTATTATTTAAAGACTTGCAACTTAGTGGAACAGAAGTAGCAGGTTTCATAATCAGGACACTCTGTGGCCAATGGGGCGAATAATGCGACATTATTTTTTTAGCTGTATTGCTGTATAGTAAAGTAATGCATGAGTCGAGGTTGGTTTTCCCCTAACAGGAATGGTTAAAGGAGGAGTAAAGATTATTTTGCCAAGAGTAGAATAGGGAAGCTTGCTTATGATGTTTGGATCATAAGAATAATTTATAAAAGGAATTACTCTCGTTTGTATAGCGTCAAGGAAGTTAAGGGTCCAAGATTCTGCCCAGATTTGGTAGCAGTATTCGATGTTAAGCATGACTCATGATGAGTAAAGGATGCGTAAGTCAGAAGAAAATAGCAAATTTTAATATCGCCGGAGTAATTTACACGTTCCAGTCTTAAGTATTGTGTCTGATTCCTAAGAAAAATGAAGTAAATTCTTGGAACTTATCTTGAAGTGTAAATTTGATCGGTAAAAGATTAGCCTTAAAAAATAAGAATTAAACTTTGACCCACTGCAACTAAAAATATAGTATTTAACTGCTCTTCTTGGCCTAAATACTGCTGACCGACATTAGTTGCTGTTTTTTTTTTCTAAAGACGAAGATTTTATTTGGTATGCGTGCTAGAAAATTAGTTTTTTTCCATTTCATTAGTGGTTTAATATGAGTTTTTAAAATGTTAACACACTTCATTAATATCAATTTCAGTTTTGAAAGAACCCATAGAGTATTTTTACAAAAAAAGAATAAATTTTCTCACATCAAATAAGTCCTCATTTACTAATTTCCGAATAGCATAGCGCACCAGAAGTTTAAATAAAAGTTAGTGGTTTATAATACGAAAATTCCCTTTTTTTCTTTGCTTTATGTTCAAACAATCTATACACTAGTATTAAATAGATCTATAGTATGTGAGTAATATGTAAACACAGTGTCACGTTTATATTCATACATTTTTTATTGCTTCAAATAGTTGTATTGTTTTAAAATTTTTTGTTCACATCAATAGAGCATTGTTGTTGTAGTATGAGAGATATGGTAATTTTGTGGCGAAAATAGTACCATAAATGTTAAGCAGTTGATTAATGTGTTTAGTCATGTAATGTAAAAGTCAAAACCGTTTTACAAGGTTTACAGTATAGAAATTGTTCTTCCTTTTTCACTAATGTATTTGGTTTTGTATTATTTTTAGTTTTTTTATGTCAACTGTTAGGCTGTCCATTTTAGATTTTAATATTCACAAACGTTACAAAAATTACAGCAGTAGTTTTTTTCAAGTTAACCTTATATATCTGATGATGCAATGTGTAATTAAAAAAGAGCCGATTAAATTTATTTTGTTCCTGTTTGCATTTTTTTTTCATGCAAATAATTTGAAAACACAAGTTCTTACTCTATCAATAGTTTTTCTCTTTTTAACAAAATATAACTTAACACATATTCTTATTTGTTTCAGGTAAGTGTATTCTAAAGCTGTGCTTCCAGTGTCAAAAATTTGTCAGTACCGGGAAGTAAGTATTTTAAACAAACTATTTGCTTTTTGTAGATTGATTTTTGTTTGACAGAATCCAACTGAAAATATCTTGGAATTAAAAAAGATATTGACATATATTACACCAAAGACCGATTAATACTCCGAATAGATGTTTCAACAACTGAAAAATAAATGACCCCCTAAATGTATCCTAATTACGCTCTCTTTCAGTAGAGTTGCGTCAATAGATTTCCGCCAAGTTCAACTCATACTACGGTTAGAGTTGCCAGGCTGCGGCGTTCTCCAACCTATTAGTAGTAATCCCTTTTGTCGCTTTAATTTTTTTTTACGATTTTCCAGGCATTAATCGGCGACCCGAGCGGTTGATGTCGTGAAATTATGAAACTACTAGTAAAAATATGAGTGAGGGCTCCCGATACTCTATCTCTATTATTAACAATTTTAATGTTGAAAATAAACATCGAGCAGCGAGTACTAAGTTGTTACGATGATTAATTTAAAAATTAAAAGAAATATGCTGTTGTCTTAGGGACTTGTAGGAACATTATCCCGCTGAAAAAAAAATGTTCACTGATTTTTCATAAAATGAGTCTGTTGTTAATTAATTATTAATTAATATTTTTTAGAGTTTCCGTTTATATTTCAAGTCGGATAATTGTTAAAATATTTTTAGTTTCGCTTCGTGTAGACTATATGAGATAATGACATTGGGATGTTTTTAATTGTTATAATCTATTGATTATTAATAATTGAAGCTAACAAAAAAATGTTAATTTGTAATTTTTTTGTTGACTAATTATTAGCTCTTATAGATTATAACAATTAAAAACATCGCACTCTCATAAGTATAGTTGTGATAAAGTCTCCACGAAGCAAAATAATTTTAGTGACTTATTTAACTGTTCCTGAGTAATTTTTGGACGCAGAATCCAAAATAGCCATTAGATTTCGACTATCAGATCTAGTTTTTGAGATGAGCTATATTTATATTTTTATTTTTTAACTTATGTACTTTTCACGTTATTACTATTTCTACTGGCACCGGCTGTCAGTTAAAAAAAAAACAGCAAAAATACAGAGTTAAGTATTTATTTCAAAAAGTAGTTATACATACATTCGTTACTTATCACTTAAACTTTCTGGCATGGAGTTTATTTGGCGCTGAAGACTCCAACAGTAGTCGGCCATCATGTGGCTTGTTATCGATCTTTTATAGTTTTAATATCCTGATGGTATCTTTCTCTCTGTTCTTCAATACGTATACCTAGTTTTCTGAGTTGCTACTGATGTTCTTCATACATATTTTTTTTTCAAGACTGGTTCTATTATTTCATATTTCTCTTTCATGGTGGTGGAATGACCCATTGCGTCATATTGTAAAAGGACACATTTTAAACTACGTTTTGAAATGTCAATTTGTCTGGTGTGTATTCTGATATACCAATTTTTTTTATTCTCTATTTGTGTCTATTGTTCCGATTAATACATTTTATTTACGAGACAAAAATGGCAGTCATTGTGATAGGTTTCGGGGGTTCCCTCCAAATCATTGGTATGCCATACTTTAGGCACTGTTTCTGAATTTAAAAATATGAACTTTGTACCTTTTCCGGTCAAACCGGAAGTGGGAAAAACGTTCTCTAGACGCATAAATCGTTTTTCAGCCATTTATAATATAATATATACATTGGTTTTCAGAACCAAAGAATGTTGTTCATTTTTAGTTTTTATTTTGCTATAAGAGAAACTATATTTACAGAATACGTATTTAAGTACTGCATAGTTCATTCAACGAGGACTATGTGAGAAAAACCGATATAAATATTTTACTTATTTCTTGCCATAAAATGTTAATAAAATTCAAATGGACACAAAAGAGCTACGACACAGAAATTATATTTTTTAATGAAACTACTTGTTTCTTATTTCTTATTTGAAATCGTTGCATGTCTTTACATATATTTTGATCAAAAGAAATAAAATTCAAATGGACACAAAAGAGCTACGACACAGAAATTATATTTTTTTTATGAAACTACCTGTTCCTTATTTCATATTAGAAATCGTTGCATGTCTTTGCATATATATTGATCAAAAGATTTTATAATTATTTTAAAATATGTTTTTTAAAAAAATGGAAAATTAGAGTAAATATTCTAACAGGTAACACTCGGGGAACAATGATTAAAATTAAAAAGTTAACCAGCTCCTTGGCTTTCGTAATAGTAATAGGTTTCATTAAAAACATATGGTTTTTAAATTTTTATGTGCTGCACCTTTTCGTTTCCGTCATTGTATAGGCAGTATTCTTCTATTTTAGTCTTCCCATATAAAAAAGTTAAGCTGAGAAAATAGCTCTTAGTTCTCGTTGTATGTCCCCAAACAAGAATATTTTTGTTATTATTTTGTTGTATACACAATATAGTATTATACTGAGTACTTTAATGTATCTGTTACCTCAGAAAATACAATTCTTTCTCACTTTCGTTTCGTTGGAAATAATCTCGTTAAAATTGCGGGCATTGCAAGGCATTAATGGGCATTTTGAGGCATTGCGTAGAATTTTGGGCATTGTTAGGCATTAGTGTACATAATTACATATTTTTGGCCAGCGGTCTATCCCTAGAGCCTCCGCCATTACAATACCTTCACCAAACTCAAATTTAAAATCTGTTTTCAAATGGTATAGTTCATGTAGCTAAATACATTGGATTTCTTAGTCGCAAAAAATGTTTGATAAATGTGTTGGTTTTTTCTTGCGTTTTGTAAAATGGAGTCTTACAACCCTTTAATGAAGGGTGTACTTATTGAACATTTGCATTTTTACAATTCATATGAATATGAAAATATAACGCTTATAAAAAAATTGTAATAAAGTTTAGGCTACATAATAATTATTGTTATTGGTTAATTCCCATCCAGTCGTGGTTGGCACTAGGAACCTTAGCGAATTTAAAGTAATTTTATCATTTTTCATGTATTCGATGCTTAAAATTTAGGTTTTGTAAGACTTCTGTTTTCACTGAAATCGAAAATCAACAATATATATATATATATATATATATATATATATATATAAATAAATATATAAATAAATATATAATATATCTAATATTCAGTGTTATTCACGCAACCCGTTCATTAAAAGTTTTTGATGATGCCATTTAGATAAAAATTTCAAATTTTGGGATTAAGGTAAGGTCAAGGGGTACTTCTTTCTTGAAATATTTTCAACTTTCTGTCAGTACCGGTTTAACCGGAAGTTGGTATCAACTTGCTTATTTTAAATGGAACACCCTGTATTTTATGATATTTTTGGATTCTACGGAGAATTTTAATGCTATTTTATGTAGCATGTCCTATACCTAGGTTTAAGCGTTCTTAATATATTTGAACTTGAACCGAAAATGAGCCTTCGGGGTACCAAATTTTAAAATCTCATATTTTTGTAAGTTTTGAAGATATAATTTTCATATTTTGCAGACGATCGGTAAATAATCTTAGGTTTCTATTTTTTTGATTGAGTTTGTCTATTTTTATACAGGGTGTCTTAAATTCAGCGGCAAACATTCACATTTTCAAAGCCGCTAAAGTCCGTTTTTTTAAATGGGACACCCTATAACTTTATGCACTATCAAATGTAGAATTTCATTTTCTATCGA